>JAVLVB010000078.1:928903-1042686 GCA_032876305.1 Orestias chungarensis | reverse complement strand
TGTCCGTGGTTACAGTTCTGCCCTTGTCCATGAATGGTTCCATCAGCCTCATCACTACAGTTTCGGACAGTTTCTCCCCGCTGGGACGACTGGGGTCCTTGCCAAGATATGGGAGGACATTACAGATGTACTTTGATTTCAAGTCGCAAGCCACCCAAAACTTGATGTTGCTGCCTTTTGTTGCAATGTATTGTAGAAAGCAGCAGGGAGTGTTTGACGGGAAAAGCTGTTCATCAATTGTGATGTGTCGACCAGGGTTGTAGGATGCGATGCAGTTGGTGACAAACGATCTCCACGCATCGGAGATTGCAGCAAACTTATCGGTCTCCGCTCGCTGCAAGCAAATTTGCTAAGGTGTTAGCAACCTTATGCATATCCCCTGCACAACAATGCAGCTGGGGGGTGGGCAGACACACTCAGGAGCAGCTTACATTCTTTTGCTTACACTCTTTTACAAGACCTTTGTTGAGTTGGACTAACACAATTAATTTGTTTTGTTTTTTAATATATATAATAGTTTCATTCTAATAGTAATTATGATATATAATAGTTTCATTATAATATTAAATATATAATAGTTTAATTATTATAGTAAATATAATATATAATAGTTTAATTATAATAGTAACTATAATATATAATACTTTATTTCTAATAGTAAATATATAATAGTTTTATTATAATAGTAAATAAATAATATATAATAGTTTGCATATAATAGTTGTCTGTCATTTTGAACCCACTTCTTTCACATCTTTTTTTAAAAGAAAAACATAACTAAATTCTCTACTCCCCCCTGCAGATTCCTCAGGCAATGGCGACATTTACAAATGAAAGGATGCTAATTGGAGCCATCAAAGTCGTCAGTTCGGACTAAGGGTCATTTGACCCTCTTTTCGGACTTCAGGGGGGAGCTTGAAATTTCTGGGACTTCTAGTGTTAAGGGGTGTGATTTCTTCAGCACTGTAGATTTACCATTCAACTGAGATGTAAACCGTTTGCCTTTATTTGCAAGGTCGTGGACGTGACTGCGTACTGCACACGGATCCACTTGTGGATTTGTACCAGGCTCTGGAGCAGACTAGCCTGTCCTCCCCTGCTGACCACAGATCAGCCAGTCGCCTAGAGTATAAACGCTCCTTTGTCCGTAGAGTCAACGACCCCCTCCTGAACGACAAGCTTCACCGCCTGCGGATACTTCACAGCTCGCTGAAGGTATAGAAACAACTTTAAAGGGCCAATTTGCATCCATTTGTGAAGTGTTATGCTGATCAGTAATCAGTACCATTGTTTTCCTGCAGAATGTTCCTCTTCAAGACACAAACCGGTCGCTGGGGTTTTTCGGTTAGACCTCGCTGAGCGCCAGCTCCAACGCTTTGCTTCTGCTCGTGCCTCACACATTTGGAGTCAACGGCACCAAAACACGTCTTTTACCTCGTCAGCCCTCCATCCATATTTTTCTCTCTCTACTGCTCCTCTCAAAAGCACCAACAATAACAAATGATGTCAGTTTTTTTGCTTCTTATTGATCTCAAGGAGGGCAGTTGTCCAACCATAGTTTGGATTTATAACGTAACTGAAAGCACTTTGTGTCCATTTCACAGATTCATCTGAGAGCTTTTAAAAATGATCACTTCCATGCATGTAGGCAACCCCGCCCCTCTTCTGTTGAATTATTTTATACTTTTACATCAGAGTTGTTTACAGCTGCTCTTCATCTAATTGGGCATGTATATTTGATCCATGGGTACGTTTATGTTGTGAGTGTACAGGGTGTTAAGCATATTAACATATGTTGTATATTTAATGACATTCCTACAACAGTGACCACACTGTGTTTTTTTCGTTACCTATTTAATCTGTATATGAAGTGCTGTGCCTCGGTGATAGTGAATGTACATTGTACTCTTTTTCTAAAAAAAGACAAACGAGAGAAGATTTTGAGAGAAAACTATTTCCTCAGAGCAGAGGCATAAAAATGTAACGCCTGGCAATAATGAACTAATGTAAAATACAATGGATCGATAAGAATAGTTGTCTATTTTTGTAAGCATGCTGTCTACCTGACTGTTTGTACTGCTGTTTCGTCCCTCGAAGTGCATTTGGTTCAGAGAGTACTGGTGTTATCTCTCCCACCCTTCCACCCACATCTCACGCTCACAACCAACACAATGTTTTTTTCTGTACTTATTATAGACGCTCCCTAGAAATGGGATTCCCCCCCCGTTGTTTACCATGAAAAAAAAGCTAACAAAAAAAAGTATTTAGTAAGTGTTTAATGGAGAAGCATGCTCTGTAAGACTAAAGTACATTTATCATGCCATTTGAAACGGATTTATATTGCACACCTGTGCCATATTGTAGCTACATATTTTTTTTCCTATTGATTAAAGTATGGTACAGGCACAAACAAAAGTTGTTGTTTTATCTTTTTCAGTTCACATTAAAACTTCTAAAAATAAAATTGCCTTACAAATTTGACCAGAGCGTAAAACAAACCTAGACTATTATCTTAATAGTGAGAAAAGAGCAATACACAGTACAATGCATTCATTCTCAGAATAAATTATTATATTAGAACTATTATTTTACAGTTACTAATAACAATGATATACTTTTTAAAGTTTTATACCTGACATTGAAGTGTAGTATGTTTGCATCTGAACTATCCTTAGTGACTATAGATGTTGTTAAGGAAACACACAGAATGACCTTTTAGCAAACCGCCAGACTGTGATGTTGCGTCTTTTTGAGACCATAATTTAGACCCTGGCATGACCAGTTCCCGCACTTTCCTATCTGCCAGAATATCTCTCTACTGGGTCTAGTCTTGTAACATCTCTTTTTAAGTGAAATATTAGATAAAGTGGTTCATCTTTGCAGGAGTTGCAAAATTGCAATGGAAAAAGAAAGCATGCCTTTAACCCTCCTTTCACACACTTCAACAAAACATAAAATCAACTTTGCATGATTTTTACAGATCTTTGTTAACAGAAGCCTATTATTAGTAGATGTTCATGTTCGGCCTCGTTCATTGTGATCCCTCTAAATAAGAGCCAGTTTAACCAGCTGACTTCAGAGCTCACCTTTTCCAAACAGATATCAGATTTAGGAAACCACTACATAAAGCAAAGATGAAAGATTGGTTTCTTTGATGTTTTTAACTAAAATTGAATATAATTATTTCAAAAACGCATTTTGCATTCAATCCAGCTATTTGTGTTTGGTATTAAAATGTCTGATAATTTGAAACATTTAGTAGAAATCTGTAAAGAGGAAAAGAGAAGAGAAATGCTTATGCTGCCACGGAGTCTTGCTGAAGTGTGGAAAACGCATTTCAGTATATTGTTGATTTTTCATCTTGAAGTACTTCCATAATACATTTCTGACATGTAGTATATATAAATAAAAGTCTAACATTGAATAAACTAAAAGAATCTTCAGTGTTGCCTCTTATATTTCTCTGTACATAAATTGTCCAGAGCAACAGTTTTAACAGCAGCATCAAATTTAATCAAATGTGTATGTTTATTACAAATAATGTAAGAAACATAGCTGAATATATAAAAAACTGTATTAATAAAAATAATACCTATAGTGAGAGTGAGAAGAAGAGAAAACAGTGAAATGGAATATAATAAATACAATTACTAGTTTGTTTTAAAAAGTCCTAGAAAATATTTTGCAGACTTAAACTTTCATATTGTGTTATAATTGACTTAAGATTCTTAAGGTAAACCACTGAAAAATTCTCCCCATAGACCTCAAAATTTTTATCAACTGGTTAATAAACATTTTAAAATGGACAAGATTAACAAGGGCTGATGGTATAAAATATGTCTGTATATTTTTTGAAGTAGTAGTCGAGAAGAAACAAACAGTGTGATTTAAAAGGAAATTCATACAGCTGTTAACATCAGTTCTCGAGTATGAATACAGAGTGGCTTAACTTTGATCACCCTACTGGATACACATAAAAAAACAAAAGAAACAAAACAACAACAAAAGAAAACTTTTATGCTCTACGACATCATTTGCACTCGTTGATTTTTCTTGCAACAAAACTTGACGAGTTGCACACGTATAATTTGTGTACCCAAGCCATATAATAGTGGGTTTAGAAGCGGTGGGATTATCAAAACGTACAGAGACAAAAACAGCTTAGTATGGTAAGACATGTGACTGTTGTCAAGGCGACCTTGTGCCAGCTCAAAAAAGCAGCCCGTGCCGTAGTTGATTACAGCGAGTAAATGGGGAATGCAAGTCCGCAGGGCCTTGAACTTGGATTTGCTGAACGACATTATGCAAATCCTCAGGATGTGTCCGTAAGAGTAAAAGATCATGATCAGCTGTGGGGCCGTGTAAAGAGCTGCAGAAAGCAAGCCGATGATGTTGACTATGAATGTATCCGTGCACGCAAGCTTCACAATCAAGTAGTTCAGACAGAAAAGCTTCTCTATGGTTTTTCCACAATACGACAATTGAAGAGTGAAAACAAAAACCACACTTAGCGCCAGCATGGGATAAAGCCACATAAATACGATCAACTTGACTATCCTCTGAGACATGATCATGTGGTAGGACAGCGGATGACAAATGGCCACAAACCTGTCATAGCTCATCACTGCTAGAATAGTGAATTCAGTGATGGCGTACGTGTGTATAACAAAGACCTGTGTCTGGCAAAAAGAAACAGAAATCTCATGCGTACGAGAGAGAATGTTGATGAGCGTGGCGGGCAGCAAGGCTGTGCTTCCCATCAGCTCGTTCACGGCCAAATTACACAAAAGCACGTACATGGGCTGATGCAGAGATTTTTCCGAACGTACCACCGCGATCAGTAAAACGTTCTCAGTGATGATGGTTAGGTAGACAATGAGGAAAATACAGAAATACACGGGCTTCAGCTCTTCCATTCCATAGTACGCAGACAGATATATAGACTCAACAACAGAGAAATTCATGTTGAAAATTGTCTATGCGAGTTCGGTTTTACATTTACGAGGCCGAGTGGCATTTGACTGCACTTAATACTAGAAATTGAATCGTTATATTTCATCTCCTGACAGAAAAAGGTTTCATCCTCTTCAACTGTACACCAATAACTTTACAGCACGTAACAGATCCTCTGAGATCAAGACATATGGAGTGAAACATTACATCATCTTTGTAGATTTCTTTAAACGTATTATCTTCCACTTGAACCCAGTAATTATTGACGTCTGGTGAAATCCCAAAGGGAGAAGCAGCCTGGTTATTTTAGACTGGAGAGAAACTCTAAAAAATAGCCAACATTTATCTAATTCCACTGCAAATCAATCTAGTGCAGTAAGGAAATTATCTCTCATTAAAGAAACCTGTATTTTAAGTAAATGTACCACTAAGAGAGCCGCTTGTCAATATACTAAAGCCTTCTTGGTGGTATGTGAATCTAAAGACAATATGCATACCGGCCTCACTAACCACAATGTAAGCAACTTGCAGAAACAGTTCTTCTGCCATGATCTGATGTGAAGAGAAGCTAAACTCTTGGCCAAATGAACTTGAATGAAGAGCGAAACACCATAAGGTTTTTACATTTACAGGATACCTATGGAGATTTAAAAACCCAAGCTTAAAGTTTTTACTGTCTTTTCAAGGGCCCATTATAACTGTTTGATAATATTTGTCAATTTTCTGTATCTCCAACTATACGCATACATAAAGTCACTGACAGTTGAAACGAAACATATACCGTTTGTTGAGTGAAAATCATCCCGTTATTCTAGATTTAGACTGACAAGCTTTAAATTAAGGAGACTAAATGGGTATACAGCAGATAAATACAACTAAATCTGTAAGATTATTTAAAGATAAATGGTAATGGATATGCCAACTAATCTATGATGAGGAGTGCAGGTAAAACACTTTTAAGATGGAACATGGTCCAGACATCTTTTAGACTTAGAGGAACAATTATTAGCTAAAAAACAAAATTAAAGCAACGTCAGATTAAACATAGAGTGACAAACTTATACATGTTTGGATGTAAAACTAGAAAAGAGTTAGAAAAAAAATCCACATGGAAGGAGCCTTGAGGTTTTCCAGAGAAAAATTTAATGACGAACAGAAATGGAGCCATTCGACATTGGCTCTTCCTACTTTAGGAAACACAGAATAGTACATAGAATAATAGTTCCCACACTTTGTTTTGGCAATGCATACAAGGAACCAAATCAGTGCAAAGAGCATTAAATATTAAAATTGCAGGTTTCCCTCCAAACTAAGTTTGCCTATTTTGTCACAAGAAGACATGGTCCTGAAATAGCATCACATAAAACAATAAAATAAAACTAAGGAGGCAAAAATAAACTGAAGAACAATAAACAGCCTAATTGACTCACCTGGAAATTTTATAAATGCAAACGGAAATTTTTTTCACCAATAATAATTAAACACATTAATTGCAATATCAAAACTGGTGAAATACCAAATTAATAATCAGAGAATCAACAATAATTTGAAGTATAGGAGAGAAACAATCCGAGAAAGATGCAGGCCATTTAGCTTGTTATGTACACACCTAATTTTTAACTTAAAAGAATATAGAAACCCATTATACTGACCTACCTAGGCCAGACGGGATTAATCCCAAACCAAAATAAAGCTAATTATATAAGGGGTATCCTAAATCTGAACTACAAGCCAAATAAATTAAAAAGGACTCCATGCTAATATGTTTTGATGCACAAATGGTTTTTACGTAACATATGAATGATTACGGGCTTTTATCCAAAGTTTGAGGAATGTATAAAAGTAATATACACAAATCCTAAATGTCCTGTTAGGGTTAGTTTGTGTTGTTCTGATTTTTGTATTCTTGAAAGAGATTTTTAAAGGGTAGACTTCATCAGTGTTTACCATAAACATTAAACATCTGACTGCATTAATAGAAATTAACAATAATAATTGTTCATTACTTTTGATTTTATCCTATGGGGAATATGTATGAAATCAAAAGGAGTTAACTTTTGTCAGATTGAATTCTTACCTATATAAGTACAACTATATCCTTAATGTTAGAAGAATATGATAAGTTCTTGCTTATCAAATCAAATAATTAAAATAATGAGTTATGGTAATAGATGGTGACTTTTCTACAATTCTGAAATATAGAAATTCAGAGCATCCAGTTAGGGATTCAGATAGCTGGGAATTTCCATTAGTTACAGCTATTCAAAGCTAATGAAAGAAGATTTATGGACAACATTTAGAAAGACCTTGTGATATAATAGACAATAGAAGCAATGTTCAAAAACAGATACCGATTTATAGGAATCACTACACTTCGGGAAAAAAAAATTTTTTTTGTTTTATTTCCAGCAGATTTTAAGACAAAGGAATTGATATGACATAAGGTTAGTTCTCTGATATTTTGTCATTAGCATTTACAGAAGACAAACTTAGAACATTTAGTTTTTTGGACACCTGGATTTTGGTCATTTTAGATTTATCAGGGCCTTAAAAGGGAAATATAATGATAAAATTTTGAATTTTAATGTTCAACAAATTCCACTAATTTCATTAAACATGGGATCAAAGTCACTTTTTTATTGTTTCTTCAGATTTAAATATAAAATCATGAAAGGTCATGCATACTGGCTCAGGTAGTAGACAACTCAACAATTTTACGCTTGACTTGAAGAAAAGTTTTATGAATCTTAGCCTGTTGTTCATAACTAAGTATAAAATCTTAAT
Source organism: Orestias chungarensis (assembly GCA_032876305.1). Classification (NCBI taxonomy): domain Eukaryota; kingdom Metazoa; phylum Chordata; class Actinopteri; order Cyprinodontiformes; family Cyprinodontidae; genus Orestias; species Orestias chungarensis. The sequence continues at coordinate 1,034,949 of JAVLVB010000078.1, read as the reverse complement.
ATTTTCTGTAGTTAAACATTCATCAAGGTGAACGTTTTCCAAAAATCTCCAGTGAATACACTCAAAAACAAAAGTTACCATGCCAACTAGCAAATGAGTAAGGGGCCACTGTATTGTTGTTCCTCTTAAAGGTAATACACATAACTGATTAACAACGAGGGACGCCTGTTTGGACAATACCTGGAGAATAGAAATAAAGTCAGGAGACAACCATTAATGACTTCCCTTTGGGAAAATACTGATGCAATACTGATGAAACTCTGTCCAACACTCTTGACCCTTTGGATATACTAGTCACTGCCACTTTTTTCTCATTTATCTTATAGTTTCTCAAGCTGAACTTCTGAAATTCGACTCTTTGGTGACACCTTTGTATCAGATTAGATATAATATGTTATATTAAACTAATGTTTAAGCCTGTGGTGATTTCAGTATTTTCAAACATTTAGATTTTAAATAACACAATAAGACTGAAGGAGAGCTTCATTTATATAATCTACTCTCTAAGAAAAATAAAACTAGAAATACCACAATAGAAAAAACGGGGCTGTTTTTGGTCCGACATGGAGTGTGTTACTCACATGAAAAAAGTTTTTTTACCTCTTGTCATGCAGCTTGTACATGTGTCCCTGCTGATTTTAATGATAGTTGTTTATTTGCAGAATCTGAACACATCAATCACATTAAGGATGTTACTTAGTGGTAAACAAAAATCCATCACATACTGTATGACGGACATCTAACACAACTGGATGCTATAAATCAGTGCTCTCTGCCTGATCTTGCAAGTCTTCATAATGGACTTTAAAGTCGTTTTTTTAAGCCTTAAAATCAGCTTCTCTGAAACATTTACTAAAAAGAAAGGATTTGACATGAGTGAGTAATTTATCTGGTCCTTACTCTTCCAAAACTTTTATACTGCTTTCATTCACCCATGCCATTCTCTAGCAACATTGGCTTTAACAGACAAGAAGCTGACATAAAATTCACGACTTTGTTTTCCATAGTCTCCACCAGTCAGAACAATGTAACTTTAAACAGGAAATGATAAATAAACTCTTGTTTCATTTTGAAAGCACTTTCTAAACTTTCTATTAAATGGAACAACTTTAAACATCTGATAATAATATTAGATATTATACACAGCATATTCTCTTAATTGAGGCTGACTCCAATTTTCAAACCTGTGAACATTGAGTAAAAGATTAGTTTACATTTGGAATATGGCTCACAAAAACAAATTGCTGGTCTTTCTCATAAACAGTTAACGGACGTTTGTGGGGATACTTTGGAAATGTTAGAAATTTCACAAAGTGAGGCTTCTTATATAGAGTATTGTTAGTAATCTTAACCCTTTTCAAAACGTCTGATATGGTGGTCGTATCTATCTATTGTCTCCTTAACAGAAAGGCAGGCTCCTATGCAGGTTTTTGAGGATCATTTATCACAGAGAAGGAAATCTTGTATCCTTCAGGGAGGGAGAGCCACTAAGAATGTGCATGTGCTTTAAATCAAATTTAAAACCAGCAATCGTTTTCTTGGAAGACATCAGTGTCTTGTCCCATGACAACACTTGGATCGATTGTTAAAAATGCTGAAGTCGTGTTCAGGACGTAATTAGGTAAAACATGTTCTCCTAAGGATTCTTGTGTCAATATAAAAATCTGGTGACCAGTCTGCTGCTTCATATTAAAGCTGCTCCTCCTTACTGACTAAAACTAAACAGATCCAGACTAAAACCATCATTTTGAAGCAACATTTTCAGGCACAATCATGTTTTCATATCGTATAGCAGCTTTCTGTGTCTTAGTGCTCTTACTTCTGCATGGTGAGTCTTGTTCTTCGTGGGTTTCTGTAAATTCATTGGAGTTCAAACATGTTTTTATTGCAGAGCATCTTTAAAACATGCTGTTGTTTTTTCACAGTTGTTGAAAATGAAGCTGCATCATTTCCTTGGTCCTGTAGCAGCCTCAGTGGAATGTGCAGAAAGGTTTGCCTTCCAACAGAAATGTTCTTTGGACCTCTTGGCTGCGGCAAAGGCTTCTTGTAAGTAACAATCTATGAACACTTAAAGTGAATACACTGGGCACGAATGATAGCAGAAGAAATGCAATATGTTTGCCGTTTTATTCTCAGGTGCTGTGTTTCTCACTTTCTATGAGGAGGATAGATCTGATCTGTACCTGCAGTAATCCGGCAAAGCTTTTTATTGACTGCTTATAACTGCTTTATTTTTTGTGTGCAACTTTTTATGTAACATAAATGTTTTGAATAAAAGATGCAAAGCTCGTTTTCTTTTCTTACATTTATTTATCCTTTTAAGTAAAATGTTTTGCCCTAAATTCAGTGTTTTACACGTTAGCTTTATAAATGAGCAAACAGTGTTCATCTTTATTGAGTTAGCGTAGATGGACTGTTGATTTGTTTTATAAAGATAATACATGACAGGAACAAATCCATTCAAAACAAAAACTTTGTTTAATATCAGCGGCAAATATATTAATTTCTTATTTAAAGTTTTTTTGCTTCCACAGAGCACATGAAAACTGCTTATTACAAAAACCTAATATAGTTAATTAAAAAAATTCATAAATTTATTTATCCTTGTACATTTTCTAAGGAACTGACTGCTGGAGTATAAGTCCTCGGTTACAGTCCTAGTGGAAATTAGGTCACTGCCTCTATGGCTTAGCATTAAGTAGTGTTTACTACCAAAACATTAATATATCTCTGGAAGTGTGTTTTTAACTAAATATTTTAACACTGCTCCCATTGAATTTCAAGTTTCCTGCAAGCCCCTCTTCAAGTTTGTGTATTCACTCTACCTTGCTAAATGCCCCTATTGTAATGCAAATGCCTTTCTAATAAGGCAAGGCAGAGCCCATTTATATTGTCCAATCACCAAAGGAGTTTCTCAACAAGAGAGTAAATTGCAAAGGTGAACTTAGAGACAAGTAGTATTTTGCCTTGTCCTGCCTTTTCATGTAATTCACCAGTACAGCTTGAAAAATGACAAACAGTATGACTTCAGTAAAAGAGTAACATTTATTTCACACAAAGACAAGCACTACATATGACACCCAAAGATGTTTCATAATATACACCTATTGTTTACATTAGGCGTGCTGATACAAATATAGGCTATCGTATGTACTGCATACTATGTTAGCCTACACTTTTTCTATTCAGCAATTTCCGCAAACCCAAGGTGAGTCCTTCCTACATTTGTGACGTGAAGACATTGTCCATAGTTACAGTCCTGGTCCATAAATGGCTCCATCTGTTTCTCAGATGCCCTTTCTCCTGTGGAACGGGAGGGATCTTTTCCTGATCTGCTGCAATCCAAAATTTAAATCCAAATTTACCAGGCTTGAAGGCAATTTTTTGTAGAAAGGGACAATGAACCCATTGAATTTCATTTGTGAGGTTTGATGAGAGGCGAAGTCCTCAACTTTTCGCTGGACCCACACAATGCCAACTTTTGCTGTCTCAATGGGTTCTGTCCATATCAGAAGCCTTGTGTTTCTTGCTACAAGCAGAGTTGTTGTTTTCATCTCCTGTAGCCTTATTGTCTGGGCAGTCTTCGTCATTAAAAACTTACTCTACTGCTTTTAAAAAGGAGGGTTAACTGTTGCAGGAGAGGTCACATCCTCATCAGATGTGTATGCCGTTCCTCTTCATATGTGTAGTCTACATTTTTGCCATCAGAGTTAGAGTCTTGCATGTCTTGTAAGATAGCCAAAGTCTTCATTCTCCTTTTTGACTGTGTATACACTGAGCCATGTTAATATTGAGCACCATGGAAATAGGTCCTTACTTTCGTAGTCAATGAGAGCAAGACTTCATTCCACAACAATACAACTTATTTTGTTCAATGTTTAAGAAATAAACAAAAAAATTAAAATCCAAAGAACCACAAGGGGAAGGGAAGTGAATTGTACTGGGGCCTACCAGCAGGGGGGAGGGCAGTCCAAATATGGGGAAGTGGTTCCTAAAACAAATTAATAAATCACCCCATGCACTTGTGAACAGGCACTCTATCGTGAAGAAACCCCAACACCGATCACTCTCACAGCACACAGGTCCAGTCCCCTGGATGCCCCCCCACTGCCTTCAGCTCTTAGCCTGGAGACGAAAGGGTGGGTTTAAACAAAGCAATGACACCAGGAAAAAAATAAAAAGTTACAATTTAGAAAAGTGCTAAAATTAGGTTACCCTGAACCTCCAACGTATCTGGTCATTAAAATTCAATGTTTTAATTTAAATAATATAAAAAAACAAAAAAACAAAGCCACTATATGCAGCAAAGCCGGAGGCAACACAGAATAGGATAATTCAACATAAACAAATATAGACAAGAAAAACCAAGAAACCAAACAAATTGTAGCAGGATATAAAAACAAAGCAGGAGGGTCTCCAGTGAGATGCAGCAGCTTTATGTCTGGGATGAGGTTAGATTAATAAGGGATTTGTTGAGAGGAAGCCATTATCACCTTCCAGAGCTGGATGACTCCACCCCGACCAGAGGGCCCTTTCCGGGACAACAGCAGGAATATCCCCTTGCCAGTACGTTCTATATATACACAGAATTGTCATTTTCTGCTATTGACCTGAATGGGTGCAGTAAAAAATAAATAAAAAATACATTCCCCTTTTACATTGTCAAGCTGAACTGGAGAGGGTAAATAAAAGCCACACCCAGTTTCAAATAGGAGGCTTCAGGCAGCTAAATTTAAACAATTGAAATCACCCAACTAAAATTGCAAGTCTTATCCAGAAGGAGAAACATTGCTTACTGATTTCAGAGTTTTGACCACCGCAAGATAACCAAGCAACCTTCCCCCTGAAGTGCGACCAAATGTTGGCTTGAAAGAAAACGGGTGAGATAGAGCCTTTATGCTCACACCCATTATGAAGCAAATAGGTGCCAGGTGTCCTCAATTCTCGGGACAGCCTTCCTCCTGCTACAATACTATACACCATACTATTTTTACTACTACTGTACATTAATTTGAAATCTGCGGTTACAACAAATTATAAATTACTGTATTTAATGCCGTAAAGAGGAGGGTAAAAGACATGTTTCAATTTTTTGTAAGTGTAATTTGTACCTGTAAGCAAAAGCAAAGTATAAACTTATTTACAACAAACAGAAAAAGCCACTTTTGGGTTCAACTGTGCTCAACTATCAAGTAAGTCTGTCTTTATGTCAGAAGCTCTGAATAGATGGCGTATCTTGTTGCTTCCATCTCAGTTCTGTAGAGACAGAAGAGAACAAAAAGTGTTTGAAGTTCACAAAGACTGATCTATCTATTATGGAAGCCCATTTCCGCCATGAATGAAAAAAATAAAAGCTCAACAGAAATTAACAATTTCGGCTTTCAAAGTTATAATAAGGAGATTTAAAGTCATAATTATGAGATTCAAAGTCATAATTTAAACTTTCAAATTCATAATTTAAACTTTAAAAGTCATAATTATGAGATTCAAGTCCTAATAATGAGATTTAAACTCATAATCATGATATTAAAAGTTATAATTTCGACTTTCAAAGTCATAATAAGGAGATTTAAAGTCATAATTATGAGATTCAAAGTCATAATAAGTAGATTCAAAGTCATAATAAGTAGATTCAAAGTCATAATTATGAGATTCAAAGTCCTAATTTAAACTCTCAAAGTCATAATTATGAGATTCAAAGTCATAATAATGAGATTTAAACTCATAATCATGATATTAAAAGTCATAATTTTGACTTTCAAAGTCATAATTATTTGTTTTGTATTTATTTGTTTTTTACTGGAGCTTGAGTCTCACATATTGTTTCTGTCAATCATGTAGGGCAGGACAACAAATCAATGATATATATAGAAATACTATCTATATAAATATATAACTATCAATATATAATTCTTTCCACGTTTCAGTTTTTCTTCAGCGTGTTCTTCACCTTAATGATACTACGTCTTCATGTTTTTTCGCTTTCTTAATAAAGTTTGAGTCCATAAATCATTAGCTTTGAGCATAAGTCGTAGACAGTTTACTTTTAAATCATACATAGTATGCCCAGTTTAATATTGATTGTTTTGACCATGTATGTTGTTTTTTTGTTTGCCTAGATTACTGCTTTGAGTGTCATTGGTGGGGTCGACATCAAGGACACTGTGTGGCGGCTCATGAGAAACCTATTCACCAACTCCCTGGCCAAACAACTTAACTGACGTGGCGTGAATGGGAAAACGGCATTCCATAGCCTTCAGCTAAAAGATGTAATTACTGGTAAGTGTTAATTGTGGGTTATATTTACAAATGATCTGTTTTATGAATCCTTCCTTATTTTTCAAGATTGTGAGTAGATAGAGATTACTCATCTAATCAATCTATCAAGTTGCAGATGTGGATGATTTTGCATCAGTGTAGTAGCAGACAATATTCTATTCTTTTCTATTCTATTTGTGTGTTAATAATCAGTAATCACTTTTTTCAGAGTCAAACCAGCTTAACAGCTATTATAATGAAAATTTTCCACTTTCTCAGATATAGAAATGTAATATATATGTAGAATATTCAATATTTTGTATATAGAATATTCACTGAACTCTTTTCCAGAACAGCACAGCATTCTGGGAGATGTACACAAAGGAAAGGCTTCAGCCACTTACCCTTTCAAGGCCAGCTAAGATAGGTGGGTGGCATCAGTTAACTCACTTACTTACTGGTAAATTCACAATAACCTGTTGAGTGACTTATGCAGCAGCTTTTTAAAAATCCATCAGGAATGAAAGCTGCCACCACAGCGCCAAAGTTTCTTCTTATTAAGAATCCTTTTTAGTGTCTTCTTGTTTGAATAACCCCATGCACCTCAGCCAGCAAAGCAATAATTTAATAATTGGTTAAACCTCGTCTGAAATACTCTATTTGTTTACAATCCATTAAAAAGGGGGAAACACTGTTTACTGCTAGTAAAATACTGATCAAATGGAATACTGTCTAAGCCTGATCGTCAGACAAGACAACATGTCTACTGGAAAAAATGAGGTGATAAATTTCAGAAAGTCAAAATTCTGACTTTGTATCTCAGAATTATTATTTTAAATCTCATAATTATGACTTTGAAAGTCGAAATTATGACTTTGAATATCATAATTATGACTTTGAAAGTCGAAATTATGACTTTGCATCTCATAATTATGACTTTAAATCTCATAATTATGACTTTAAATCTCATAATTATGACTTTGAAAGTCGAAATTATGACTTTGAATCTCATAATTATGACTTTAAATCTCATAATTATGACTTTGAAAGTCGAAGTTATGACTTTGAATCTCATAATTGTGTTTTATTTGATAACAAAACGAACATTGGAGCCACCAGCTGGGGGCGCTAGTGGTTCCGCTTTCCGGTTGACGTTAACCTAACATAAACACAACGAAAGCAGCGAAGAAGACAGAAACGGGTAGCAAACAAACAACTTAGCAGAAAGCAGCTAATTTAACTTGTGGAAACTTTAGCCGTCAGTTTTGTCCTCAGTTTAACGTTGGATAGCTCAGTTGTCCTTATTTTTAGGACTCTGTATAAACTTGTTCGCGTTCACTGAGAATTGAACCTGTTATCTATCAATTGCTAACTTTAGCCAACGATCAGCTAACCTCAACGTAATCTTTCCTCATTGTTGTGTATATGTGATTTTTTTACTGGAAATATATACTTGTGGTGATAAAACAGTTCCGACTGTGAAGAAAGAACATCCTTATGATTTAAAGGAGTTTTCTTTAGACTGGTTGAGCTTCGACTGCGCGGTTTGCAGAGATAAACAAGGAAATACGGTGAGTGACCCAATAAAATACAACAAACAGACTTTTCGACATTCTATTCGTGTAAAAATATCAATACTCTCAGGTTTTAACGTAGCTATTTACTAAGGTACGTTTAAGCTGCTGCTAGTCTTGGTCCCTGTCGAATTTGACTTTATTCCGCCACCAGCCGCATTTTTGTGCAGGTCAACATAAAACAGCTCAAATGACACAGTAATCCACGTAAAGTGGATATATTTCACTCCAGTTAAAGTCTTTGGGGATTATATACCTGAGCCAACACATCTATGTTTCAGTGTAAATCATTGCGCTGTATTCCTGGCTGTATGTTATTGATTTTGGAGTGTTCACTTCCGGCATCCTTCAGTATTATACTGAACATCTGTCTTTCATAAATGTGTCCCAAGAGCACAACGCTGCCACCACAATGTGTTATTGTTGACCTAGTATGACCTTAAGGCGTCTTCCTCATTGCTATTTCCGAGAAATCCCAAGACTAATGGGGCATTTTGTATTTTTTTTATTGTTCATTAATTCTGCATGTGGTGTTAAATGTAGAGAAGTGCAATCAAATTGTCCACATGAATGATTAACATATAAATGCCTGGTCGGTCTGCAGCGATCTTCTCAGCAGTATTTGTTTTTGATGCAGAATAACCTTTTTAATCTTTTGTAATTTGAAACAAAAGGATTCAAGCAAACATTTGCATTCTGAAAACCTAGATCTCAGTCCCTACTAAATGACAATTGGCTCAAACTAACACATGCAGTCCAACCTCTTCCCAAGTCATTGTTCTTATATGTTTCCTTATTTCAATTACTACAACAGCTAAATTGTTCGCCTGTTTGACATTTTTTTGTCGACTGTAAAAATGTTACTTCCTTCTGGTAGTGGAAATCCATTGTTATATTCTGTGAGGATTTTTTTTTTCAAGTTTTAGAGAATCATATGATTTTCATGTCAGTCTTTGTGAACATGTTTATGTCTGACTTTATGTATGAAAAACAAATGTATAGAAATTCTTATCTGATGATTTAGATTCTGTAAACAAAACTCACTCTTGGTTTTGCTATCAATCAAGCACCTTTGACCTAAGCAGACAAGCTGCTTTCTAAACATAATAACTTTCTCTTTTTGGTTTGTGATCAACTCCAGTACTCATTAACCAGCAAAATATTCAAAACAGAAAAACCAGAACACTGTAAATTCTTTAAACGCTTTCCTCAAACTAAACAGTAACTTTTATTATAATTGTAGCCTTTAAAACTATCAAACACTTGTAAAACCAGCTTCTGGCAACGCTCCTTTTGAAACTTGACCTAATTCTGATGAATAAACAACTTCCGTCTGGCTGCTGTGACCACCATTTGTAAAATATTTATAAATACCTGTAAAGACTTTTAGCCACACCTCTAGTATCTTTTAGGACAACTTGTGCAATGTTCTCAAAATAAAATATGTTTCATGGTCCTGACTAAAGACCCATTCAAATCCAAATTAATCAAAAATTAAATGAGTCCAATGATTCAAAATTCTTGTTTAACCACTGATTCTTTTACTCTGAACTCTCAAATATATAACTTCCTGGTAGATGTTTAGGAACTTGTGAGGAGAGTTATTGTTGTAAATGTCGGACAATCAAGCGTTTGAGTTGAATGATTTCAAATGTAGCTGCATGTCCAAGCTGGTGGTCGTGGCTGAGATTAAATTCTTTACTTGCATATGATCAAACATTTTGAAAGGGGTTATTTTGATTAATCAAGTATTAATGAAAGCTGAAAGTTGAGAAAACCATCAAGGGTTTTTACGACTTTATTAATGTCAACTATGTTCTGTTCAATCGAATCAACAGATTATTGATCATGAAGTATTCATTTTGTATCCTTCGTTTTCTCCTTTTAGCGGCACAGACCAAGGATGGGCATCCTTGGTGTGTGGTCTGTTCGGACGCACATGAGTGTCTTTTTACTGTTTTTCTGCTGCATGTACGTTCCTTCACCAACACATGCCTACATATTTGTCGTAAGTAAAATTAAAGCCTCAAATTCTACCAAGATTTGTTTAGAAAGTAATCAGGTATTCACATTCAACTGTTTTTGTTCTGTTTCCTTTTGGCAGGAGTTCAACAATATGACCTCCATGTTTTTCGAAGACCTGCCAGCTTTCTTTGGACCTCCTCTTCCTAAGAACGGATTGGTGGTGAGGGAAGATCTTTAGTTATTACTGCTTCAAGATTAAAGCTGTCAATGTTGATTTTTATTTTGTTCTCCTATCCTAAAGGGAGTTTTGATAGTGTCCCGTCCACTTAATGGTTGTTCAACAATAGATCCTCCTCCTCCCCTGCCAACAATCTATGATGCCAACACAACAAAATTTATTGCTCTCATCAGACGCTATGATTGCAATTTTGATATAAAGGTGAGGCAGGTTTCCACACACAACGGTTAGTAATGTTTGAGACACAATCTGACCGTATGTGGTCATGATATCGTTTCAGGTTTTGAACGCACAGCAGGCGGGATACAGCGCAGCAATCGTCCACAACGTGTACTCGGACATTCTTCTCAACATGAACTTCAGCAATGGTACGCGTTTTAGTTGTAGATAGAGGCAGTTGTGCGTTTTGCTTTGTGACTATTCTAACTTTTAAAAGTACAATTATTTTTTCTGAATTTACTTAGCTGCAGCTTTGTGTAATCTGACTTCGGGGGACATTTAAGTGGATTCTTTTGCTACAACAGGAAACAAAAGAGCGGTCAAAAATTGAAGAACATAATGTTTACTTTTACAATTGTGTTATTCTTTCCTTTTCAGACACGATTGCAGAGCAGATTGAAATTCCCTCTGTGTTCACCAGCTACCATGCTGCAAAATTACTTAAGACGGTCACAATTCCAGAGCTCGGGTAAAAAAGAAATCACTGTTTTAGAATGTTGTCTGGATAAGGTAGAAAAGTGCCAAAAAATGTTATATTTTGAACATACCAAGTAACTCAGATTTGGGTCGAGGCAAAAGGAGGTATACGTTATACCCTGTTGGTGTGCAACAGAAATAGGAACAGAAAACGTCCTATATTGTCAAAGTGGCTTTGAGGAACCAGAAGGTATAAGACGGTATAAACACTATTCTAACTGTTAAAAATGTAAAAGTAGTGAGTGGTGCTCAGGAAATAGGAGCAGGAAATTTCTTCTTTGTCCCAAATTTTTTGTTTTTTAATTTATGCTTTTATATTGTTACTTATTAATACGCTTTATTTACAGCACTTTGAAGTTTCTTATACATTTCATTATACAAAAAAAGTTTTCTTACATTTAAGTGATTATTCATCCTCTTTTTTTCCACAGGGCCTATGTGATAATCAAGCCGGAGTTTGCTTTTCCGCTTTCGTACTACCTTATTCCATTCACTGGGGTAGTAGGCATGATTATTCTTGTGATGTCTGTAATCCTAGTAAGTACTTTATTCTTTGTATGTTACCTTACATTTATGATTTTACCATGTTATCTTATAGACCATAAGCAGGTTTCCATTATACTTCCCAGAAACCTACAGGAAGTTACAAGAATCCCCCATTCTTCACATTGATGAAAGGGCTCGCTCAAAGGTGCTCGGACACGAGCTCAACTCTGACAAACTGCTTGCTCAGCTCACTCCGCTCGCGCTCGGCTATGTGTCTGTGCTCGCAACTCTACATTATATGTAAATGAGCCGTGCTCCCAGCTAATCAAAGAGTGGCCTTTTTCATCCAATTAAATAATTTCTTCCAAATACACAAAGTTGATTCATACTCTCAGACTGGCTAGCATTTCAGCAGAGTTGCGAGCGCAGACACAGAGCCGAGCGCGAGCAGTTTGTCAGAGTTGAGTGCGTGTCCGAGGACCTATGGGCGCGCGCTGGAATCAGCTGAAGTCCCCTGTTTTAATTCTGCACTTATTTACCCGACACTTATCCCTTTCTTCCTCTCCATTTTTGCAATACCTTCATTAGCTTCTGTCAGTGAGGTGTGAGTTTGACATAAGCTCCTGGTGAAATGTTGAATTTGAACTGTATGTAACATTTTCGTTCCTGCCCTGCTTAGGTTATACGATGTATGCAGTACAGAAAACGTCTGAGGAAAAACCGCTTGACCAAGGAACAGCTAAAGCGCATTCCAACTCATAAGTTCAGGAAAGGTAACATTTCTGTCATCTTTGCAGTCAATGCAGTGTATTGTTTTTTTTAATAATGGGATTTCCATCTTAAGTTAAAACACAATTAACGTTTTCATCTTTATAGGAGGCAAGTTCGCTTCTCACTCATAAGTTTTCCTTTAATTTCAGGAGACGACTATGATTTGTGTGCCATCTGTTTGGATGAGTATGAAGAAGGAGATAAGCTGAGAGTTTTGCCTTGCTCACATGGTAAATAATTCAGATGATGTTAACAATTATGTTGTGAATGTAAGAGCTTACTAAAAGTCCTTTAAGGTTTTTGTAAAGAGATTTTGCATATAGGGTTGCAAATTTAAGCTTTTCAGCATTGTTTTCATAGTTTTTATGTATTACTGACATTCTTGCTTTGTTGGAATCTTCTTAATTTTTTAGCGTATCACTGCAAGTGCGTTGACCCTTGGCTCACCAAGACCAAGAAGACCTGTCCGGTCTGTAAACAGCGTGTGACCCGAAACAACCCGGAGCACTCGGAGTCCGACTCGGAGGAGGAAAACGCAGGCCGACGAGAGGAGGAGGCAGCGGGGGGCGAGGGAGACTCTGAGCGCACTCCTCTTCTGCGCCCGTCTAACCCCGCCTCTCCGTCTGGCAGCCCAGGAGCCTACTCTGCTGCAACCACCACCACCACGGCCCAGTGCCTCATCTCTCCAGCACACCGCGACTCCCCTATCCTCGACCACGATAGCTATTACTCCCCGCAGGAGGACACTGACTCAGAAAGCTGTGACGGGGGGGAGGATCAGCACCACAGTGAGGACGACACAGCTAACCTCATTGGTAGGAACAGAGTGGTGGTCTGAACTCGACTGCAACAATATTAACCGAGTTTTACCCCAACTAGAAGGGGAGGAGAGTTTCCTGTTTAAGCATGTTTAGACATTTTAACAGTCAGCTAAAACTTTAGAATAATGTCCACATTTGTCGATTTATAATGAATCTTTTATCAAGACGGGCACATTTTTTTTTAGGTGTCAAACAAGGAATCTTTTTCACCGAATACAAAAGTTAGGAGTCGCTCTCATTTGGACGCACACAATAACTTTCGCTCTCTCGTGTGCGCATCCACTTCTTGTCACACGCTGTATTCTGTGACTTTATGACACTAAATGAACCTCATCACTAGTGTAACAACCACAGTTTAACTCTGACAGCAGTCTGTGTGGCCACAGTTGTTTTGGTTGAGGTAGTGTATGAAGAAAAAGCTCCCTGTCATTTCCCCCTGTTTTAAATCCTCTGTAAATGTTTGAACTACTTGGGATTTTGGATGTGGCCATTTGTCTTTTTAATTACATTTATTTTTTATTTTTAAGGAACAGACTTTTCAGTTTTGATGATGAATTCTGCTATAATATAACATCTTTCTGCTGCTTTTACATTGGTAGTAACATTGCTATTTGGCCTGTTTAGATTTTTGGCTTTATCCCATTTAATCCATGGATTTACATCAGGTTTATTAATCAGTTAGAGGTCAGTTGGATTATTAAGTGAAAAATTAAGGGCAAAACAGTCGGGTTTGGTTGTGTAAATAAATTTTTTTTCTTTTTTACACTTTAAAAAAATAGATCCAAACCTGATTGATGTCTTTATTTCCATTGTGATGTTTGTACAGATTGTGGAGTTGAAAAGCATTTTAGTGAAAAGTCCATTGCCCTACGTTGGCCTTGGTGTTCACCTTAAATGTTTTCAGACTGAGTCGTCGTCCTTTCCCTGTTTTTTTAGTTTAAAAGTCTGACTCCTGGACAGCGGTCATAAAATAAAGGTAGGTTTTGGTCTTTTTAAGGTAAATCATGATAATTTATGTAAAAAAAAAACCTAAAGTGAGGGTTCTGGTCATATTGTTTTTCAGAAGGAAAAAAATAAATCCTTTAGAAAAGCTTTATTCCTAAAAACCTCTAAAAAACACATGAACAGGGTTTTTATTTCTTCTTTTTTTTATCCTTTTAATTTACTTGTCATAAACAAGCTTTCAGTTCAGAAATGTGCTTTTATGAGTTTTGATTTTTCTATAAAGAATTAGTGCAATTATTTTTGTGATTTGATACTACAACATGCTCAACAGAGGGTCACTACATATAAAGGGTAGAAACTGTGGAGATTATGTTTTAGTGGGCGCGGGAGTGAAGGTGCAATAACTGGACTGTGGATTATTAACATTCCTTCACGTTGTACTGCCCAGTGACCCCCCCCGCAGTGTTTAGGATTTATTTGGACCTCTTTGCAATAGAAGAAATGTTTTAATATTCACTATATTCTTCAAATATCTTTTGTACTGTACTTTTATTTTTCCTGTCTCAGCTATACCCTGTTGATGAAGACAAATAGAAATCTAAAATCTTCAAATGTTATTAGTTTTTTTAATTTAGAATGTGATTAGGTTATCAGACAGTGTGTAAAGAAAGACTGAGAATCTATAAAGATCTGGGAAGAGTAACATTATATGTGTTATTTATGAAAGAGTGAACAGAATTGAAATGGGACTGATGCCATATTTTGTTGTTATAAGGAAAGTTGAATTTAACTTCTCTTTACAAATATTCATTGACACATAATTCTTGATAATAAAGCCACTTTGAAAAATATTTATTTTATAGTGTTATTATTGAGTCTTTTCGATTATTAGCTTTTAGATATATACCAGTGAAGTGGATTTTGTTTACTACCCTTAATGTAACAGAAAAACACAAAGTAGAGCATAATTGTGACCTATAGGGAAGGGATTGACTTTTATAGATACTTTGCTGATTAATTAAGTAGCATCAAAGTAATGTATGGTAAATACAAATAAACTTTGCCTTTGTAGAGGGATGTATCATTTTCCCTCCACTATAAAGTTATTTTTTAATTCCCAATAATATGAATCTAAAATTGAAGTTTAACAGGAATAAATAAATGTACTTTTTTATTTTTTTTATTTACTGATTAGCTGTGAACAGTGCATTTAATAAGTGGTCATTGTCTAAGGTTATGCGTTCGCTCTTTTCTTTTCTCAGTACATGCTGCACATCACTATCTTGGAAAACTTACAATGCAGACTAAAAACCATGATGCCCCACGTACAGGGAGCTAATGTAAGGATTTTAAAAGCATGTGCTCTATTTTCCTAGTGAAAATGCAAACATCGAAGGTTCTGATTGACTTAATTGGCAGACTTGTGAAGGCAGAGTTGCAGAAATCGTTTCGACTAAAGAATAATTTAGATATGTTTCTTAAGGTTTTGCTGGGACATTACTGTGATAGAAGGCCAACATTTTAATTTCTGCCCTGCTCAGGTTATACGATGTATTTAGTGAGATAGAAGAACCGACTTTGTAATTGTATTTGCCTGTCTCTTGGGGTTCAGGTGTGACTCCATCACTACACCCAGATTTTCGATTCTGGCAGGTAATGATGAAGCTGGTAATTCTTGATTTTGACTTCTTAGGTACGAAAATAATTACATAATAATTATTCACATGTAAAATAAATAATTGTACATCCAAGCATTGATTCTGTATCGGGATCTGTACAGTGCTTGTCACATGGTGACATGATAAGGTAGAATTGTTTATCATTTGCAGAGTTATGGTATCTGATCTTATTACTGGTATAATCTGAGATAGAGAAGACATGTAGATGTTAAAAAAGAGCGGCATACCGATAGAACAATGGGGTTATTGATCATGTAAGAAAGTGTAGAGTCTACAGGTCTGGTCGTCTTTTGATGCTTGCGCCTACATGCACCTGACTGGCAACAAGTAAACGTCCCTGCAGTGCAGAACTAAGAAACATTCATCAGCGAAACGGAAGTCGCAGATCGATGAACCAGCATGAAATCACGAGAAACGCCTGGTGAGTAACAACTGCCGACATTAAGCCAACACATTTTGCCGACCTGAGTTAGCTGACCCTGAGTGAGTCACGGGTGGGTTTGTGTAAAAATAGTTATAAAAAGACAAATGTTTCATAAAGAATAGCTCACCCTGGAGAATTGTCCAAGTATTTCACTGCCTTTGAGAGGAACTAATTAGAGCTTGCCACCTAGCTGAATGAAACATTTTCCAGGTTGTAAAATTGTCACAAACACTGGACTAACGGAGACAATATGAAAAAACCAAGGGAGCTGAAAATACATTATGTGCAAGTAAAAAACAAGATATTAATCTTAATGTAAAAACTATATTAATTGAATATACCTCAGGTTTAAAGTTAAAGTGATTTGCAAAGGTTTTAACAGGCTTTAAACATTTACATTACGGGAACAAACTAATCAGAAACAGAATTTACCTTACTGGCCAAGATAATGTGTAAACAGGAAATTGGATTTTGGTTTTCTCAGTATGTTTGAACATTATATGTTAACAATAAACAAAATTAAGATTATGTTTGCAACCATCTAAAAAAAAAAGCAAAAAGGTTTATTGTTTCATGGTTATTATATTTCACAATAGAATAGTAGTATTGTTCATCAGACAGACAGACAGGGAAAAGAAAAGAAAAGGACATTACAACAGATGCAGATTTATTGTTATAAACTTTTTAAAGTAATCCCAGACACGGCAGTCATTTTTAAATTGATGAAAAAACTTAAGGGAAAATACTTTTTTTTTTTCCATCCTTTCCACAGGTCTTTTCTGCACCTCTTCTTGAGTAACAGAGGAATCTGAAAGTCCTGCACAAGACACAAAACAGCAGTTTGTCTCATTAATGACCAAGATTGACACCCAGGACACGGAAGGTGGGGAAAATGGCAGAGAATAATATTAAAACATCGAATCGACTATAAAAATGCTACAAGACTTTAAATCAGTGTAATAATTTTGGTGCCTTTTCAAAGCAGTATTTCTCCACATGCAGTCACAACACAGCAAGTTCCAGCATCACCAGGAAGAGTTTGCGCAGCCCTTAAAATCTGAAAAGGTAACATATTTTTACAAGGCATTGTTCATTTTGTGAATGTCCTCAGCTATTATTTAGTGTTAAGGCTGACTGTTGCCTCATTTTTTTTCCTTACAGAGCTATACAAAGTTACTAGTCTTATTAAAAAAAAGAATTCATCAAAACTTTCTGCACCAAAGACTTAATCTTAATCCATTTTCTTTTTAACACGTCCTGCTCCTTTAATGACCTCCTGCTGCGTCGGAAAAAAAAACACAGAAAGTGGAAGAAAATTCCTATGAAAACTGAATAAACCTGGTAATACTTCACACATAAAAAAGCCAGGTATAGGGTCCGGCTTTATGACCCCCCAGAATAGTTTTTTTTCTGAGGTTTGTTCCCTTACAATTGAGATAGAAAACAAAAGCGCAGTGGCATAAAAAACTGTCGTCACGCTACTAAACCATATAAATCAATGAAATTTAGCCTTTCACTGCAGATCTCACATTTATGTTTTTAAATGTTCTGTGGTTAACACGAAGCGCAATGTCTTCGTTTTCCTCTTTGCTGAGATGTGTCTTTCTGTTCTTTACTGTATTGTCATTTCTGCAGCTGGATTCAAGAGCGATTCCTCTTCAACATAAGGTAATTGGCACGATTGTGTCTTTTCGATTTCTTTTGGTTCCTTTCATGTCTTGCTTTAACTACAATTTCCATTTTTAATGTTTCTTTGTAAAATTACGAATTTTGCATTGAGTTTCATATATCTTTCAAAGTTGATCCGTGGAACAAATTTCAAAGGTACATTTCAGTATCCAACAGATGATAAATGGCAAAAAGACTTGGAATTCATTTTTTTGCAGATAGAGCCTCAACATTTCAAAGATCTTAAATCACAATTTCAAATGGAGATGAATTCCTGCCACATGTTTTCATTACTAATTGCATTTTTATAGGGTTATCTGGATAGTAAAGACTCCAAGCAATTGAGCCTCCCCGCCTGGGAGGTCAATCTTGTTGCTGGAGATGACTTTGCATTTGGATCGAAGGATGGGAAGCCATTCTCAGACATGAAGCCTGAATTTTTCCTGGATGATGATGGACAGGCTACCCGAGTGTGGCCCCGCACCATGCTTGACTACATGAAGCAGCAGCTGAGATTCAGAGGAAGGACAAAGAAAGAGGACATTCAGCAGTTTAATGTGTAATCAGCATGATATATTAGGAAACTATTATCCAATAAACTAAAGCTTGACTAAATGTATATTTGTACTTGCTTATTAATCTGATGTTCAAAAACACCTTGACTAAATGCTGTGGTAACATGTCATCCATGAATATTGGTACCACCAATAAAAATGTCTTGCAATGAATTCACATTTCATTACAGTAGCATAATCTCATGCAGTTCATTTGGGAAATCTAAAGTTTTTAACAAAAACACAGGAGACGGGGTTATAGGGACCCTTGCAGTTGATAATTTTACCAGTTTACACACTGATGCATTTCGAATTTTTCAAAGTGTGGCTCTAGATAAACGTGTTATTCTGAGATTTCAGTTAGAAAGTGATCCCTCTTTGTTTGGTTGCTGACCCCTGCCCAAGTTTTTAGGTTCTCTGTTAATGTAAGTCCATGTTTTTAATTTTTTATCATTTTGTGTTGCCTCTTAACAATAGTGAACATTTCCTTTTCATACTTGGCCTTGATCCAATGATCAATAGCTGTGCCATGTCATATTTAAATCCCAGGGCAACAGAAAATCAACGATAAAACTAATAAATAAGATACACATTTCCATTGTTATAGAAGCTGTTTTCTACAAGCACACAAGCTTAGAAAATTAATTGGAAGGAAGAAGTTTTGTGAGAAAAGACTCAACAGGTTTGATATCAGCCTTAAAAAGATTGACATGTAAAATCCACATAGAAATTGTTCTGGAGTCAGAGAACCAGGATCCTCTTTGCACAACCGAATCCTACACATGGGCAACAAGTGTTACCTCCTTTCAGATCAAAGAAAACAGTACATATCCAACAGTCTTTAAGAAGAGTGGATAAGCACGAAATCCACGTTGTTTGAAGTCTATTGTGAAGTTCTTACACTTAGTTATGTGTTTTGGGGCCATTTTAATAGATGCCGTTATCTGCTGTGTTTCCTAAAGACTAAAGTTGACCCCATTTTCTACCAGGACATTATTGGAGCACTTCACGTTTCATCCGAATAATAACTTTCTAAAATCTGGAAGAAGTAAAAGTACGTGTGTTATTTATGAAAGAGTGAAAACAGCTGAAAAGGGGACTGTTGCCATACTTTGTTGTAATAAGGAAAGTTTAATTTAACTTCTCCTTAGAAATGGAATGTCATTATTGAGTCTCTTAAATTTCAATATTTAGACGTGAAGTGGAAATACAGTCCTTTACATTTAATACACAATATTAAATGTTTTTTTTCAGTCTTTTATGTAATAGAACAACACAAAGTGGAGCATAACTATGACCTATAAGAAAGTGAATGGAATTAAGAGCCTTTTAAAAATACTTGTTGATTAATCATATTTAGTGGCATCAAACTAATGTGTGGTAAATGCAAACAAACATCAGTTCTGAATTTGTAGAAGAATGTATCATTATCCCTCCACTATAAAGTTATTCATGAATTCCCAATTAAATGCATTAACAATTAAACAGTTCAGCAGGTATAAACACAATACAATATGTTTATTTTTTACTTATTAGCTGTTAACAGCGTAATTGATATGCGGTCATCATTTAAGGTTATCGCTTTCGTTTAGGTCGTTGCTAATACTCCGAAGCACCAGAGGGCGATATTTTACTTTGCTGGATGCCAATTATTGTAGCTCGACAGTTGGAGACAACGAAGCCGAGCAGCTAGCAGAGGTGAATATCAATCAAATGAAGGTGCTGGGGTTTATTTTTAGATTCTCCTGTGTTGATATGCGATGGGAATGTTAGGCGAAGCAACAAGTTGTTTTTTTTACGATGAAAATAGAAAATTAACGATACTAAGCGTTTTATAGCTAACTCGGGAGCATGTTAGCCTTTTTAGCTAAGTAAACCTGGATAGCGTTAGCATTATGAAAGTATAATTATTTTGTTTAGCTTTTTATTATTTTCACGCATTTAGCTGTGGTGTCTATTAACCTATAAATTACAGATTTCCCAGCTCATTAGTTCATTTAATTTCAATGTTGTAGGCATTGGTTTGTTTAGAGTGAGCCAGTTTAGCGCCAGTTTAGCTTTAGCTATCGGCTAGCTTAGGTTTCTAGCTTGCTCATAGGTTTTTTCTTTACACTAGTCAGATTTCAGCTCATAAAGGCGATCACGGATATGTTTACAGTTTGATTCGCAAGTCTCTTTAGTAATTTGAGGCCCTAGCTACTAAAGTTAAACATTAGCATTAGCTTCTATTGTTTGAGCTTCCTGTTAGAGAAGCCATTCATTCCTCCCTCTTCTGTGGCTTTTGAGTTATGTTTCTACTTCTTTCCTAGGAGATGGGAGACAGTGATGATGAATACGATCGCAGGAGAAGAGACAAATTCAGGCGGGAGAGAAGTGATTATGATCGTTCAAGAGAAAGAGAGGATCGACGCAGAGATGACTGGAATGACAGGTGTGAAATGTTATGTTGATTAAGGATAACATGACCATTACCAAAAAGTTTGTAAGCCCCACTTTGGCTGCCAAAGGAACTTAATATTAAAAGAAGCTTGAGATCTTCTCACAACAACCCTGAAACATTTTAGCATTAACTTCTTAAACAAACTGAACGGCTCATAAGCGGCTCATCTGTTAAACTGCACAACACAAACCAGACTTGTTCGGGGCTACTTAAACTGCTTTTAGAGAACCACTTACCAGAAGCGTTATGGAGATGTTTGGATCCAAAAGTCCAGCCGTTACAATTTTACTCTGGTCTGTATAGAGGTGAGCAGGGATTTTAAAATATGCTCCGTTAATCATTATCGTAACATGAGATGAATAACATAAAGAAAAATCTAGAAACTTACAAAGCTAAGCATCCAGCAATGTAAATTCAAAAACAACGTACTAAAAATATAATAAAACATAGCAGTAAAGCGGATAAAACCAGTCTCAGCTGAGTGGAAGGCCAATTGAGTACAAAACTTTCCTTAAAAAAAAAAAAAGGACCAACTTTCCATAGCCTAATAGAGAAATCCTTGCTCACTCTGCCCGTGTCTTTTAGAGTGCAGATAGATAGGAAGATGGAAAGAAAGAAAGAAGCCAGGACCAGGGGGAGATGTGCTCTCTTTTACATAAACCTGTTTGAATTTAAAGATGTGGGAGAACTGGCTGGCGCAGAGTTGAAAGGGACTTACAGTAATACAGTCGAGATGAACTTACTGTCCATCTTAAAACTAATGCTTACGAGAGTTTGTGTGAAATTACCACGGATGGAAAATATGTAATTTTTGTTTGTGTTTCTTTTCCTACTCAATATTCCAGAGAGTGGGACAGGGGCAGGGATCGCCGGAGCCGTGGTGAGTACAGAGATTACGACCGTGGACGAAGGGAGAGATTTAGCCCACCCAGACACGACATGAGCCCCCAGCAGAAGCGAATGAGAAGGGACTGGTAAGACCTAACGTGGATTTGTTGTTGTCACATTTTTGCTAACACTGGGTTCATTTATCTTGGGTTGTTTTTATGTGAACCTCTAGGGACGATCACGGTGGAGATCCATATCGTGGAGGTTATGACTTGGGATATGGTGGAGGAGGAGGTCCAAGCTATGGTCCGCCACAGCACTGGGGTCATCCTGATCTCCACCTTATGCAGCCTCATCAGGGCATTCCCATTCAGGCAAGGTGAGTAAATAATATATAGGACTTTTAAAAATACATTTTTTACGAGGTAGTATTTTCAGATCAAGCTACAAAAAAGCATACATTTCTTTTCTAATCAGAATCCAAGACTTGGCAAAGATTTTGAACGCCTTAATTGATTTGCTGGCCTAACCAACAGACTATTTTCTTTCATTAGACTCGGAAACATTCATGACATAGACTTGGGTCCACCTCCTCCAATAATGAAGAGCTTTAAAGAGTTCCTGCTGTCCTTGGACGATTCTGTGGATGAGACTGAAGCTGTCAAACGCTACAACGAGTACAAGATCGACTTCCGTCGGCAACAGATGCAGGACTTCTTTTTGGCTCATAAAGATGAAGAGTGGTACGATCTGAGTTTACCTAATCCTGAATGTCAGTCTGCTTTACCTAAACTGCATTATAATTAGCTGGATTGCATTAATATATACTTACAGTTTTATAAGTGATGCAACACAATAATCAAATCAAGATTTTGTAATCGCATAAAAATGATCTGAGTGTAGCACATTTTGCAAGAGACACAGTTTGGCTGTTGGTTGCTTGATTACGTCAAGCCTTTCTACACAAAGCCAAAAGGCAGTAGTGCAGGTTCACTATTGTAATTGAACTAAGCTCACGCACTTATTTTTACTTAACATTATTTTCTGAAAATTGATAATCTACTTCAAATAAAAAATAATATAGACTTATTTAACACTATTTGCATTCAATGAGGTTCAGCTTAACATTCTGTCACTAGTCACATGAAAATTTGATTGCATCTCTCGTAAAGACGTGAAGGAAAAATACATTGGTTTTTTTATTGCATCGGCTTAGTTTCACACCAAAATAAAACCAATCGTATTTATGCCACAAAAAAAAAACTAAATCTAGTTCACTCTAAAGGTTTACGCAGAATTTCTGTCGGAAAACGGAGAAAACCATGACCAACACGCCCAATAACGTCTCATTTTCTTTCTTGTTGCGGTGAACAGTTTAGCAAGTCATGTTGGAAAACACACTCAGTGGGTTGGTTTGTTTATGGCAGCTTTACTGAGCCCAAAATGACAAAAGTTGCTAATGTTAGCTTAGAGATTTTTTATTATGTATCATTCTTACAATCTCTTTCATTGTTCATGGTGGAGCAAATTATTCAGTATTGCTCCGTATCCAGTCTTAAAACAAAAAGGCCACAATGTTTGTCATTGTTAAACATCAAGCAAATAAAAAGTCTTGGAATACTTTAAAACCTTTAGTCAAGTATAAAGATATTTCTTCTATTTTTCTTAATTTTCAGCAGATGTTTTTAGTTAAAAATGAAAGTGAGGTTATGCGACTGCCATTAAGAACCAAAGTCAGGATATTTTACACATCTTCACCAGAGGTGCCAACAAATTGGTGTGCATTTGTATAAACATGAATAATGTACGTTAGAAGTCTTTGTGCTATAACTTCCTTATTTGATGCAATGCAATTCACTTTTGTATATTATTTGTTAATGCTTACTTTACAGGTATGATGAAAAAATTGTTCCTTTTTTTGACCTAACTCGTTCTTCTTCCCCATCACTTCCAAGTTGACGACGATTTTTTTGTCCCCCAAGAAAACTGCGGGATTCCTCCGTCAGAGTCGGGCTTAGATAGCGAGGGCAAGCACTGCGCACAATGCAGATGCTCTTAGACACACAGTAACAGGGATTTTAGATAGACAGCCAATCAGTCCTCCACACACGGAGGATTTTTCTTTTTTTCTTTTTTTGCGGCACGATTTTCTTTTTATATTTGGACCAAATCGAATCCCAAAACCGAATTTGTGTGTGTACAGACACACCACTGCAGTGAAGTGGAGCACATTTTTGACAGAAGAGACCCCTCCCCTCTCTATAAATATTTGTTATTATTCTGGCAGAGCAAAAGGTAACTGTGGATCACTCGATGATCAACTTTTTCATGTGACATTCTGATTCTGTGATTGATTTTTGTAATCTGTTGTTTTTTTCCCCTTATCATTTTTGGTGAGTTAATTCCATGTTTCTTTCCTGCTGTAAAATTAATAGGAAAAAAATTAATTATTGGCGGTCAACATCTGGGCTTAAAACAGCTGAATGTACACAAATTTATATACAATTAAGAGTTTGTGTTGCTAAATTGGGCTTTTTACCTCTTCTGACAAATAGCCCAACAATCTGGAAATATGCTGCTCTTAAGAAGATCCTTTTTTAAAGTTATCCTCATTTCAATGCATTTTTAAAATATTTCTGTCACAACAGTGGAAGCTGGGATGTATAATTTCTGTTTCTTTCTGTAACTCTACCAACCCGTTCATCCCGTCCCCCCAATCATTCCCTCCCATACCTTTCTTGGATTCCTGCTCTGAACGCAGGTTCAGATCCAAATACCACCCGGATGAGGCGAGCCGACTGAAGACGGAGGCTCAGAGCGGTCTCTGCAATCGCCTGAACGTCTTTATGTTCCTGCTGGAGAATGGCTGGTTTGATAACGTTTCCCTGGATATTGAGCAGAGTCCTGCCATCATCAAGGTGTTGGATGCAGGTGAGGCTTCACAGGGTAGTTAATAGATTATTTTGTATAGCTTGTAATGTTTAAGTACAGATTAAATTAGTAGTGAAATCCACCATTAGTTTTGCTTCTAGGTCATTTGTTTGCATTTCCCCCCCATTTTTTATGATTTATTTTTTCCCACAATGAAGGCACCCCATATCAACAGTTATAGATTTGAATACATTAGCTGTTCTCGTGGAAATGTCTTGTGGTTATGAAAGATTGGTGACATTCTGCCTTAGTTGTCAATGTTACACTTATTTAGCAAAAAACTTTGGAAAAACTTGAAACAAAGTGAGGTTTAATGGGTAGTAATGGGTTGAGTGAACAATTTGTTTTTAAAGAGACAGGGTAAAATAAAAAAGGAACAAAAATAAAGAACAGTTTGACAAGAGAAAAAAATTTGATCGTCAGACGTGATCTTAAAGGAGTTGATGGGATGTGACGGTGATTGTGTTACTGCTTGGACATGATCAATTTTATTTGTTTTGAATATTATCTCTATATCTCATCATAAATGGTAAACATTTTAGGGTTGGACTTAAAGTTTTTTTTTGTATTACAATTGTAATGTTATTTATCATATTTGGAAATTTTTAATCTTTCCTATCTCTCCCATGCTTTCATCGGTTTGGGACTTTTTGCATTTTTGACCAATGGGATTTTGTCTCCTGCCCGCTCTCTGTCCAACTTGCTAAATATCGAAAAATCAAAAGTTAATTTCTCTCTTCTTAATAATGCTCTGCCTTTTTTCTCCTCAGCTGTGATAAAGATGGAAGGTGGGACCGACCATGATCTTCGCATTCTCGACATGCCACCGGAAGAGGAAGAAGAAAGAGAGAAGGCCGCATCTGCTATAGGTGGCGGAGAACCTCAAAAGAGGGAAGACCTAAAAACAGTAGAAAGGGAGCGAAAGCCCTCAGGAGAGAAAGACAAACCTGAAAAGGTGCGTAATGTTTTCTTATAGCAAGCAGTAGAGATTACATTGATCCAGGTTAATGACAGTAAACTGTGCTGCAGTTGGATGGCGACTCTGCCACGCTAGACCGAGAGGCCGCAGGAGATGGACAGGATGTGAAGCAGGAGACGGAGAGAGAAGCTGCCAGAGAAGAGATTCCTGAACCTAAGAAGGTTTTTTTTTTATTATAATTTTAGTTGCTTATAATATTTTAATCTGACCACAGCTAAAACAACCCAAACTTCTTGTGATTCTCCCATTTAATTGTCAGGCAAGAAGAAAGAGGAAACGTAGTGCGGACAGCGATGATGAAGCGAGCGCCTCAGAAAGCGACTCTGAGTCCGACTCGGATTCTAACTCGGACCGCTCCGACAAACCAGAGAAGAAGGAGGAAGTGCAGGACAAGGATGACGAAGAAGAGGAAGGAGAAGGTGATGATTGTAAATCACAGCACAAGGCTTTTTATTTCAGAACGCTCATAATCGCCCAGCGTTTCCCTTTAACGACCGCAGAGGAGAAACCTAAGGAGAACTCTGAGGATGAGAAGAAAGAGGAGAAGAAACCCAAAGACGACTCTCCCAGACCACGACCACTGCACAAGACTTTCTCCCTCTTCATGAGGAGCATCGCTCCCACCATCTCCAAGGCCGAGATCATTGCTGTAAGTCAGAACGCCTCAGACATTGTTTATGATTGTTTTAACTTATGATATGCATAATCTTTTATATTATTACTCCACAGCTTTGTCGACGGTACCCTGGGTTTCTGCGCGTTTGCTTGTCTGACCCACACCCAGAGCGCAGGTTAGTTTAGAGGATCATTTGCTCCTAGTTGATTTCTTACTTTACATTGCACACAGTTATACACGTTTTAGCCTTTTCACCTTTATGGCATTTTAATGAGATTTTCTTTCCTGTTGGACCAAAACAAAGTAGCACATACTTTTAATCTGGATGGAAAACAACTCATGGTTTCCCATTTCTGTTTCTGTTTTGTGTTAATCTTACACATTACATAAAATCCCATTGCAACTCATGTTTATGGTTGGAATGTAATTATATGCTGGCCAACTTCATGTGGCTTCAAAGCTTTGACAAGGTGCCATGTTAAAAATTAAATAGATGCTAATTATGCGTGTTTTAATTCAAAATCTTTATTTTTCCAGGTTTTTCAGACGCTGCTGGGTGACGTTTGATCGCAGCGTCAACATCAAGGAAATCTGTTGGAACCTTCAGAATATTCGCGTATGTGTTTTTGTTGCCCTATCAAAACCTTCAAATAGTTTTATGTTACAAGTGCTTGCAGCAAAAACCGGCTGTTTGTTGTTGCACTCGACTTTTGTCCATGAGTATTCACTGCTTCTCTAAATTTCGTCCCGCCCTTTATTACTGAAAGCTCAGAGACTGTGAACTGGCTCCAGGGGTGAACAGGGACCTGGCTCGGAGGGTTCGTAATGTTAACGGCATCACTCAGCACAAGCAGGTGCTGCGCAATGACATCAAGCTGGCTGCCAAGCTGATTCATGCGTTGGATGAAAAAGGGGAGCTGTGGAACAGGAAGAGTCAGGAGGATCCTCAACGCACCGAGGTGCCCCGTTGCATAGATTCAAATCGATTATTTCAAATTTGAGCTGAGTCCAGTGAATTGTCTCCTTTATTCTGCTACTTATGTGTATGTTTTTATGATCTATTTAAATTAAAGTTGATGGCTCAGAACCCCATCTTGAAGAATATCACTGATTACCTGATTGAGGAGGTAAGCGCTGAGGAAGAAGAGCTCCTGGGATCTAGCAGTGGAATTGATCCAGAGGAGGGCGCTAAAGATGGAAATCCTACTGAGATAACAGTGGAGAGGGATGATAAATTAGCCAAGGTTTGATATATTTATTTCTTTTTTTTTTTTTTTTTTTTTCATTCACACGAAAAAGTTGAAATACTTCTGAACTATGTTTTACTGAGCATAGCTACCAAAAATAATCACATTTGGTTAAAAGATTTTAAGTGTTTTTGCCTTTTTCCTGTTTGTATTTGCAGGTTTTGGACCGTTTGCTCTTATATCTGCGAGTTGTGCATTCAGTCGATTACTACAACACCTGTGAATACCCCAGTGAGGACGAAATGCCCAATCGCTGCGGCATGATCCATGTTCGTGGCCCAATTCCCCCCAACCGCATAACACACGGAGAAGGTCAGCATCTTCGCTTATTGTTGCAAGCAGCATTATATCTGGTCTGGTGTTTGACCACTAGATGTCACTACATCCTTCACTGAAGACGATTACAAGTCAAAATCTGGTTAAAACTATTTAAAGTTACACATTTTGTCCTCTCCTTCTTCTTCTAACAGTGCAACAATGGGAGAAGGTGACGGAGGAAAAGCTGATTCATCTGTTTAGTTTAAAGGAATTCCTCTCAGAGGATGAGGCGGTGAAGATGGGCCGCAAAGATCCGGACGAAGAAGTCGAGAAGTTTATATCAGCCAACACTCAGGAGCTGGGGAAGGACAAATGGCTCTGCCCTCTTAGTGGCAAGAAATTCAAAGTAAATGCTTGGAGGATTTAGCGAATGGCCAACAATAATTTATGTAACCGCGCCGTCACTTCATGACACTTGCTTTTTTCAAATTCAATTTAAGGGTCCGGAGTTTGTACGCAAGCACATCCTGAACAAACACGGGGAGAAAATCGAGGAAGTTAAAAAGGAGGTGCTGTTTTTCAACAACTTCCTTATGGATGCTAAACGACCGTCGCTCCCAGAGATGAAACTCCCACCTCTGCCAGGTCCTGGCCAAGGTTGGGATATTCCTTATCCCCTCTAAATATATGAGGATTTTTCAAATTTTCCAAAAATAGTTAGAAATTATGATTATTTCATTCTCTTCATTTTTTATTTATTTATGTTTTGTTCTACAGGTTTGCTTTCTCCCACTCTACCATTTCCTCCTCAAGGCCCTCAGGGTCCGATGGGCTTTGGTCAGCCTCGTCCACCTCTGATGGGCTATGGTAGGCCGTTACATCTCTTATGTGATTTATTTTTTTGAATTAGGAATGATCTCTTGTTTTCTCTTGTATGATACATTTATTTGTCAACAGGTGCTCCGCCTTACCCTCCTAATCAATTCGGAGGAGGCAGAGGAAACTATGACAACTTCCGTGGACAAGGTGGCTACCTGGGTAAGCCACGAAATGTGAGGTAAGACTGTTGAAACTTATTTAGCTGACAGAACAATGAGTACTTTCCACTCTTTGGATTAAGACGCATGCAAAATGTTTTTTGCAGGATGTCCCGAGGTGATCCACGAAATATAATTGAGTACCGTGACCTGGACGCACCAGATGATATGGACTTCTTTTAGAGCGTTTACTCTATCTTTAGTTTATTTTTTTTAATGAAATCTTTTTTTGGCCCAATTGTATTGTGTTCTGTTTTTGAAGTAATTACAGTATTTGCTTTCCTGAATATTTCATTATTATTTCATTATTTCTTTTTTTTGATGATTGTGAAACTCGACAAAAGTATTCTGTAACTGTTGTAAACTGTCCATCAATAAAGTTCTTCTAAATACAATTGGTTTTAAAATACATTTGGTTTTAAGTCATATATCAAATATAATAAAACTTTAAAGGTACAGATGTTTTATTTCAAAGTCCATCATTCATCATAAAAACCCAGGAATCCGATCTATAGCTATAATTGATTCTAGATGGCACCGTAGGAGTTGACAAGTTTTAATTATCAAAACTAAAAACTTGTTTTTGACCTAAAACAACTGAACCTTTTTTTCAGTCTCAGTTTGCCTGCAGCAGGCTCCCCCTGAATTCAGCTCCATCCATCTACTCTTCTCTAGTCAACGCTGTATAAAACCTATCACACAGCATGATACAGCCAATGCAAGAAATTTAGTTCATTGTAATTTATGATATACAATAAAAAAAAAAAAAAATTTGAAATATAATAAACTTTAAGCTTTTTTTTTTATTCCAGTTAAATAGATCAGGAGAAAATATTACAAAGCATACATGTCATGTTAATGTCCTGTCATATTCAACATTTGGGAACATCTCAGAGGTGTTCAATCTCCGTTTCCACATATTATCCTATCGCTCTATTCATATCGTAAATAGGAACAGCCGAATTGTCATGATGTCTGAATGCTGACAGCTTATAAAGGGAGTTCAAACTTGGAGTGGAAATGTTTTTAATGATTCCGAGCAACGGCTGGGCAAGATTAGCGTGGAGACTGTATTAACGCTAATGCCACGTATGAATCATAGTTTTAAAAGCGTAGTGTAGAAAGTGAAGTCATAAAGCGTCCCTCTTATGACATGCTATAAATCATACAGATTTATATGGTCTCCTATCTGAAGAGGAAAAGTCTGATAACACTTTCTAAGAATTGTCTCTGGAAGTTAAAAAAGAGGCTTAAAGGGCATAGAGTTATAAAAAAAAAAA
Source organism: Orestias chungarensis (assembly GCA_032876305.1). Lineage (NCBI taxonomy): Eukaryota > Metazoa > Chordata > Actinopteri > Cyprinodontiformes > Cyprinodontidae > Orestias > Orestias chungarensis. Next base: position 1,005,254 of record JAVLVB010000078.1, on the reverse strand, counting down.
CTCAAGTAGAATAACTAAAGTACTTTCAAACACAAAACAGATTACAGGAAAAAAAGCAAATGTGGTTTCCTCTGTGGATGTTTGGCTCGTTTGACGGCTGATTAATTAAACCCTAGCTTGTTTCCTATGAGGTAGATTTACTTTGGGAATAAGGCAACTCTTTAGATCACAGAAACAAAGAAAAGTTTAATTGTTTTCCACGTTATAAACTAAAACGAATTGCCTTTTTTTTCATCCAAATAGCCCCCTAAGAACCGCAAGGCTGCAAATAGAGGGCAGTGTTTAATAGCATTTACTACACTGCCATTTAAAAAAAAAAAACATGTTTATTAGAGTAATGTCATCATAAGCATATACAGAAGAAATTATGCCCACTGTTACCAATCACACTACCACCTCACCATGTTACATTTAAAAGCCCACAGTGCCGAGTACGGTCTCCACGGTCGTTTCTAAGAAATCCCGATAAAAGCAGTGCAACCAAAACATTAACGATGTCTTAGTGAGAAAAGTCTAAATGATCTCAAGCTTGTGGCTCTCAGGAAGTCCACAGCTGACCTTGTGTTCATGAAATAACTTAGTCAGGGCCTCCATGTAGAGCCTGTGGTAGTGGTCAACCTGCTCCTCGGTTGGCGTGACACACTTGGGCACAGAGATCGGACTTCCAACTGAAAGGAAACGGGTATTGTTATAAAAATGGGTTCAGATTGTGTTTCCTGTTGGTTCTTTTTTTAGGTGAAATGCTCACCAACAGTAGTAACTGGTCTCCTGTAAGGCAGAAAAGCAAAGCGCTCGCCAGCAAACAGGCACGGTGCGAAACCCATGACTGTTTTAAACAGGTCCTGGAGCCTGCGGCCAAGGCTGTTCTCTGACAGAATCACCTGCTGAAAGAGCTCGTTCTCCCCAAACGAGTAAACCGGCACCAGATCTGCTCTGTGGAGAATCGTCAAGACTTCACCAGAGATGTTTTCGGGTTTTCCCCCCGGTGTTGGAGATTACCTGCGTGCTCTCACCCGTGTTCAAGAGCCGTCCTGACAAATCCTTTCCTCTGCTTCATGACCACTCTGTTGATTCCGGGTGAGGACGCGAGAGACTCAGCCGCTCCCCCAACCACAATCACCACCGCGTTTCCTTTCCCACTTTTGGACAGCAGGTGGATGAGGCTTGGCTTGCTGACTGGACACAGGCCTTATTGCACAAACATAGTGAGCAGGTCCAATGGTGGCAAATGTTTCAAAACATTTAATTGGTGTTTTGTGAGAAAGGGTGACCAAAAACATAAATGTGGATACCTGCATTCATCAGATATTCTCTGAGGAGTGGTATCTTAAAAAGGCCTGCCAGTATTGCCAGGGTGGACTTCACTCCCGGGAATGTCTCCACGAAACCACAGCTCTCCGTGCTGAAGCAGGCAAAGGCTCCAGCACACATGATGCCGTGCGGGTGGCTACCAAGGATGTAGTTTTTATTTGGGTTCAGGTCAGCTGTCTTTACAAGCTGAAACAAACAAAAGGTTGACAAGTCAGTTTATGCAGCTCGTCAGACCTTCAAGCCAGCTGGAGAACGCATGAAAATATGAATCAGTAAGAGTTTTAAATAAATAGCCACGGAAAAAAAGTTAATTATAAAGATTTTTATCTTATAAACGTATTATCGTTTCTTTTGTGATAGAGAATTAGACTATGCCAAAGAAGATATTCTTGCATGTTAGGCCAGTATTCCCATAAATATTACATTTTGGGGGGGGAATAAAAAAAAGAAGGAAGATAAAATGACTTTGCACATTGCATTGCACACAATGTCTGATTTGAGGTTGAGGTTTTTTGTCTACTTCATACCTTAACAAATTTTACATCAGGCGGTGAACATACCAAACATGGAAATACAAAATCAAACTTACTTTAATTGGAAAGAACTCTCTGAACTGCTTCCAAACCTTCCAGTTTCTCACAAATGCTGTTCTTCTGCCCCCTGGTGAACACATGGGATGTTGTTAGAGTTCATTTGACAAATTTGATTTTTAATGCGATGGATTGGCGACCTGTCCAGGGTGTACCCCTGCCTCTCGACTATTTTAAGTTGGAGATAGGCGCCAGCAGAATCCCCCAACCCCACAAGGATAAGCGGGTTAGATAATGGATGGATGGATGGACTAATTGTTAGACATTAGATGTGTCACAATTTCACATTATGTCAATAACACCCTTAGTTAAAATATGCATAAATTAAACTATTTAGACAGTTAGGGTTCCAGTGCAAAAAATATAAACAAACCAGAATTTGGAAGTTAATAAACACTGTCAGGTGATTAGTATATTTTTGTCTCTCAAAGTAACACTTTGCTTTTACTTGCCAATTTTTATTTTTTCTTTCATCTGTAATCATGCAGTCTGTGTAGACTTTCTGCATGTATTTAACTTTTTTGCATAAGCACTTTAGAATATTTTAAGATCAGGCTCCATTTTTAGGTACATGTTTTCAGTTTTGGTCACATGTGACTATAGAGCACCTTCTCCAAGATGTTCGCCTTCCTCCAAGAGTATCTTCCTTTCTTCTCCTAGAGTTGTTGTTTTTTTCGTCTTACATTTGCTGTTGGGCCTTGCTCTTTTTCTAGACAATGGAGATCTGTGAGATGACCAAAGCTTTTTATATTGTGTTTGTTCACCACCAATCTTTTAAAAGAAAAAACAATAAAAAAACAACCCTCCAGGGCCTTTAAAAAAGAGCCGTATTTATATCGTGGTCAACCTACACAGAAGTAAACTCGGTTTACAGTTAGATTACTTAAAAAAGGCAGTTTATACATTTTATTTGGAGGTACGGCAGTAAAGGGATCTGTATATTAATAAACGCTGAGATTTTCTGTTGTAAAACACAAATTTTTTTTTGTGCTGGTGGGTTTTATTTTATAGAAATACGACAGACATCAAGAACAGGAGAGAGGAAGCACCAAGTTATATCTGTGATTTTACCTCTTTCTGGAGTTTGCCAGTCATTCATCATCCATATAAAATAAAGAGTGGACAGTGGCCACAGAGAGGTAAACATAAGGTACACCATCAAGATAATGCAAGCCACTCCTGCAAAAAACATGACAATCCAGCCATGTTAAATGGATATGTTAGCAATGCAAGTCATTTCTTCAGAAATATTTATTAGCACAGTGTTTTCTTAGATGCAACAAAGACTTAAAAGATTAATTAGGAGGGTCTTACCTAAGAAGAGAAAGCTTAGCACCCACTGCAGAACACTCACAGCCTCTAAGAACTCTTTTAGCTGGGTTTTCTCTTTAGTCATTCTTGCGACCTAGTGGGTCAGAGCAATAATTTCCTGCAATCAATATCATTTTAAACTTGGCTTAAATTCAAAAGGGTTTATAGGTCTTGTCGTGATATATTTAATGCTTGTAGGAATTAATTCAAGATAATAAAATCTATAACGGATCTCTTCATGAACCAAAACGGATTTTTCTGATAATCATTAGGAAAGATTGTGTTTCCTAACGCCCTTCTGGGAACCAGAGTCTCTAAAATGGGTTCGACACTAAGCAGCCTGATCAAATGACTCACTCATGAATGAGCTAACAGGCTAACACTCTCACACAATTATTAATTTGCGGGCAAACAAAACTTTTATGAGTCAGACCAGTAGGACCACATAGCACCCTTGGCTGGGGGCCAGCACAGCAACGTAAAATACCTTTTATGAGCATTCTGCTTATAGCATAAAAGCCAGTACTTTACCTTAGTGGAGTTTATTCCGGGGGTAATTGAAGTGAGTGAGCGTACGCTGCTTCCACACAGTTCACCACAGTGCACTTTGACCAGATCACCTACTGTGAGACTGCTGATAACAAATCCACTCCCCCCAATACTTTGACATGCATGCCGTGTCTGAGATAAACATGCAACAGATTTATAGATGGGTACTTTGCATTTTGGATCCTTGGAGAATCCTCAGGGGCAAGCAAAGATTTTATGATTAGATTATTGGTACTTTAATCAGGTCACTAGTGATCAAAAAGACTGTGGTAATCTATGTAGTGTGTAGCATTTAGTATGAAACAATCCCACTAAACTATACGTACTACATGTACACAACATTCCAGGTTTCCTTCTTACCACCCTCATCTGGTCAGTTTTTTAAATTTGTTTTACACATGTCCTACTATAGATGTTATGAACCCTCAGACAATCCAGGAGCTGTTTTACAAAAACAGGAACAGGTTAAATCCAAATGAAAGACAGCAGCACAAAAACATGGTTTAAAAACTGCACCAGGATTACACACAGACTAATTTATGATCACAGGCATATTTATTCACCCAACACATACAGACACAAATTTGGGAAAACAAGTGATTCCATTATTGCGCAACCTCACCGTATTGCAAACATATGCAAATATTAATACTTGTTCACCATACCGCTGCGATGTGTTGTGATGGACCCCAGGAAGGTGTAGAAAATGTAATAAACTAAAAACTGAAACTTAAAAATCATGTATGGGAACTAACAGGAGAAAACAGCAGAGCAAGAAGGAAGGTCAGGAGCTTATGTAGTTGGAGCTTGATTATTGGCTGAGAAGCAGAAGGGGAGAGAGGAGAGATGTGAGGCAGGCTAAGGGAGAGAAAATTATAGTTAGAGAAGTAGAAGCCCGGGAAATAAAAACCAGGACACAAAAAAACATGATTTTAACAATGACAGCCAAAGAAAGAAATCAGAATATACAAAGAGCTTTATTAGTCTAAAGCTTAAAACTGTTTTTTGTGCCCACAGCATGATGCTACCGCTACTACCTTTGTGGTGGAGACAATGTGTTCAGGGAGGGGGGCAATGTTAGTTTGTCACAATGCGTTCAGTAAGACGTTACATATAGGCTACGCAGGTTCAGTTTTGGTCGCACCTGAACAGATTCTTCAACATGTTGTTCAATACATGAATATTTCCAGAAAAGTAACTTTTATTGAATAAGGTGTAAATATTTTTTAAATAAAATCATCGGTTATTGTTAAAAAAAAAATCATAATTCTTAATGACTCAAAAACAAACAAACATTCTTTTTCCATTTATGATAAGATGGTTTTGTTTTTCGTTGTTGTTTTCCAAGTAAAGTAGAAATGTTTTTCTGTTCTGGTGCTAAAATGTCAAGCATCAACCCTATCAAGGCTGTGATCATTTTGCAGAGTGCTGCTTTAAGCTCTCCACTGGGGTTTTACTTCTCCTTGTGGCCAAATCAACTGTTTATGTTGAAAATGCTAAGATAGACTGTGATCACAAGTTTGCGTTGTGAACTGCTCACACTTTTTTGGCAATTTTACAACAATACCAACGCTACAAATAGTACTGTAGAAGACTTTAACAAGTACAAGTTTGGTCAAAATGTATAGATCATGTTATAATCCATTATTAATTATAAAGAACTCCAGACCCTAAATGTATCATGCGGGACAATATTAAACTGCTTTAAAGGGTAAACAGATGCCCTTTTATTTATGAATGACTGCTTTCACCAGGCGGGACATATAGGGTCCATGCACAGATTGTGTGCATAATCTCCTTCTGGCAGTTTACAGGCTTAAAAGAATATGTTTTTTATTAACCTTGTACTCTGGGTAATCAGTTGATCACTATTTTTATCATTCATATTTAATAGAACAGACTTTTAAGTGTAGTCCTTCATCCTAAATGTCATCTGAAGGAAATAAAGGAAATATAAAAACACAGTGATGTAAAAAAAATGTTTCCTTCTATGTATCTTTTTGTTACATGTTTCATAACATAAAACAGTATTAGATATTCAACCCTGCCTGGGTTATGGAGCTGGATAATGCAGAGAGATGCACAGATTGACCCCTGAGCAGATTTATAAGAAAAAGCAAAAGCAAAAACAAAAACACAGACCAAGCATGAACTCAAAAAGGACCTGTATGTTGTGACATGACCTTAAAAAGCCCAATTGATGCTGAAAAAGCTTTTAGTGTGACAGAAATAAAACAGTTCTTCATTTTTGGCCAAAATGTCTCCACAAAGATGCTTTGCAGAGTATGACAAATGCTTTCTCCCACCTTAACTGAATTACACTATGTAAGTGACAAATATGTTTTCTAATAAGGTTTAGTTTTGCCCCCCCCCCCCCTTAAAATGAAATATTTTTTTAAATACCTTTTTTGTTTTTACGTCATTTCAAGTTTGATGATTATGAAACATTTCCAGTGATTACTAGATTACTCATTTTATTTGATGATTTGCTTAAAACAACATTCAGTATTGGGCATCAGTATCTGTGGTTGAAATAAGGGCTTCCTCCACGTTGCAGCACTCAGGTTTAAGTGGAAGCTTATGTTGGTGATGCTCACCAAAAACGATCACTCGTGACAGCGTTGCTTTAATTCTAATGCTTGTTATGAGTAATAAACGTTTTGATGAATCTGCTATTATTAGTAGGAACTAAAACACAGCAGCAGCATCTCCCTGCAGCTGGATCCACCCCCACTCCACGACTTCCACCACTGGGTTTTTTTTTTTCTTCTTCATCTCCCGCCTCCTTCTGAAAACACAAGCAGCCGTCTGCTCCCAGGAAGTACAGCCCGCTGTATGAATATTAATATGGATGTAAATGCGTGAGGATGCCCGGCGCCTCAGCCAACGCAGCCGCAGCTGATGTCTGCGCATTTTCGTTTTGACGTTTTGATTCACTCCTCTTCCTCCATCCCTTCGTCCTTCTCCTCCTCCTCTTTGAACCGTCTGAACCGAGCTGGAAGCATGGCTCTGTTTCCCCTCGGCTGTGTTTGCGTCCCCGCGCACTGAGCGCGGCACCATGCGCTGCGTGCAGATCGCACCCCGGCGAGGCTGCAGCGCGGCGCGGCTGGAGTAGAAACACGCTGCTGCTGCCGCCGCTGCTGATGGTGGTGGTGGTTTATTTGGAAAGCCTTCGCGCAATCTGCGACTTGCGTTTTGAGATTTCAGATTTCTCGGATCTCCTGTCTGGCCAGGACAGCTGTGTCATCATCATCACCCGGTGTGGTTTTGTTGTTGTCTGATTTTTACCCCCACCTCCTTGGATTGAGCTTCTGCGCCAACCATACAGCATCCTCTCCCAGGTACGTCTTACTCTACCGAGGCCCTTGTTTTGGTCTGTAAATTTCCCTAACCCATATAAGCAGCTGTCAGCCTCAGAGGAAGCTGTGGCTGCGTGGCGCAGAGACGTCAGGCCTAATTGGGTGTTTTTCTTTAATTTTTATTTCTGTTTATTTTTATTTTTATTATTTATTCATTTTTTTACGCGTAAAATTCAGAGTCCAGGTCTGACAGCTATCCAGATTATTCAACCTTGAGGACTCGCTGCTCTTGTCGTTAACGTTATAGGCTCTTTATTATTATTATTGTTGTTAATAATATTAACATTTTTTTGTTGACAACAGAGGAAGATGTGCCAGTATGATAGCAGAACAGTCGTGACAAGACCTTATTAATATTTCACCATAAAACAAACCATCATCAGCTGACTGGATATGCATGAACACACTGTTTTTCTCCCCTTTATAAATGAAACCACAAATAGTAACCATGAACTCCATCTGGATGTCATATATATATATATATATATATATATATGAATTAAACATCTGCAAGTTTGAAATTGCGGGAGGAGCGAGGCTGTAAATAAAGCAAGGTTGAATGTGTGTGAGTGAGAATGGGCGGCATTTCTGCGATTGTGACGTTGTAGTGTGTGTATATGTGGATGTGCAGTAGGTGCGTGTGTGTATGTGTGTGCGTGTGTGTGTGTTGTGTGTGTGTTGTGTGTGTGTGTGTGTTTGTTTGTGTGTTTGTTTGTTTGTGCAGCCGTGTGTGTTTGTTTGTGTGTTTGTTTGTTTGTGCAGCCAGGTGAGGATGTGTCCTGGGAGAAGTAGGTCTCTGGACATATTTTGATGTCCAGACCCCCCCCCACCCCCCCCCCCCCCCCCCCCCAGTGATTTTTTTCCTTTAATGGCAACATTAAAAATCCCCGTGGACCCTTTTAGAGGATCAGTTGTGGAAAAACACGCACAATCAGACGACTCAGCACCGCTTGTTTTCCACGGGCGTGACTGTCACTCTTGAATGAAAAAAACCCCCACACACCTACAGGGAGGATTTCTGTTTCTGCGTTCACATACTATCTATACTGATAAAAGGAAGTGTAAAAATTTTTTATGAAATTTGCTATTTTTAAAAGCCATTGACTTTATTGGCTCTCACCTCGTTGGTCTAATAAATCTCTTTTATAGATGGCTCTATTAGAGCCTCTTGTTATAGAGAAACTAAACCCCACAGCAGCTATGAAAGGGAGGTTTTGAAATAAGGCAGGTTGCAGGCTCGATTCCAATTCCAGCTGCCTCCTGTCTTATGCCAATGTGCCTCTGAACAATGCCGTTAACTCCATGTAGCCTATACCGATGCACGTATCGGCAGGAACTATGGCTTCAGTGTAAAGTGCTGTGAGTGGTCAGCTTTACTAGAAAAGCGCAATATGAAGAAAGCCCAGTTTTTATTTGATATTTCAATTTATATTTAGAGAATGGTATCCAAAACTAGGCCTGCACAATATTGAGAAAAAGGTTTGTGAAAATGACAACATGGGTAAATATTGCAATAATGATAACTGGTGCGATATGTACTTTCATCTTCTTTACTCAGATGCAGAAGTGTGAGTCCTACTCTGTGTGGCCTTCAGTTAATTTCATTTTGAGTTTAGTGTGAGCTTTTACTGCCACTAGACTTTCTCCTACCACCCCAATATTGCATGAATATGAAAAATACAGCAAACAAAATAAACAAAACAAAAGCTAAGATGCGCTCGACATTTGAAAAGACTGGCTAAGATGCTTAGCAAGTAAACTTCAACACCTTTAACTAATCAAATCATAAACTCTTACTTAAATAGCAATGCAATTTGAATCTATGTTAACAGAATCCCAACCATTTTGCCTAAAACTAGCAATGGCTTCCTCAGGCTCATGATGTTCAGTTTGTTAGAACTGTACATTTACAGTTGTCTATAGTAACCTACATAACTACAGTTATTTGAGCAGCCTAAAAAAGTTAGAAAAAAGTTACTCTTTACCTGACAAACACAAATAAACTTTACCAATAAATAGCAATGAGTACCTCTAGAACAATAAGCTTGCTTTTAAATGTAGAGTAGCATTAAACTGTTCACTAAACTTGTTGTTCTCTTTACCTTTATAATAAACAAATGCAATTACTAGAAATATTTTAAGGTAGTTACATTTGATTGTCTTGCCCCCCCCCTCCAGGTTTTCAAGGAAAATCCTCCTTTCAGCCTGCAAAGTCAAGCTAAGCTATCGTGTTATTCATTATCCATCACTAAATTAGCGGTTTAAAAGCTCATTTCATGTACCTTTACGTGAAAAAAAGAAAACAATGAGGATTTATCTTTTCTGGGTTTTCATGTTCAGAGGTTGAACTTAGGTGAATTACCAGCAGGCCGGCTTTGACCTTGGATAACCATATTAAGACAAAAAAATCCTCCTATACCTACCTGCCTTTCTATTATTCTTAAGCTAACGCATGCACAGGAGCAGGATGTGTCACCATTTGGAGTTTGGTTAAACCAGCGGAGCAGGGGTGGGTGAGAGCAGCTGTGAATTGGGGGTCATTGAGTCCATGTGGTGAGATATTCAAGCTGAGCAGCGAGTCTTCGGTGTGGAGGGGAGGAGGGGAGAGGACCGAGGCGCGCACCACCTGTCATTGTCTGTCGTGCTCACCTGGTGATTCTAAAATTCTGTCCGGAGATTCGATTAAAACCTGAGAACAGCCATTATGAGTTTACGTTTCATTCATTTTGTGTTTCATTTAAACCTTTTGGTCTTATGGAGGATTTATGCCGCTAAAAAAGGAGCCCATACGGAGACTGGGTAAGAGGGAGCCGGCCTGAGCAGAGCGTAATCATTTGCCGTTCTCTTTATTATTCAGTTCTTGTAACTACAGTGGATCATTAAAAAAAAAAAAAAAAAAAAGCATAATGATCACTATTTGGCTCTGATTGGAGGGGAAGACAGCAAACTGCTGGATGATGCATTTTAAGCCCAGGATAGCCATGCCTGGATGAGCATTAGTGGATTTTGTTCTCCTTTTTTTTCCTGTGGATTTTCACCAAAACAGACTGCGCCCTTGGAGATTGAGCAGCAGCAGGGCATTAGGTTAGCAGCAGTAAGGCACATGTCTCCTTTTGACCATTGGTGCATTTTAAAAAGAAGACAGCTGCAGTCAGGGTCTGCAGGCTTCAGTTTACATTGTGTGTTTTTTTAGGAGATTCCACGCTTCTTCTATAATTTTATTAAATGACTAAAGATATTACATTTGAACATCAGATGTAATTTGTCTAAGTAGATAACTTTTCTAAATATATAGGTGCCCAGAGATTGTTGTATTAAATCTAGCTACTATGCACAGGGTTACACTTCACCCACTTTACCCGAAGAGTTAAGCTTAGAGAAGTTGTTGTTTAATTGGTTTGATGATTGTTAAAGGTTGAAAACATTAAATAATTATTATTTCAACTATTGTTTAGTAAATATTAATAAATCTATACGTAACATTTTATAATGTCTCTCTTTTTGAATTAGAGTCAGACCTTTTAAGACAAACATGAGAAATTCTTAACTGGTTTAGCAATTTCTTCTTGATGTTTCATTTTATTTTATTTTTGCGGCCTTCTTGCACTTTAGAAGTAACATTACATTTATTTCTTTATCAACTGTATTTATTAAACCTCCATTTTGCTATTATGTTTTTCAATGTTTTATAGGAGGGCAGAAAAGATAAAGCTCTTTTTTTAATGTGCTTTACACACTTTCCCATTTTATTATTATTAACTTTTTTTTTGCAGTGTTTTTGCTTCCATGTCCTATTTCAATTAAATTAAATAAGTAATTACTCATAGGACATGTATACTGACTTTGGTTAATCTTGTGTCGTTTTATCCTGCATTTGCAACTGATAAAGTAAAATTTATTAAAGTCAACTCAGTTTATGTTAAGGAAATTTGATTAAATGATTTAGAGAAATGATATCAACCAGCTGTTTGGTCAGGAGTGATAATCTCTCATATTTACCTGGAATAACTGAGCCAAGTGGGAATCTGAGCGACAACCATTGGGACTATTGTTGTGGGTCTTTAGAAAATCATTACAATGACATTGAATTCTGGTAAAATATTTGACCTTTTATGATTATTTGTCAATCCCAACCCACACTAACCCACCAGTAACGCTAAATAAGGTGCTCTACACTGATTAAGTGCCATGATGGGAAAGGTTTTATGTATGAAAGTTAGCAAAACATAATATAACAACAGAGCTTAATAAATTAGGATAAGATGGAATTGCAGATTAAATATCCAAAACCGGGCACATTTAGTGCTGTGTTTAAATTAACAAGAAATTTTTATCTATTTCATACTCAACAAAGCGTAAATAATAAATAGAAGATGCATTATTAATGATACCCAATACTTAATTGTAAAATCTAAAGAATATTGTTTGTGTGTTTGATTTGCATGCCTTTATGTATTTGATGATGTTTCCTAGTGATGCACCACAAAACTTCGAGTTTACTGTCACTGAAGTATATTTACACTGCTAAACTCCGCAGCAATTGGATTTTATAGGTCAATATGCTGATATTTAAACCATTTTGTATTGGTTGACATATAATCCATAATATTCATCAATTCCTATTGGAATAAAGCGTTTAGTTTGTGGTATTTTAAAAAGCAAGCATCTTTAATTGTTAATTTAATGTGCTCTTTCAGTTTGTATTGAACCAGATAACATAAATTAATCTCGGTGATATTGAAATAATATCCTCTGTTTTAATCAGGTTCTCTGTAGGTTTTCCTTTTGTGAATTACTGCTACTTTTTCATTAACTCAAATCAATAATGGTGCTGTTTACAAATAGTGTAAAGCTAAAGGTTCTCCCAGTTGGTTTCTTGATTAAAGGGCACAACACTTAACCAAAGTTGCTCTGGTTACAAATGTTGCCTCAGACATCTGTAGATACCTAAACAATTTGACTGCTTCATTGGCTCTTTCTGTTGTTAAACCTTCTTACCTTAGTTATCTAAAACTGAACTCTGACTTAAATTGGAGTGAAAATGGAGACACGGACTGGTAGGCTGTAACAAGGAATATAGTTTCAAAACCTCAATAGTTTTCAATCCTACAGTGCATATGGTATAATGTGCTTTTACTGAGATGCAATATATACATCTCCTCTCCTGCATGTTTTCACTGGTCAGCTGGCTGAAAGAAGGCTAATACACTTTTCAATTACAACAAAAGTAAAATCAGAAACTTAAAAAGGTTTTCAGTTACTGCACAGCATTCTGAGTAATTACCCTGAAGATATGAGCCTGTTTTACCCATATTACTCTGCAAAACATACATACTACCTGAATTACATCATTAATCCAGTGATTGTGCCCCTACATGAACAACATAGGCCTAATTTTATCTTCATGGACGACAATGCTGCAGCTAATCAGGGTCGCATCATCGGGTTACGGCTGTTGGAGACTGGTGTACCTCAAATGGAGTGGCCTGCACTTTCTCCAGACCTGAATCCCATTAAAACCTGTGGGATCAACTGAGTCGCCGTGTAGAGGCTCGAAACCCTGCACCCCAAAACCTCAATGACCTGAGGGCTGCCTTGTAAGAAGAGTGGGATTCCCTGCCTCAGCGGACAATAAGTCGACTTGTGAACAGCATGAGACGTCATTGTCAAGCTGTAATGATGCTCAAGGGCACATGACGAGTTACTGAGACGTTGACATTTTTTGTTGTGGTGTACACACCATTGTTGTTAACTTTTGTTTCAACAAATTGTTTGAGAGGAGGAAATCACCAGTGCATCCTTCTGCTTAAATGTCCTACTTTCCTGATATGAAATCACTGTAGCGGGAAGCCAAATATCTCTAACTTTTTGTGAGTAGTATATTTAACATTGTAAACAATAAAAAGGAAAGCAGCTACAACATTTGGTCTGTATTCATGTTTATATCTATCTATCACAATCAGACAATTTAAAATAATATTACTTAGATATTATTATGATGCATGTCATAATAAACATGTTTTTTTTTGCTAAAGCAGAAGTAGTTGGCACTCATCCACGTTAATAAATGTTTATTTTTTAATGGAATAATTATCGTATTGCTAAAATAAATATAATATTTTTACTAGAGATCATCATAGCATAAGATTGTTTACTTTAAAGCATCATTTTTGCCTTATAGGCGTGTTTTTTTTATTGTTTCCGATGCCCTGGATGCATGATCTGAAGAACAAAAAACACGGCGAATCTTTAATAGACAGAGCGCTCCTGCACAATGAGAGGGAAAATGAGGAGGAGGAGGAAGATGAGGAAGAGGGAAAGGAGGAGGAGGAGGAGGAGGAGGAAAACAAGGGGACTTAGTTTAGCTTTACAAATAACCCATTACTTCTCACTCTTCTTCTAGGAGCTCCCTCTGCAGCAACAGTATTGAATGTTTTTTTTCCTTTTTTCCCCCCTCTGAGCACTACGGCTTTTAAAAGCTAATACATGTCTGTCCTATGTCTGAACTAAAGTTGACTGGAATGCACCCGGACAAATTAACCGATGGGATTTTAAATGAAAGGGGCTTTCTTTCTGGAAAGTAAACGTTGTATGGCATCCATTGTAGTCAAGGGTAATGATGTGTGGTAACGATTTCCTTGAGGCAACTCATCTTTGTTCATTTCCCTCTGTTTTCCCCTCATTTAACCTTTCAAAGTCATTTGCATGGTTCTTTGCTAAATAAATAAAGTTAGGCACCAGCAGTTCTTCCTATCTTGTTGGAACTTGCTGTTATTGCCATGTTTACAGGATTATTCAATCAAATAAGGCACAATTGTTTTTTTCTAAACTAAACCTCTTCTACCTCTTTTGTAACAATAACTTAAATCACAGTAGTTGCATTTTTTAAAGATTATTTTAAAAACTTACATGCTTAGAGATGCAAACTGGTCCAAAGTTCTATAGTGTTCTTGCTCTCATTAATGCTCTACATATTCTCTCATTAATGTGCTACATTAATGCCAAAACCTTCAGAAGACCTTGAAAGTTTTTCACAGGCTCAGAAGAGTTAGCAACTTCTTCCTCGTGGCTGTCAGATGCTGGGAACAGTGAACAATATGTTGCACAAGCCTTTCCCCACTAGGATGTCACTATTAAAACAAGTCTGAAACTGATGTAAAGCAGAATTGCGGCAGAAATCTCTTGCAGAGGAAATTTATTGCCTGCTAGTTTGCTAAAGGTCATAGTAAAAGCAGTGAGAAAACTTATCACAACTGGAGCTATCTGTGAATGAGGCGTCGGCATGCCATTGCTTGAACAAATGCAAATCTGAGCTGTAGTATATCTTAAGTGTGCTTTGTGAATGTCAGAGCAATCTAGCCTCGCACTGAAATGTATCCCACATGCTTTGGCTACACGTCAGCAAAAAAAACTCCCTATTTATTTATTCTTAACGCAAGTGTGTTTGAGATTTAAAATCTTAAAGATTAAAAGAGTTACAGAGGTTTCAAAAGTATTTATGACGCTTTCACTTTTCCACATTTTGTAATGTTAATACCGCAAACGTCAGTGCGTTTTGGGTGGGGATTTTTTTTGGGTGGTAGACCGGCACAAATTAGTGCGTGATTTTATCTGAATCTGTAGCTTTAGGAGTAACTATGGGCTTTTGGCCAAAAGTGGTTTCTTCTTACTATTCGTCTTCTTCTTTATGCCACTCAGTGATAAAGGAAACAGAAGCCTCTTCCTTTTTTTTTTTTTTTACATAGATTGTGAGGATCACATTGAAAACACCAGAGTGATGGGAGATCTCCACCCTTTCACTCTTAGTTGTACAGCAGACAGCTTAGAAGGCAAATTTAAGTATTTTAGAATAATACATTGTATAGAAGCCATCTCACAGTCAAAGATCTCATAGATCCATAATACTGTACCCCTGTTCTTCATGCGTCTGATCATAATTCTGTTAGTCCTGTTTTTTTTGTTCTTCCCCGCCTGATCTGCCAAATGTAGCTAAACACTGACACTGCTGGGTACTTTGATGTATGTATTCTGCTATAACCTGCCAATTGCCCCTGTTAGTATCTTTATTTTATTTTATTGCTGTCAGTTCTCTGAACAGCCCAATGACAAGAAAACGAATTGCCCGAGTGAGACCCAGGGTTGAGAACCTGTCAGTCACACATGTTGGGCCATTAAAACTGTTTCTTTCACTGCTTCTCTTGGATCACAGTTAGGTGCTCGTACCCTTAAAAGGCTCTCACGGCTGATTGGCACGACCATCAGGTACTTTAAAATATTGTACTAGGCATTCAAAACAACAAACGACATACAATGTATACAGTGTAAAGACATAAAATGACTATGTAAAAGTAATGTGTTATCATTGGCATATTTTATGATACAATAAAACAAATTAGCATATATGTGTGAAGTTTATCAAACTGCATAAATGGTTTTCAACACTTTTTTTTAAACAATTTGCAATCTAAACATCCCCTATGCATTCATATTTAGCCTACTTTAGTTTAGTGCAGCTATATGAAATTCAGTGCAATCCATTTTCTGAATAAAAGATGCACACCAGCCAGATCAGGGATAAAAGATTGGAGAAGTTTAAAGTGAGGTTTGGCTATTAAACAATGTCCTAAGCTTTTGGCCTCCCGCTGAGCAATGCTTAATCCATCAGTGGAAAACACAGAATGGCACAACTGGGAACCTACAGTAACCTGAGATGGCCGTTTATATAAACTGGACAATTTATCACAAAAGCAACCAAGAGATCCATAGACAGGACAAATATTGATAATGCACTTATCTGCTCTTTATGAAAATGTGATACAAACATCGGAAGACCTGTTTACAAAGCGACGCTATACGAAGGGGATAAAGCAACAGATGAGAGTAAAATCAAACATTTAGGCCTACATTTAAACCGGAACAGTTTGAGGTAAACTAAAAGTGCACATCATCATGTAAACAGCATCTCCATTGTGAAACATTATAGTGGCAGCATCATGCTGTGAGGAGAGGGACGTCAGCCAGAGTTGATAGAAGCATAGATGGAGCAAATTGATAATTTTTGACAAGAGCTAATTTTTTTTTGTTATTTATATGCTGTCTTTCCAATAATGCCACCCTAATAATGTTTCTTAAAGAGGATTTGGCAAAACTGTCATTCTGTAGGTAAAAATGTTTTTTGTTGTTGTTTGTATAAATGTCGTACTTTGTGGGTTATCTTGTGTTTTTGTTTCACAGAATTTCTAAATAAATGAAACCACTTTTTTCTGCAATATGACAATATTTATATATATAAAAAAGTTAGGTAGTTTGATGATTTCCTTTTTGCAAAGCACAATGATATAGTGTCCAAACAGGTGACTTTCTCCCGTGGTCACACGTCCATTCCCTCGAATGTGGTACTGCATGGTCACATCTTTGAATTAAGGCTATCCAAAATGTGCTGCTGAAAAGCTTGTGAATAGTGTTGGGCTGAAATAACCCGGAAAAGAAATAGGTGGGAGTGCTGTGTGTGGGCATGCGTGTGCTTATCCTAGACAGCCTACGCTGTGACCTGCTTAGCAGGGCATATTTGATCTGAAGGAGGAGGTTGATTCAAATGTTGAACGACCACTCACGGCCTACCTGGTGTTGCTAATCACACCAACACTGCTGTGACAAGCAAAGCGTGTTTGACAAATGCAACAGGAGACATAAAACCCTGGCAAATTAGTAAATCAATTATTTAGTTCAATGTGATTGACTAATTTACTCTGTTTTAACACGTATTTATACAGGTACACTTATTCAGGAAATGGTTAGTGTTTGATTATTATCTCTTTTACAAATATGATCAAACTAAATCAGCTTTATAAATATAACCAAGTCTAGAAATTATATCATCATTTTTAACCATAATTTAAATAATCTTAGGTAACCTTTATCCACCAAAATAAAAATATGAATAAATTATTAGAGGTTAAAAACAGCTGATTTTTGTTATACCATCCAATTTCTGATAAGATCAACAAAGTTGTACTTTGCTGTTTTTTTTTTTTTCTGGTGTTGTTTCTATCGTTCTGAAACGCCGACAATAGATAATTCTCATCAAAATAAAGTTGTCTGACTCATGTTATGATTTGTTTTGTTGTGCTTGCTCCATCTCTGGGAAGATGTGAGTCAAGCCCACAAAGAACAGCTGTGAGGCAAATCATATGTTAAGTGCACTGTGCTGTTCATCTGATTCTTGTTTTGCTTTGGGCTATTGGACTTTGGCTAATGTTGCTGAGTAGTTTATGAGGTTTGTCATGTTGTGGCAGGGACAGCCAGGTGCTGCAGGATATTGTGCTTTAGGCTTCTTATAGATACATAAACAAACCTGTACATCATGTAAGTTCACATCCAGTTGTTTATGCATGGGTTTTTTAATAAAAGATTTATAGAAGAAAAGGTTTGAAAAACTAGCCTGACCCTGTGTGAAAACAGAAAATCCTAAAAGAGAATATCCAGCTATCAATTTGAAACCTTAAGCTGAAGAGTTATGAACCAGGACAATGATCAAAATCACAATAGTAAGTCCATGTGATCACAAGGGTCTAGTCAAAGTCTTGACAACTCTGATGAAAAGTCTGTGGCATAAACATAAATACTATAAAACCATCCAGTTTGTCTAAATTATACAAAATTTGCAAAGAAAAACGAGTTACAATTCTTCCATAGCTGATTAACATAAGTATAAATGATCAAATATGCTTGATGGTAGTTTTTGCTGTCATGAATGGCACAGACAGATACTTGGTTTAGGACCTACCTTTTCCACTCGGTTAATCTCTATCTTATTTGCTTGTTGATCAGGACTGATAGACTACAGAAAAGCAAAACCTTTCCCATGGTATTGTAAAGGTTTATATAAATCTTAAAGGCAAAAACTGAACCTGAACAAAGGGAGACAGGAAGCAGTAAAGGGTTGTTTAATTAGGAAAAAAAAAAATCAGAGCTTGGTCAGGAGGAGGATGCTGGCTCAGTCAGGCATGTGCAGCTGCAGAGAGGAACTTTTCACCTCATGCACAAATGTGAGCATTAAGGAGTTTTTTAGCCCCGCT
Organism: Orestias chungarensis; assembly: GCA_032876305.1. NCBI lineage: Eukaryota > Metazoa > Chordata > Actinopteri > Cyprinodontiformes > Cyprinodontidae > Orestias > Orestias chungarensis. Next base: position 987,056 of record JAVLVB010000078.1, on the reverse strand, counting down.
CTCTTTCCTGCAGCACCACATATACGTTTCTGTGAATTGGTCTCGGCTAGCGAATGAATTAAAAAAAGAAACAAGAAAAAGGCAGACAAAAAGATGATCTGTGTCTTTCTCTATCACATGACATCTAATCTTTTTTTTACTCTGTAGAAAAAAAATCTATTTTACACTTTGTCGTCGTACAGAGACAGAATGTATGCTACACACATACTCGACATCGTGACATGTGGTTTTTATCCAGCTTTATTGTTCTACGTTTAGTCCTTTTTCTTTTTTCTGCTCGCATGTCATACACAAGACTGCTTCTTTTCTCTGTGATATGATGAACAGCCGACTAAAAGAGGTTCAACATCCTTAAGCTGCTCCACGTTCATATATGCTAAGTGCACTAGGTCACCTTGGTTACTGCAGATTCCAACAGAAGGGGATGAAGGAGAGGGCAAGTCGAGGTGGAAAACCAAGACTGGGAGGTCACTGACACTCCTGCCTCTTTTGACCAAACGCAGAAATTACACATTCATTACTTTTCATAAGAGCTCATAATTTTTTTTCTCCTTTTAATTTTACTATGATTGTAACCACATATAGCCGCTCCCTGCAACTTCCTGTTTTAGACTTTTCATGATCCACACTTGGTACAGTTGGTGACTGATGCGCCTACACGGCAGAAGTAATATGTGCATGCCTGTGACAAATGCTGAGCGTTTCAGAGAGTTTTTTGAGTCTTTGTCCTGGTTGCACAGGGGCATTCGGGAAAGCTTTTTGGAGGATATATTTGGTAGCAGTCCATGAAAGATTTAAAGACCACTGAATTTGTACAAGGCTGAGGGAGGAGAATCCAAACACATGTATATTTGAGTGAATGTATTTTGGTCTTACTTTTGTTTCATGTATTGTTAAACAACACAGTTTTTTCATGTATTTTTCAAGTTATTTCTTTTAAAAAAAAGAAGAAAAAACCCCAAATTAAATCTTCTCATATAAACAACCACACTTATGCTGCATATTATAAGATTTACAATTATTCATAAAAAATACAGAAAGGTTTAATTTGCTTTTTTGTTTTGCTACGGAACAAAAAAAAATTTGGTGATAATGACGTTGCTCTTAATATTTCTAAGCAATGATTTATTTTAACTTTAATATTATAAATTGTATGTTAATACTATTTCTTTAAATATATTTCAGAATAATTGACCCTCCTATATAGACAAACCTAAACCACAGCTGAAAGATTAACAAGACTGAATATATGCGTCTACTACCGATTGTTTTTTAGAGAACAAACTGTGAACAGCACAACTGTTTCGGTAAAACCGATCTCAAGTGATGCAGCATAAATTATCCCACTGACCAAATGTTAAGAAAAACATTTTCCAATTGGAAGTTTAGCTGCTGTAAACAGAAAATGTGAGAAATCTGCCCATTAATGTTCTTGCAAACGGGCAATGCTAACTTTTGAGAAGCTAACACTGTGTCACCATGTTTGTAGGGTGAGGTTTTTTTCTGTGAAAGATTATTTTGCAGAAAAAGCTTTTATGTTAAATTAGAATTTAATTATATATTTTAGTCTTCTTCCTTTACATGCTGTGCACATTTATTACCTTTCACCTCTACATGTCTCTGAAACTCTTTGGTAAATAACCCCCCCAGTAGCAGCTAGAAGGAGGCAAAGTATTTTTAAGATCTTCTGTCAAGGTGCGACAAAATCTAACTTGTTACGTAATAACTACCCTGACTCCAAATGCACATCAGAGGTTTTAAGATAATTTAGCAAAAAAATTACAAATAATTTTTCTGTCAAATCATTGTTAAAGAATATATTTAAATCCCTCAAGTCCTATTTATTCATGATTTATTGCTTAATATTTTAGCTTCCCCCACAACAAGAGGTTGAAATGCATGCTTTCCTTGATTTCCCCCTTGGTCAAAACCAAACTGTACTGTTTGATTGGTACTGAATACATTGCCTTTAATGAGAACCTTGTCTTATTTCTTCCCTGCTGCTGGAAATGAGCCATATCTTTGTAACATAAAGTCAAAACAGTAGGATATACAGCCAGACAAAGTGTGGGAAATCCTCACAGCTTTTGGAACAAGGCTGTCAGGACAGACTGGAAACCATAACAAACGAAGTCAGGCATGACACCAAGTTATAACAAAAAAATCAGCACTCAAGGACGGTGTAGTTGATACTACTACTACATACTCATCATTCATGTATTTACCATTTTGTTTCGTACCAAATATGAAAAATGGTACCACACAAATTAAACCATGTTGAGGTTATCTTCATCATATTTTTGGAACTGTTCCTGTTCCTATCCCTCCATCAACCCAATGTGTATTCGCCTTGCTTTTCTACAGACAACCATGATAATCTACTACAAGTGAATTAAAGCACTGCAGCAACTTTCATTGCATCCGGTACAGAATGTTTGACAACTTAATCCACAGGTTTAACCAGATTCCCTCATATTTAAGCAATATTTGCTACGCATGTGCCACACAAGTTCTTTACTACAGTAGTAGTAATAGTAGTTGTCGTAGTACTCACATGCCGCAGCTTTGGTCAAACAATATTCATATTTACATGTTTGCTGTTTTATGTTATTTCTCTCAATGGATTCGAGGTTAACGCTGAGCATTAAGCCACAGCCTCAAATCATTGTTAGGTATAAAGGATTATGATCTACATGTAATTCATTCAATTTTCCTTGTGTTATGTAATAACTGTTACTGCATTACATCCTTCATCCCAATACTTATGCACTATACAAAACAGAGGGAAGCACGAGGGGTCACCCACATTTTCAAAGATGTGAAAGGACGTTATTTCAAAAAAATAAAGTACTTTTTTTCATGTTTAAATGTACATTAAAAATGCATTTCATATCAGCACTGATTAAAATGCCCTTAAATGTCTACACTAACTAAATATTTAGCATATTTTATTCCTCAATAAATATAGAGCTAAGATGATGTGACTTATTTGGTTGACCTATAATAAAGTAGACAAATGAATTAAGGCGCTAACAGACATTTTATTTATTTTTCTATTATTAGTTCCACATATATGAACGTATATGGAGAGTGAAGTTAAATGCATCAGCATACTTTGCATCCGTGTGGCCAATCAATGCAGATACGTTTATCCCTTCATCCCTTGATTCCGGAGGAACACTTATGCTCGAAGCTTCTGCAAAGTTTTACCATAGGTATCGTCTCGTACGGCGAGGGTGACATCCTGCATCGTACATATTCAGCAGCGCAGGAAGAAATGCGAGTGTTGCTAGGAGACCACACACAGCACACAGTGTGAGTGGCTTGATTTCACCTCCCTACCCCCCATTCTTAGTCTGACTGCCTTTCTGTGCTTCTTTATCCTCTTTACCTCCTCGCTCCCTCTGTTTTATTAGTCTCTGACTCAGGTACCCCATGTAGTCAGTCTGGATATGATTTGGTCTTCACCTGAGTTTATTAATTATATTCCACTCTCTGTTGGCTTTCCCCCTTTTTTTTCACCAAACGTTGCTTTCGTGCTGCCTCAGTGTCCCCTGCTCTCTGGCTGCGTGTGCTTCAAGCTGCTCATTCTTCTCCTGAGTGTTTTGCTACATCCTGGTGCTCTCCTCAGTTTTTTTTGTGCTATTTTTGTTTTGCTTTTTTATACCACGCAACAACCTATTGCACTTTTGATGACAGGTTGATATGCTAGATATTGCTGGACAAAAATAATTGTGATATTTGAGTTTAACTAGACAAGCTTTGCCATATATTGTTAATCTGGATCTTTTATCAATCAGGGATTTGCAGAGGTAAATTGTATGTTGCTGTAAATAAACATATTGCTCCTGGTAGAATACATCTTATGCTGTTTGCTAGACCCTTATGGAAGAAAATTATGCCATTTAAATTTTATTCTTCACAAATATACATTGAAGCCCGATGGAATTAGATTCATATTTGTAATATGGTGAGTCTTATTTAAGGTCAGGATGGTGCCATGGTGTGCCCGTCGGCGGAGCTGTATTATTCTGCCACACACAGCATGGTACTGCAGCACAACTGGACCTGCAGCTGTGATAGCGGCTGGAGGGCAAAGGTCCACACCATAAAACCATCTCAAAGTGTTAAGTTCATTATTAGTGAAAAATGAAGGCTAATATCATAACTGCATGAACATGTTCTGTACCTAGTGAAGCTTCCTCCATTATTTTTTTATGAAGGAATATCTATCAAAAGTGTTGTCTTTTTCCACATTTTAACCATGTCGGGTGTATTTTACATGATAGGCGAACACAGTAAAAGATCAATGTTCGCCAAGTAAGGACAATCATGAAAGAAAATCTTAAAACTGTGATGATGGTTAACTACCCTGCAGAAAAAAAACCAATCTACAGCCACATCCACTAGCCACAGTAAAGTGATATAAACTATAGCCCATTCATTTGTTGAACCATGTCTTTAGGATGACTCTTGACTTATTGTATATTATTATTATATCTTAATCCAATTCACAATTAGTGGCTTAAAAATTTACATTTGCATTCGATGTCCCTCCAATTTGACTATTCTGCTATAAAAAATGGACAAATAAATGAAATGTGCAAATCTAGAAAAGCATCCACTCTAAAAGACTTGGAGCTGTAAGCCATGGTTCTCAAAATATTGACTCAGGGGATCCTGAGTGTAAATGCACCCCGCACTTATCAGATTTAGCCTATGTAGGTTATTTTTATTTTATTTTATTCTGTTAAATTTACCCAAAGTTTGAATCAAAAACATACAATGTCTCTGCTGTTTTTTCTCTACACCACATGTACATTTGTGTTTAGCATGTGAAGGGGGTAGGTGTGTGTATGTGTTTGACTATGTTCATGAATAAGTCGTCTGCATCGTTGCATGCAGATTGAATTGTGAGAATCATGATGCATCTGCTTTCTGGTCCTAACGAGGAATTCATGTGACTCCTGACCCAGCAGATGCCCCCGAAACGACTTGCTAAATGCTCGGAGTTTAGTCGTCTCATGAGAAGAGTATGTTTGTTCTGGAGGTTTTCTAAAGTGAAATTTGTTAATGGGCACCTGTCTGAAGAGAAACATTAATATTCTCAATGTTCCGTCAGACGGGCTAATTGTACACCAACCCTCAACGCATAATGCAACAATTGTGGGCCTGCCCGCTCAGCTGCCAGATCCCAGAAACCAAAATCAAAGCCACACTTAGCGAAAGCCCAACCTTCAGTTGCTGCTCCCTAACCTAATTAACATTGAGTCAGCAAGCATGGCAGCAGGAGTGGTCGAGGTTGTGGTCAGGGCTGTGGGGTACAGGAATAGCATAAGCAACGCTGACACACTGGATGACACACTGGGGCCGTGACAAAAGAATCACACACAGCTACACGGATCAGCATGCTGCCTGGCCCAGCAGACAATGCCTGCTGCTTTCCGTCTTTAGCTTGTCTTTTTAGTAAAACATGGTTACCAGCTTATGGGAGTTTTTAAAATGGCATGCTGCATCTGCTGGTTGATATAAGTCAAATGTAAATCCAGATGATGTATCAGGAAAGCAACTGCATTGTTTGAATGTGGAAATGTCCTCTAGTTTTTATAGTCTCTCCATGTTGTTTCAATTTATCCCCAAAAGAGCCTAAAGTTATAATTTCTGCTGCCTTGGTATAGAGCTCAAAGCACATTTAGTCATACCCTGTTGTTTTATTATTTTATTCCAGGCTACTTTAGATTAATGCTGTATTATGATGAGATTTACCTTTTTTAACTTTTTATGATGCCGTAATTAGATTCTACCTGAGTCTATACTGTTACAGCTGTTTCATGAAAGCCTCTAAGGTTTTGTTATATAACATTAGTGAATGAAGTGCATCATAAAGGCCGACGAACACAGCACGTAAAAAAAACACCCATAAAGGTTCAGGAGCAGACATGCAGTACTATTGCATCAACGCAAATCTACCAGAACTTGTCCATCCACCTATATTGAGATGCGAAAACTGACACTGGACTTCACCTGGAACACACTATTTCCACAGAAACACATGGTGAGGGCAGCATTATGCTTTGTAAATGCGATAAAATACAGGGAAGTCATGTAAGAAAACCTGTGAAAGTATTTGAGACTGCACTCAAAGTTCATTAAATAGTAATGGATATGAAATACAATACAAAACTTTATATTCGTGGACTTAACTTAAGCTATTTAGCAAATAGTTGTATGGAGGTGATTGTGGTTAAAATGTCTTGGCAGATTGCAGGCTTGATTTCAGTTGCCTCCTGTTGGTGTCCGTGGGCAAGGCACTTAACCTTAAGTAGCCTACTGATCTGTGTTTAGATATGTATGTGTGAATGTGAGTATGAATGTGGCTCAAGTGAAAAGTCCTCTGGATGGTCGTTATGAGTAAAGCTCTATATAAGCTCTGTCCATTTACATCGCAGCTATAACTTCATCAAAAAGGAGTTTGACTCAGGGTGGCGTCAGCTGACTCCACACTTTTCAGGTTTTTATTTAGAAAAATATTACAAACATTTTATAATTTTTAACTAAATTCCACAATTATTTATAATTTTGCTCATACCATACAATTTAAATTCCTCAAAGTTTATACTGAAGTTGTTATTATGCAATAACAATTTGAAAATAGTCTCTTTTTTGTGACTCTGTAAGTGAATAGCATCAGCTGCCATTTTAGACATTTTACTTAACAGAGGGATTTAAATCTTCAGTAATCATGATTTGTCGGTTTCCTTTCGCAAAAAAAAAAGAAAAAAGACTAGCTCAATCTTCTAATGACATAAGATTCAACATCTAGTAACATATTTAGATTTGCTTGTCAAAAAGACAACGAATCTCAACAAACTTTAAAAACCTTGGTGTTCTAGCACACATCGGAACTCCGTTTGTAGATCTCATGGAAAAACACTGGCATCATGCTGCAATAGCTGACAGCTGTTCTTTTCTTCACCAACTGTGCTGCAAACCTACATCCTCTGACATGAATACATGGTTGGACTCTCAAATATCTGCCCCACAACAAGCCTGTTTTCTCATAGGGTTAGCGTGAACTGGAAGCTGTGCGTACACTACATATGACAAACCACATTACTGTCTGCTTAGCGGGCAAGCTTAGATAGGCCATCCCAGGGCCTGCAGCCAAAGCTGCTCTGCAGCTGAGTTACAATGCTTACTCAAATATTCATAACTAAATAATGAAAGTATAAATACACTTGCGGACGGCGTAAACAAAACAACAACTTTCATCATGCATGCATCACTGTCTCCACGCTGTGATGGCTGTCAGTTGCAGTAATGGACAGAATATTTTAACTGAACTCGATAAGCATTGTAATAAACTATCTCTCTTCACTTTCTGCTAATTAATTGGTTTCACTTGGGTTTTACTCAGTGTTTCCACACACTGTGCACAACAGCTGTCAGTCTCGCCAGCGTCAGTCAGCCTGAGAAGCTATGAAACATGTTCTTTCAATGATTCATATGCTAATACATTGTTCTTGTTTCCTTCTATTTTAGAGGGGAGCTGCCTTTGGCATACATCCGCTCCTCCTGAGTCTTCTCCTGTACCATGAGCTCTGGCTCTGCCCAGGATGTGGCAGTCGAGCATTTCTTGCGTGACATAGAGAGGCGAAGCAAGCGACTACACTGTGCTGTGATCGGCTGCGAGGGGGAGCGATCCTGCAGCGACATGAACCTGCTGTATCGTAAGAGTCGCTTGGACTGGAGGCAGCGAGAGCAAGAGGGAAGTAAGAAAAGGTGAGTGGACAAGGGCAGAGGAGCACCGCATGTAAGGGATTACAGCAAGTTGCCATTTGAAGGAAATCTAAATTGTTTCATTTCAAAATTCTCAATCAAAGTGCAGTTTATAAAGTCAGAGGAGTTTCAGGTGAAACTGTGGGTTAGAAATCCTGTAAATAGTTCAACATGAGGGAGGACTAACCCCAGATAAGTAAAGAGGGAATCTAAAGCACTATTAAATAAGTAGATAGGATGTTTTTGCAAAAATATTAACATCCTAAGAAACTTTTACAAATTTTGTCCAATGACAACTTAAAAGTATTTTTCACAACTTATTCAGCAGTTTTAGATTACAGGAGAGGTGTGAATATAAATGTAAAATCATTTGTCATATATCTTCCACTTTAAACTTACGCTTATTTGTGTTGATCTGTCAGCTTAAATCTCTATAAAATACATTTATGTTAATAAAATCAAGCCCCATACATGCTTAGGGTATCTTGAGACCACTTTTAATTCATGATGCTTTACCTTCACTGACTTTGTGTCGAGTACCTGTCAACATGCAGAATGAGTAGGGTTTAAAGGTCATGCAGGTCTATACTTTTAATTATGGGTTTGTTTGAGTCATATATGAGCTCATAACATGCCAACAGAAGCACTGTCACAAAAAACAAACAAGTAAAGCCAAACATCTTGCAGAGAGTGTTGATAACACTCTGTCATAACACTCACATGACAGTTCGCACATGACAGTATTGTGTTGAAAACCAAATGCATCGCAGCGAATGAGTGAATCTTGTTTATCCCAGCGTCAGAGGAGGGATGTGATGTTAAAATGTGAGTCACCTAGAGCTCATCAAAGCGCACTTTGTGTTCATGGCTCTCTGTGGACGGGAATGGAGGAGTCCCATCCAGTGCTTTCTGACTCAGTTTGTTAAGGTAGAGGTCGACGTGTTAGCAGCAAGGATCCAAGTTATGGCTGGATCGGAATCCGCTGAGGCGCAGGGCAGCAAGTGGGACAATCAGGACACAATGTGAGGTTAAAGCAGAGCCTTGTGGGAAGCAGGACGTGAACCCAAACGGACAGAAAATGGGAATCCAAATGCAGGGGGTGTAACATTCTGAAGACTAGACGGGAACAGTGCAAAGTCTGACATCCTCAGGGCCACCGGAGAGAAATCGCATTATACGGCAGAGAGCTGAAGGATGGTAAAAAGGTGAGTTACAGTATGAGTTTTAAAAATAGAATCGATTTCTTACACTGCTAATACAGGCAGACAGTCTATCCCCAATAGTGAAGACTGGTGGGAGAAACTTTGCTATCAGCTGAAGCTTTATTAATCCTGCACAGAAGTATGAGCTTGTGTAGCGAATCTCTGTTCACTTTTAAAGATTTTAGGCGGACAACAACTTTACCAGTGCTGTCAGCGCTGCCACATGATCAGAAAAAAATAAACAATATTAATCTGAGTTGTTAAAAAAATACAGATGAAGCCGAGATTGATGTTCAAAGTGACAAAACTCATTTTATTTAGTGGTTAAATGACTGTCTCTCACTTCTCGATTATGAATAAGGACATTTATTTTGTTTTTTGTAGCTTCTGGATGTCTTCAGCGGATGGTCATATGCTACTACACAGTTTTCCAGCAGTGTAACACTAAACAGAAGATCAAAGTTTCATTGTAGTTGAAACAACCACATGATTAACAAGATATATATTACAAGTAGGTTTTCAACTAAACCTATTACGTGTCATGTATTATAAGAAATGTAAGGTCTAGCAAAATGAGGACAGCTACAGACTTTATGCCAACCTCGGTTTTTGACTACAGTGGACGTTACTGGACCAGTTTGACCTGAAACAAGGCTGGATCTTTTTGCATAATTTAGTGTTTAGTTTTTCATTTTAAGCTCCATAAACACACTTAAACTTTGACCCAAAAAATAAATAAATTAGAAATGGAATGTAAGCTGCTAGAGCCTTAATGAACTCATTATCATTATGAACTGATCATCAAACAATATTAATCCCTTTTTTTAAAGCCTAAGGGAATTTATTTCCTTTAAAGAAAATGTAATTATTCTAAATATCTGTCCAAAAATAAAAACAAACAAACATGAAAGTATCAGTAGAGGTCAAATAGTTGTACTTGGACAGGAATCATCTGTGTTTTTGATTTTAAAACATATAAACAAGCTATTATTTCATTTATTCACAGTCAAACATCTGCGTTTAAACCCCATTTTCTCTGAAGACAAAAAAATAATATCAGTGCAACCATTTGCTTATAAAACCCGGGATAAATGAGCTAAAAGCTGTGTTACATAAATCCCCACAGAATCCAATTAAATCTTGTGGTTTAAGATGTAACAACATGAAGGGGAATAATTATTGAGTTTTACTGTTACATATTTTGAATTCATTAGAATACATTTTTCACTGGATTTATCTGGTTAAATCCTGCTAATTAAAGAATGGTCTTGATTTAAATAAGTTATCAGATGATAGTCAGATCACAAAAAGGAAAATTAAGTTGTTCTAAATGGCAATACAATTTCTAACAAGAAATTTTCAGCTGGTGAATGATTTTAGATACAAGTATTCTTCCCCTCTAATAAAGTAATCTTACCTTTTTATATTCAGTAAATGAAAGAGGGGTATTCTTGTCTGCTTCTGGCTTCTTAGTGAAAGATCACGTTTGAGCTATTGATCTTCTGATTTATCTCTTGCTTTAGCTACAGAAGAATATTGGTTTGAGCTGCATGGAAGGGAGGGCAAATAAAAAGGGATGAGTCTCAATATTCCATCTTTGGTCTTGTCTTCAAGCTGTTTAGAGCTCTTACAATGAAAAGAAACAACGGGAGAAAAGAGGATCTCTTCAAGCTGTGAGAAGGGAGACGCCCAGCCTCTGTCCTGAGCTAAATTTGGCCTTGTAGTGTCTATGTCAATTGGAAGGAGACACTAGAACATCTCCACAGACATTCAAGGGCACAAACATTCTTGAAGATATGCAAATGAACTCTGGCGCTTCACCACACACATTAGAATGTATGCATATGCACGGACTACTTCACACATGAGGAGGAGATGGGAGCCTGTGTATTCCCTCGGATATGAGCAACCTCAGCCCTCCTTCTGTTGGTGCTCATGAAGTTTCTGTGCTTCATATTGTGCTCCAGTGTGGGCATGGCTAAAAATATCAAAATGTTCTTTGTTGATTTTTCTTAGATTTTAATGTTTTGCACAAGTATTCACATTCCTTTAAAATATGAAAACTAGGGTATTAATTTGTATTCAGCTCCAATAAGTCAATAGTTTATCGTTTCTGCTGCAATTATAACTTTACTGTTTTGGGCTTTTTTCTCTACCAGATTAGCAATTGGTTCTGATGAAGGTGTCTTCCTTTAAAAGTCAGCTGAGGTATGAGGGAATAAAGCAAACCCATTACTCAATATAGTCTGTGAGTTTTCCTTAGAAAACCTTGTAAACCAAAGTGAATAAATGGACTCAACTACAGTGTTTGAAGACTACAATCAATTGGAATTTATCTATGACTGAACTGAAATTTATTTCTATAAAAAGCCTTAATATGCCTTAAGTTTTGATTTGGCTGGATATAAATAAAGTGAATTGGACTGAACTGGGCTCTTTATCTCTGCAGCTCTTCCAGAGTAGTTTGGATACTTAGCATTTGTTTTGTTCATGCTCCATTTATCTGGCCTTTTACACTAGGCCGTGGTTTCCCAGTAACCCTGTCAATAATGACCCTAGGGACTTATCTCTTGCTGACGAATGGTGAAGTGCTATAAACCCTCTCTAAACAGCACATTAGTAAACAGTAGTGGCTGTTTATCAAGCAAAGAAGCAAGCAAAGGCTTGTCAGAACACATTTATTAACCTTTGGTTAGCTCAACAGGGCACCAATCTTCACAGTTTTACTTTCACAGTTTGAACCACTGACCTTACAAACTAATCCGAAATCCTTACTTACTATCCATAATAATTTCATGTTCCTCTTAATGTCTTTTCAAATTTGCTAGAAAAACTAAAAACCTTAGTGTTAGCAAGTATTAAAATATGGGTTTGGACTTGCTTAGAATATTATCATTTATTTTCTCTTAAAAATAATTACATAAATCATTTATACAAAAATGGACTGCAGATCCAGCTGCAGCTCTTTTTTTATTTTAAAATATAAAATATGTTGTCATATTGACCTTCTTTGACTTTTTTATTTATGGCTGCGTTTCTGTCATTAATTATTTCAAAGACTGAGTATCAAACACCAGTATAACATCAGTTCCCATGGTAACAGATGAAATTAAACGGGGGATCCTTCTTTCAAAGTACAAGTCCGTGTTCTGGATGTAAACATGTAAAGAAAACAGGGGTATTCCAGGAGTTGCGTACATTTCTAAATTGCTTCAGGCAAGGAAACTGAATTCATAACTAGGTGTGTTCTGAGTCTAACCCAAAAGAGAAAGTATTTGAGTAGCACAGCTTGCCTTTTACAGAGAAACCCCTGTGGGCATTTTTTCAATGTAAAGAGATTTTTTTAAGAGCGCAGTGAAAGAGAGTAACATAAGAGACAGCTCAGTACAAAAAAATAACGTATGTTTTACTTTACTCTGATTTTTTCTTGATTCAATATTTTTAATTCCCCCTTCCCTTGTTCTGTAGTTCTAGTCAGAACGACCCATCGGCCACCGTGGGAAAGGTTCGAGACTTGGCTTCCTTCCGACGGCACTTCCGAATGGGTTTCATGACCATGCCGGCCTCCCAGGACCTATCCCCTCACACCTGTGCCTCGGCCATGGCGCCTCGCTCGCAGTCCTGCCACGCTGTCGGTGCGGGGGATACGACCCTTGAGAACGGGGATTACTCTGACACTCAGTCACAGCATGGTGGCCGCTGCCCCCCCGCCAAACCCAAACGCCATCCCAGTACCCGCCTGAGCGCCTCGTCTGCGGACAGCAGAGGACCTCCAGACACCCCACCACCCTCTTCGAGCTCGTACTCACAGGGCAAACACTCGGAGAAGAAAAACTGTAAGTATAAGAGTTTATTGGTCACATTCTCTCCTTGTCAGATACTTCTTATTTGACAAGACCTGTTATGTCTGGCAGCTATGAGGAAGTCAGACTCTGGTGAGATTGGAGCAAAAAAGGTGCCTCCTTTGAAACCGAAAAGAAGTCCCAGTACCCAGCTCACCTTTGAACCCCTGCCTCCACGTGTGCCTCCTTCTGCCACCCCTTTGCCCTTCCAGGCAGCAGACTCTCAGATTCAGGCAGAAGATGGAGAGGATGAGCCAGTCTACATAGAAATGGTGGGCCAAGTGTTCAGTAGAGACAGTCAGACAGCCACACCCCACCCAGTCACCCCCGTGGCCACCACTCCTGACTCTGACTCAGACCAGAGTGAAGCAATCTACGAGGAGATGAAATACCCACATCAGGAGGACAGGGAGTCCCACAGGCATCTTCCTCCAAAGCATGAAAAGCGGAAAGCCTCAAAGCACTACCATGTCACCACATCATCCTCCAGCAGTTCTTCTTCTCTTCCTCGTCCTTCATCTTCATCCCCATCCTACTCCAAACCTAAAGCTACAGTGTCAATCTCCCATTCTTCTCCATTGCCTTCCTCTGCATCCTCTACTCCTGTACCCCAGGTCTTGTCTACCAGTCCACACACACCACGAGCTCCAACTCCTTATCTGTTGCAAGGAGGTAAATCTGAGACTGAGTGCAACACAAAGATCCCGGCGCCATTCCCCAATCTCCTTCAGCACCGACCCCCGCTGCTTGCTTTTCCTCAGCCTGCAGCTGCCTCCAGTGGGGTAGGTGTTCAAAACAAGACATCTGCTTCTGCTAAAACTCAAACATCCAATGCAACAACTCAAGCTAGTACCTCCTCCTCAGCTTCTTCTAATGTTTCCACCTCCATCTCTGGCTCCAAGGAATCATCAGGAGGCACATCCCAGCAGGACAAATACAGTCGAGACTCCCATTTAGGCCCTGCTCCTGGACTCAGAGCCAGAAGTCATTCCACACCACTACCTCCTTCCTCCAAATCAACTTCTCCTTTTTCTCATCATCACCACCATCCTCACCATCGCCCCTCACACTATCATCACTACCGCAAGCCAGAAAGAGGAGATTCCCCTGTTCCCACTAAAAGCAGCTCCCAGTCATCCAACCAGGCAACGGTCCAGACACAAACATCAAGTATGGGCAAGGAGGGCAAGTCTGTAAGCTTCCTCCTAAAGTCGGACAAAGGGGAGAAGGATAAAGACCGGGACAAAGTTAGAGATAGGGACAAAGAGCGAGATAGAGACAAGGACAGGGATAGGGACAGGGAAAGAGATAGGAACAAAGATAGAGAACGAGACAGAGAAAGGGATTGGGATAGGGATGGAGGGCCACACTCATTACCAATAGAGAGCATTACCACCACTAGCAGCCAAACACCTCAAAGCAGTACCAGCTCGACTCCTACACTTTTATCTTCTTCTCAGCGTCCTCATTCTCGCCCACACCTCCGCTCTCACACACCCCACGGCCTGCCAGCATACAAGCCACCCTCCTCAGACAGCCCACTACTGTGGACCTACCCGTCCAGTGGCTTCCGGAGGCCACCGGCATATGACAGCTTGAGAGCCAGCTCTCAGACACCATCTCTCCAACAGCCCTCAAGTGTTACTGGTGTGGGCGAGGGGGTGTCCAGGAGCAACAGTGGATCCTTATCAAAGTCAAAAGTTGGATTCATGCCCTGGGACAGCAGTGCAAGTTTAGCTGCAGAAGAAGGGTCTTACTGGCCAATGCAGAGGAAGCTGTCCTTTAGCCATGGGAGCAGAGAAGCAGAGAGTAAGTCATTTTACAACTATGCTTGAACTTTTGTTAGATTTACAAGCAGGTGATAAATTACTTCAAATGGATAATGCTCTTGGAGTCTTCATAATCCATATTATCTGTTTAGTCTGAGACAGGTGATGACAAAACATATCTACCTTCTTTAAAGAACTCAATCTTCAATAATAGCAAGTTTAAGTAACTTTCTTATACAAACGAGTTGTTTTAAATGAAAAGAAGTCCAGTTTGGTTTTAAACCCCCTTAGACTAGATAATCTGATCAAAACAATAGTTGCAGGTCACATATTAACTGCTCATAGTCTGTTAGTACAGAATATTTAATTAACTATAAAGGAAAGGATAATGCATTGGTTTTATAGTTGTTGTATTTTCAAACAACCTACTATGTTTTTTCCATGATTCAGAGGACGAAGGGCGGGCCTGGAATGGCAGTGCTGATGCACTGTTAAGGATGGACAAGGAGGATTTGGGCATTGGCTCTCGAGGAGGCCAATCTGGCATCCCAGTTCAATTTAGTGGTTCTACCAGCAGGGCACTAGGTCAAAGCGAGTCTTCGGTAGGTGTGGACAGTAGACCGGGGTTCAGAGCACTGCCTAGAGGACTCCCGCTTCCCTGCCAGACTTTTCCCGCCTGTCGTAATGGTGGTAAGCAAACCTAATATTTTTTATCCTCTAGTTCCAGTATTCTAGTTAGAAAGAATCCACTGTAATGGATAAAAGGTGACTTGCAAAAGTATTTTTATTGCTTGAACCTAGCCTGTTTAGCGCCCTAGGCGACTACCAGCTTCCCAAATAATTGGGGAGGTGTCTCATATTGCCTCTTGACTAGATAGATGATGCTCTTGACGCCCATATCAGAAATTTCCACTGCCATGAACATTAATAGATTGCTGTCAAATTATAAACAAAAAACCTGTGTTGGGAATAGTTAAAGAAACTATTAATGTGTTGGGAATAGTTAAAGAAACTATTAATGCTTTCTTTCAATCATGGCTTTCTTCTCACCTCACTTACATGAAAGACATAATTGTGCACTGCTAATAGTTGTTTAATAATAGTTGATGTTGACCCTCCCACTTGAGTAGGGGATTTCTGGTGCTTTTCCAGGGTAACAATGGCTCCTTGGCTTATTCTACTGCTCCCTTTGCTTATGGGTTTGTAGTTGTTCCAGTTGTTACTTTTATGTTCATACAACAGATTAAACATGATTTTTCAAATTAATTTTCATAAGAAAACAAATATATGAAAGCATGTATTATTAAGTATTAGTCTATGAATTAAAACTCTATTAGAATGCATTAAAATGTATCCTTGCAACATAACGGAAAGTGAAAAGCTTCAAGGGGTATTAATACATTTGCAATTCGCTGTACAGTAGTAAAATTGTATTAGTTAAAAAAAGGTTTCTATAACTATTTTACTATAAAAATCTGTATATATATATATAACTGATATGAGTTGATTTTGGATGAGAAAAGGTACAGTAAATGCTAGCTCGTCATTGCTACCTTATTATTTCATAATTTACTCTATTTTAAAGACCGCCTATGTCTTTTTGTCCTATTTTGGTTAAACATTTATTGATAAAGATTTCGCTCAGGATGAAAAATACATAATGTATATGTATGACCATTGTATAAATGTTGTGAAGCCTAAAAGCAAAAAGAAAAATGTCTTCCTTATAAAGTCATGTTTCGTTTTGATATATTCTGATAAGACCACACGCATTCTGTTTGTTTCCTTGCAGAAGTGGGGCGGCTGGGCCGCTCCTCCTCTGCTGCTGGAGTCAGACAGGTGGGTGGAGGAGATGTCCATAGACAGAGCAGTCTGCCAGTACGAGAAGCCCTGAATCAGGTGAATTTATCACATCTGGCCTTACAGCTTCAGGCGCTAGTAAATTTCAAACACAGTTTATTTTGAAGTCATCATTAATATTGTTCTCATTACAACTACCCCCTTCTGTTGGAGATACTGCTCCTCCAGATCTATTTATAGCTGGTAGTTATGCCTACTGAGCAGAATAAGGGTCAGGTCTGACTGTAAAAGAAAAAAGGGTATGTGATGATATAAAATATGGAACTAGTCAGAAAGATATGCATCGTGGATGTGAGAATACGCTCAGCTGTATCAGGAGTGTGAACTGCAGTCTCCTAGCATCACGTTTTTACCTTGTTTCTGACTCTATGGCAAATGCTGACGCAGTTTGAGTGTGCTGCAGAGGCTATCTGCATGCGTTTCAACGTCAAACTATTAAACATGCAGCCACAGCACATCCTGGTGGATGACTATTAGAAGTGAAACCTTTTTTTTTGTTTGGGATGTTCAAACATTTCATCTTCAAAAGCACTGTGATAACAATAAATATATAGAAAACCATCTACTCGTGAATACTAACTTGATCCTTCTACTTCTCATTCAGCTGCACGGTGTGGCCCAAGCTCCTTGCAGCCCCAGTGGCCCCAGCGTCTCCCGGCAGCAGCAACATCTCCAGCTCCACCAACAGCAGCTTCACCTCAAGCAGCAGCTCAAAAAGCTTCAGCAGCAGCAACACCTACAGTTGCAGTTCCACCAGCTTGCCCAACTGGCACAGGGACAGCCTCCCGCTGGCGGGGGCACCACGGCATCTTCGTCACAGACGCAGAGGGACGGCAAGCTGCTTGAAGTCATCGAGCGTAAGCGCTGCCTCTGCAAGGAGATTAAGGCACACAGACGGCCTGACAAAAGCCTGTGCAAGCAGGACAGCATGCCCATACTCCCTAGCTGGAGACGGACACCTGAGCCTCGTAAGACTGGCACGCCACCCTGTCAGAGGCCGCAGGCTGTTGTGTGGGACACAGCGATCTGACACCAGGAGAAGTGGATTGCATAACATAAACTTTCAAATGTACTGGGGAAAGGATATTACTTAAAAAAGACAAATTGCTAATGGAATAAAAACTTTGCTATTATTGTATTAGCGACTAGTTAGTGGAAATGTTGAACTTGAACAACAAAAAAGATTAAGAAATTTTGTTATTTCAATCAGACTAAATTCATTTCTTACACAGCTGATTTGTATTTTCTCTATACTACACTGCACTGATGTGTTCTAATTGCCAACAAGTTGTTTTTTTCTTTTTTGCAACAAAACTCCAGTATTATTGCTAATACAGAGTTGGTTGTTTTCCTACATTGGT
The DNA here is from genome assembly GCA_032876305.1 of Orestias chungarensis. Classification (NCBI taxonomy): domain Eukaryota; kingdom Metazoa; phylum Chordata; class Actinopteri; order Cyprinodontiformes; family Cyprinodontidae; genus Orestias; species Orestias chungarensis. The sequence goes on along the minus strand of JAVLVB010000078.1, from coordinate 969,243 downwards.
GTTGCCAAATATCCTCCTGACTACTTGAGACAAAAGGGAATCATGTACTTTCTTTAACAAATCATCGGAACTACTCTGCAGAGGAGAGCAGACAAGACTCGTAGATAAGTTACCGAAGTGTTTCTTGAAAATCGTGAATGTATATGAGATGTCTTGGTATCAATAGATTGTTATTGTGGATGCAAATAATCATCACAGAGTAGTAAAAGCTACCTACTGTATCTGTTTGCATATTTGTGATGTAAATCTATTTACTTTCTCAATCTTTTTGCAATTTTACAGCAATACACTCTGAAAAAAAGCTTGAGCAACATATTTAAAAACAAAAACAAATTTGTGTCAGCTAGCCTAACATACATATCTGAGACTTGAAAAAGTCATATTTACAGTGTCATACTCTGCATGTCAGACATGCAGTGCCGTAACAGTAAGACAAAAAGAGGGAGAGAGAATCAAAATAAATTATGGTCCTGTTTGTTTTTAGGAAAAAGATTAATCTAAGTCTTATGAGGGGTATTAGGGTGGGGTGTTATTCCTGCAGAGAATACTCAGATACCAATCAGCGGTACACAAAAATCCACTCATCATCCTTTTATACGCAGTTGCACATTAGTGTTTGTTCCACCAAGCACTGAAAACCATCAGCTCAAGGACTGTGTAAATACTACTTAAGTGATGAGACTTTGAGCATCGATCACCTCAAACTGAATGCTAGAACAATCTGCACAAAGCATTGCTTAGAGGAGGAATTCAAACCCCAATGTATTGTAAATAGACATGTACAAGTGTATTGAAAATGTAGCAATTATCTCCATTTTCATAATCAATACATATTATGTAGCATAGACTGTATAAACATAACTTTCCTCACTTGTTTTTATCTTGTTTTCTAAGAGAATTAAGTACCTGATACAGAGAGCCCAGGCATTACTTATTGTTCACCTTATCAACAATGACCCCTCTAAAAAAAACAAAAAAACAAACAAACAAAAAAAAAAAAGAAAAAGAAAGTTGTTTATATTATTTTATGCAAGATTCCCTTTAAGCTTATTTATTTATTCAAGCCCCTTTTTCTACATTCACTTTTATTTGTGTACAGATTTTAACTGCTTTTTGGTGTTAACATTTTTAATACTTTGCTGCTATTTAAGTACCCGTGTTGTTCATTGGACTACATAGTGTTGCCATGATAAACATTACTAATATGAGGCTAATTGTTACATATTATTCTTATTCTTATTTATTGTTATGGGGGGAGGGGGCTCCAGAAGGCCACATGGGTTGAAATGGGTTCCTTGAAGAGGGAGCTCTCCTGTAATAGTATTAAGGCGCTTGAATGTCTCTTGGTTGTTGTTTTTATTAATAATAGTTATAGTACCAAACTGTACAGTTAAGTACATCCAGTGGAAAAAATACCTATTTAAAATGTTTAAGATTCACTCTTTGGCCTTTTATTTGTTTTGTTTTGTTTTGTCCATCTGCTTGTGTTTGAGGGTTTTTATTTTTTCTAAGTCCATTTTGATAATAAAAAATAAAACAAACAAATAAAAAAACAAAACAAAAACAAACAAACATCAGGCCAAGTTGGAGGAAAAGGGCAAGTGCAATGCATGCAGAGATTCCTTACACTGAAATGCTCCAAATGATACTTCCTATTGTGCCCAGTTTGATTTTAAATACCAAGTAATCATCTTACTATGTCATGGACTGATGTGAGACCCAAGGTACAGGCTACCATTTTTCCAGAATAGTTTACAGAGACTGTTGGTTTTGTGTGTCTTCTGAAACAGTGGCCATTATACAAGTGCCATATACTCTATTGATATGGTAAGATACGGTGTACCTTGGAAATCACTGTAGTGCTATATTTGCATTGATATTGTCATTGGAAATAAATTTTATATAATGAACTTTACACAACAAACATAAGAGGTCCATGTTTCTGAATGCTTCAGATGACCCTGGATGGATGGACGGATGGATGAATGGATGGATGGATGGATGGATGGATGGATGGATGGATGGATGGATGGACGGATGGTTGGATACATACATACTGTAAGCCAGGAAAAGTTTCGAATTGGGTGCGATCTATTTCCAATAATGAGAATTGGATGACGGAGAGATTATGCCCTAATCTTTGATTTTTTACATCACACCTTAGATCTTAATCCAACTCATTGATTTAATAACTGACCTCACAGATAAAAGCACACTCCTGTATAAATTAAACAATTTGTTTCCATCCTCTGTTGCATATTTTGCCTGTGTAATAGGACATGTTGTGCAGGGCGTGGACTTTATAGGCAAATATTTGCAGCAAATTAATCAGAACGTTTTACATTAGCTTCAGATTTGTCCCAAATTAAGTGGCTGTTGTTTAAAAAATTTTATATAAACTATTTGGAAAAATATTAGACTACACAAAACAGAAACAAAGTTTGTCATGCTTGATATTGAAAATGTAACATGTCGACCAACGTAGCCATATTACAAAGACTATTTTGGTGAAAATATTTTGCTTTTAAATTTAAATATTTACAACAATAAAAATATTAACTATATTGTATTGTTATGTTAATTAGTTTGATAGCAAACTAGACAAAGCGTTTCTACATCAAAGTATGCACATAAGGGCTGTCACAATGTTTATGTCTATGATTATGCATTTGGCAGGCGATTTATTCCAAAGCAATTTACAAGGTACACACAATGTTGCATTTATTATTAATCTGACCATAAGCTATCTAGAGAAAAATCCTAATTCAAAGTCATTGATGACAGTGAAGAGATAAAGGGAAGTACAGAGACAGTAGAAGAGGGGTATAGAGGTGTGGGTAAGGGTTAGGATAGGAGATGCTCTTTAAAGAGTTGGGTCTTTAAAGAGTATATATATATGTATATATTCAAGCATCTGGTTGTTGGTTACTGAGTTTCTTACATCACTTTCCTGCTCTATCCTAAAAAAATATTATAATCTCTATGAAACAGAATATCGTTGAAGCTGTGATGACTAATTGTAATACTCTGGACTTTTGGAAAACACTTTTATGCAACATGTTTTATACTGCAGCAACTGCAGCCAGAGGGGAGCGGGACACCGTGTTCCCTCTGCACTCCTGCAGTACGTACTATTTCCAAATGAGGGTGCTATCTTCACTCAGTTCCGCCACTGAGGGTGATAAGACATAAATTTATACTTGATATAGTTTTTTTTTTCTTGAACATCCTTTTTTATTTTAACATAATAGAGCACACCAACCGTACTTATAAATTGTCCTGCATTGTCCCTAGAAATCTCTGGGAGATTTAAAATATTTTCTTAAATATCTGTAAATAATTACGTGGTTCAAATTTGCGACACAAGTAGACAAAATCTACTGGTTTCCCAGTAGATTTTGTTTCTTGAAAATTGAGCCTGTCTAGGGAGTCCCGTGAGAGTAACAGATGGATTTTATTTGTTGATTGTTTTGCGGGTACATGAGTCTTCTTTGGTCCAATAAAATAAGACCCTGGCCGGTCATGCCATTTGCTTTTAGGCTTGTCTCTCATAGCTGGGGTGGGTGAAGGGTGAGGATGGAGGACAGGCGATTGGGTAAACCTGCAGAAGAAGGGAGGGAGGATGACAGCAGTGTGTGTGTTTCTGTGTGTGTGTGAAGTGTACAGAGAGAGGCGGAGGGAGTGCTTTACCGCAGTATCACTACATTTCTGCACCACTCATCAAAACTCTGCGGCATGCAGACAAGAGCTTGGGGGGAGGGCACTTATTATTAGGTCTGTGCTATAGGTGCTCTCTCATCAGACAGACCATTGTACAGTTTTTTTTCACTTTCATTTCCAACCATCTGCACCGGGCGTTTGCTTCCATTACTTCGTTTATAGCTGAAATTGGTGCAACATTTTATTGTAGAGCATTAGTTTCTCTCTTTAAAAAAAACTTTATTTAACTTTTGGAGGTGAAACCCTCCCCCCACACAAATACATTTAGGGCAATATGGCAAAAGATGGACAAAAAAGCGAGTGGAAGGAGTTTGTGTGGAACCCGAGGACCAGGGAGTTTCTGGGCAGAACGGCAAGCAGCTGGGGTGAGTAAGTCTGTCCAGCTTACAGCAATGCAGCAAACACGCTCCCCCGGCTCTGTAACAGACCCTTTTATGGAGTAAATCCCTCAGATGAAATCAAGAGCTTTACTAACATGTGTGGGACTGAGTCAAAATTGTGTCTTTGCAGAGTTTTTTCCCCCCCATACAAGTGTTCAGGTAATGAAAAGACTGTCGCTGTCCACAACTGTGGTGCTGAAATCTGACTGCGGCACAGCGCTTGCAGAAGCCGGTAGCCTACATCATTTCCCTTATGCCGGGTTATTAGTAATACAGGAAGAACATTTTTTTGACTATTCCACCGCTCTGTTCTCCTCTTTTACATGTGATTCATCAAGATTAAAACCACTCTGTCATCGGGTTACTCTGAACCTGGGAGCAGATTAGCCCTTTTTCTAGGAATGGAATTATTTTAAATTGATCAGAAACTGTTTTCCATACACCCATCCTTGTCAAATTGCCTTTTGAGCTTTAACATGATGCAGCCTGACTCGTTGTTCCAGACTTTTCCCTTTACTTAACTCAATGCCATTTAGAGATTGGCGCTGCCAATGTGGAACAATTGCACCTCCTATGAACTTGCTGCCCCCAGTCAGGACATCTTAGATCTCTAATGGTATTTTTGTGAGATGAGAATTGAAGGTATAATGAAATTCAACTGGTGCTGGTGCCTGTAAAGTTTTCATTGAGGATAATTTGTCAGTTTCTAAATATTTGGGAGATGTGTTCTTCTGGTCCTTGACAATCAATTGTTGGAAAATATTTATTTGATATTCAAAGCCTAAGCAAACCTCTATTAGTGAAGAAGTTATTAGAAATAGGGTTTTACAACCACAAGAAGTAATATCAAATCCGTAGACTTTCTTTTACTGAATGATATAATACTTGATGATTAACTTTGTTTGTAATGACTTGTCTACATATTTGCTAAGAATATTGTGACAAGAAAAATGCATTGAAGTTGCTTTAGATAAAAGCATCTGCCAATGTTTAAACATAAACATAAAATAAACATACATTAAATGAATATGCTTAAAAAGTGTAAAGGTCAGTTCTTTATTCTCCCTATTTTATTATATACTTTTTTTGTAGAGTATCAGAAAAAATATATAATAATCTTCATAAGTCCTCATAAAATGTTAAACTGCTTAACCATCAACCAACGTATGTTGCTTTCTGTCTCTTTTTATAGCATGTTGCAATTGCATCCACCATTCCCCACCCCCACACAGGGCAGATGGGTAGATAAATCCTCAAAATTCCCTCCTTTCATTTTTAACACTGCTAGACCCCAAATTATCAATTGCCAACCTTGCACGCATTGAAAAAAAAAATACAAAAATTTATGCAGGCACCCCAGAATACTGAGACTGTGGCACACTTTTTGAATATTCATGCCACAACAGGGCAGATATGGCTGTGTTCTAATGACACTGGGAGCTTTTTAATCTGGGTAAAGCCGAGGGCCAAATGCTATTTGTATCACTCTCCACCTGGCCCCTCCCAGCTCCTATAGTTTAGCGAAGGGATTTAATCCTAATCTAAAGACCTCATTGGTTGATGAACAACATATCAATTCAGGACATTGTGACATAGCAAATGACTTTGAAGAACAAACATACTTCTTGATCTTAGCATGGCTCTCGGTTTAATGTTTGTGGTCATAATAAAATGTTAACTGTAACATTCTACAACTTGAAGGTTAAATATATTTACAAAACCAAACGTGGCTAATAAAGACCATGTTTAACACACATTTATTAATTTAATAACTGAGATAAAGACTAAAACATGTATCTGTGATAGTCATGGATACATATAACAGCATGTAACCTGTAAGGTCAAATTTTGTTGGTAATTTTTACTTGATACTACTGGGAAGGCGTAGAGAACCAGTCACCATTGTCACGAGTTCTGTTTTTTTATTTAATAATTAATTCCAACATTTACAAGTGGAAAGACTCCTATACAGAAACAAGGAGCCTGACTGAGATAATTTGTCTGTTCTAATTTTCCAGCACAACATTACAACTGGTGAATCTGTCTGGTATTTGTAGCCCAAAATACAATTATGTGTACAGCAGTTTTTAGATATTTTCTTTATATTCAATGCAAGCCAACAAAGTAATTGGTCACATACACCACCTGCAGGCCTAGAGGGTGTAAGGAGCTGCTAAATTTGCTTGTGCCTTGAGCTGGCTCTTTCTCCTACAGAGCAAGTCTAATCCAGCTCAGTTTGTTCCCGTTGCTCCAAGGTCTGATGGCCTTTTTAATCTGTGCTCTCTAAGGCTCTGTAATTAGTCTATTTCTGTTGTGAGTTATAATAGGCTGGCTATGCTTTGCATTTCGTAGAGCCACACTGGGAATAAAGCAAAGACTTCAGGATTGTATATATATATACATATATATATGAATTGTGTGTATATATATATTCCTCCACTGTTTTCTCATTTAAGTTATATTTAATATTTTTTATAAACTATATTATTTATTTTTAACTAATTCAAAAGAAGTTTTTTTATTTGACATTTTATTTATTTTTTTTGGCTTCCTTGGAAGTTTAAATCGTTCATGTTCTATTTCAATGGGCCGATGAAGATGCGTGCATTGCTTCTGAGCACTGAATCAAAGCCTTCTTTGAGGATTAAACATTAAACGGGCATTTGCACGTTGCTCTTTGTGTGTAGGGCTTCAGACAAATGAGAAACAGCCTTGATAACGGTCCACCGAATGATGATAATACAGGTTTGAGACTGGAATTTGAAACACGGCTGTTTTGTTCCTTTGCACATCCCATTTATGAAAAGACAGGAGGATAGGATACTCTTGCTGCAGACTCAGGAAATGTTACAAAGCAATTACCTGACTCTATTTTCCAGTTTTTTATGGGAGGAAACCACAAGTCCTGATTTTATTATTGAAAAAAACACAGGGTTGCTGAGCCAGTTTATGCTTACAAAAGGCTGAAAAGGAGCTGTTTGTCTGTCCATCATCGGTGCGTACTGAGAGAATACACTGTGAACCCAACACCCTCTTTACATTAGAAAGGGATGCCAGTTTTTTTCTGTTGTGTGTGCCATTGTGCTTCTTCTGTCTCCCCCGGGTGGTGTCACATAGTCAGCACAACCTTCCTCTAGGGAAACAAAGAAAATTGCTTCAGTTTTTTTTTGTTTTGTTTGTTTGTTTGTTGTTTTTGACACTGCCTCTTCCAAATGTCTTCCAAATGGCTAATAACATCTTCTTTCAACTAAGCCATTGGCTGCCGCTTTCCCTTGATTTAATGTAACAATGAAAAAAATATTTCTGAAAACAATTGGATGAAAAGAACACCCATGTGGATTTTAAATAATTAAGGAACCCTGTAATTGCCGTCCCTTGGATCAGCTTCCCCTCGACATATTGTTATGGATTACTGCCAGTGTTGCTTTGTGCAGGGAGGCAGATGCAACGCTGTCGCTGACAGAGCGGTTTGCTGGGGGCTTCCAGCTGAAGCACAGGGTCTGGACACTCAGCTGCTTCCCACTGCTGGCCTCAGGTGTTAGTGCGTCACAGAAAATGCTATTTCTGCCGCACGGATTTTTGCGAAGGCAGGAAAAGATTTAGAAAGAGCTCTTTAAACCTATCACTTTAAATCACACAGGAAACTTTGCATCACTCATTTACATTCAGGGAATATCTTTATTTGTTGTTGCATATATAACAATATCATTACGGTCCATGCACTGGAGTTTGAAGCATCATTACTGATTAGCAATTTTATCTCACATTATCAGGAATTAATCTAGTAGGGATTTAATCCATGTTGTTTTTAGGGCTCACACAGATTGTTTCCTTTTGTATTTCTAAGTAAACGTCTGTTTTTGAACCCTAAACTTGACCTTTAACATTTTATCTGTTCACCTATACCATAACAAACACTGTACAAATTCAGGCTTGTCAAAATAAAAGCACTTCCTGTTCTGTTTATTCCAAAATTCAACATCATATTTTTCTTCATCCATTGTGCGGATATTTACATATTGTTTTTGAAAAGAAATGTTTTAAATGTACATGTTTATTTTATTTTATTTTCCTTTGTTGTATTTCCTTTTATTTCAACTTAAAACTATTGTTTTATTTCTTTTGGTTTATGTATTATACTTCGTTTGTTTTGAAATTTATTAAAAGCATTTCATACATTTTCTGGAAGTTAGAATAAATGTAAACATTCATAGTAACATACTAACTCAGCCAATAAATTAACTATCCGGAGTGTTCTCAGTTATAATATGCTCAGATATAGAGGAGTAGGTTAAATTATATTCAAGGAACACCAACATAAAATATAAAACATTTTCCATTGATTTACAAGTTTTATTATATTTAGATTATGTTAGGCAGCAGAAGACAAAAATGAAACAGACAAAACAAATACACTAAAAAGAACAACGTTCACAGAGAATTACAGGTTTGCAATGTAATAGTACAGTGTAAACCATAGCAGTTTATATTTAAACAATTAAGTGAACTAATTTGCCTTTACTTTGAAGTTAAGTTAAGTTATAAACACTACTCTGTATGTTCTTATAAACCTTAAAAGTCATACTATTAACCAGTAGTTTATTAGAAAACATGTTTCTTTGTGAAATAAATGTACATGATACCTAAATTTTAAACAGCTGGTATCCCACATAAGCTAGTGTGCTAGCATTTCTGACAAAACAGTACATTTGGGTATAAGAAGTATTTTCATATTCTGACGAGGGTTTTTGGAGTTTTTCTTAGACATAAAAATATAAATAGTGCAATTTAGCTGCAATTACACATCAAAAGCTAAATTATACAACACATTTATTGTTTTGGAGTTTAGATTTGGTCATTAAAATTCTGGCATACAGTAAGGGCAACATATATCCTTTAGAAACTGTGTTAAGGAAAATAGTTAAAATATAATGTAACACTGCCTTCTTCTTTCTTTCTTTCTTTCTTTAGGACTCATCATTCTGTTTTATATAATTTTCTACCTCTGCTTGGGGGGTCTATTTGTTCTTACCATGTACATCATGCTTCAGACCCTGGATGACCACAAACCCACCTGGCAGGACCGCCTTTCCACACCAGGTAACCAGATGGTGCAAGTTCAAACAGCCTGGCCTCAGAACCCACTCTGTGGGAGCCATCATGACCTTTCTTCTGTGCCAAACAGGTTTAGTGATTAGACCTCGTCAGGATGAAACCTTTGAGATCGTTTACAACATCCAGAACACGGAGAGCTGGGACATGTACGCTCAGGCTTTGGACAAGTTCCTTTCACGTAAGTCTGACTTCTGTCCTCTGCTGGTCTGACTCAATGGACTTACAGCTTTGGATTATCCAATTGCCTTTTTCTAATACTGGATCATTCCTTTACCATTAGCGAGTGGGAGGTTGCCTTGAGGCAGAGTTTCAGTTGAGTCATGAGCCTTTCGTCAACTTAGTAACCCCCACCCCCGCGCTTCTCTCCCCCTGCAGCTTACAACGACTCCATCCAGGCCCAGAAAAACTACGAGTGCACTCCAGACCAGTACTTTCTGCAGGAGGACAGTGGTGACGTGAAGAACAACCCCAAGCGCTCCTGTCAGTTCAACAGAACCATTCTGGCAGATTGCTCTGGACTCAAGGACCGTTACTATGGATACCAGGATGGCAAGCCGTGCATCATCATCAAGCTGAATCGGGTATGAAAGGAAAGAAAAAGAAGGAAATGGAAATGGATGCTGTTGCTAGGATACGTTGAGAACTAGAAACAAAAAAAACACACACCAATATCCATGCAAGTGGAAAAGTCTGGGTTAAGAGTACAGTGACACTTATTAGTGATATCTGTTGCGCTTCATAGCTGCTTAAAAGATTGCTTTTGTTTGCTGTTTGCCAGCTAAACAAAAAATGTGGTTTCTTTATGTTCTGTCACACCAGGTGATTGGATTGCTGCCAGGAAAGGATGGACTGGCTCCGTCTGTCAGCTGTGGTGCAAAGGTAATCCCTTTTTGTCCTTCACAATGAAAGGCTTAACATGACAAATTGGAGTCCTGCCCATTCATAGCTGTTCTCATCTGCAGTATGCCTACATACTGTTCCCTCTTTATATTCCTCCTGATGACTGCTCTGTTTCAGCAATAACTGTGTTCGTTTTCCAAATTTGTTGGTATCTTTAACTCCTTATACTTCATGAAATTATTCTCTCTCAGAAATACAGAGTTGGCAAAGATGAATGGGTAAGATCAGCAGAAAAGTTGCATTTATTGACGTGTAGATGCTTAGAAGATTAGAACGTAGTGGAAAAAAAGGAATTCCCCTTGAACATTTTATATTTTACCTTTGGTACCTTTGGTTTGGTTCAACATAGAATAGTGTATAATTGTAAAGTGGAGGGAAGATGATGCATATTTTTGAAGAAAATAAATGGATATAAATAAGAATCTGAACAGTGTGGCATACATCATAATCATCCTCCCTTTACTCTGATGTGCTAAAATATAATCCAAACCAGTTGCCTTTAGTTATAACTGAGGTAGTAGTGCCCAGTACTTGTGAACTCTGTCAAAAGCGTTTTTTGAAAGAACATTAAAAGAACAAACAGCAACACAGCAGACAGGTTATAAAGAAATTTAAAACAAAGTTAGGTTACAAAGCAAAATCCCATGCCTTCAACATCTCACAGAGCCAATGTTCGTTCTACCTCCTGAAACTGGAAACAACATGGCACAGCAGCGAACCCACCAAAACATGAAAGATTAATCAGACAAGCAGTCGAGAAGCCCTTGATAACTCTCGAGGAGCAACTATCAGCCATGCAGACAACAATTCTTGCCTTCAAACAAAGATTTAGAAGACAAATGCAATTGTCCAGAGAATGTAGCAATGAAGACGGGGCCCTAGTCAGATAACATTAAACAGAAATTTTAGCTCAATGCTAGGTGTCGTGGAAAGTTTTTCTTGCATTTTCATGTTGTGAAGAAGTATTTTTTAACAGGTACAAAGACATCCACAAGTCATGTAAACTGAGTAATTGAGCAAAAACACAATTAAAACAAAGAAAAATCAACTATTTAGTAAATAAGGTCAATCTCTCAGTTAGACCATTATTTTTAAAGATAGCCATTCGGTGTCCTCTTTGCAGTTTCTCAAATGCCATGTGGGAGATGATGGAATGGTTTAGTTAAGATAATATTTATGTAACTTGGTCCAGTGAAAGTCCAGAACTGAATGCAACGTTTGGATAGGGCTAAACCATTTGTGCTAAGACTTGTGGTACAACGATTTTCAAAAACATCCACATGTTATATGCAAAACCATTTAAAGCTAACATGTGGATGTGCGGCTGTTAAAAGCAGATGAGTGGCACTTTTAAAAGTGTCTATATGTATGAGTTTGCAATTTCCTGTTAAATAGATCTGAAGTAGGTAGTTGGCTGGTTTTCAGTTCAGAAAAAAATAAGCAGTTAACTGTAGTGTTTCTCTAACTGACTGAGGCATTTCTCCCTCTTAGAGAGATGACTCGGACAAAATTGGAGAGATGGTTTACTTTCCTTCAAACGGCACTTTTGATCCAATGTACTACCCTTACTATGGCAAGAAAGCTCAGGTAAGATAACATCTTTTAGATACATATATATATATATATATATATATATATATATATATATATATATACATATTATTATTCTTTTAAATTTTATTTATTTATTTTTTGTTCTGGAAAGTTGTCTGTTAAAGGCAGCCTTTGGATTGTTTTTGCAGGTGAACTACTCTCAGCCCTTGGTGGCCGTCAAGTTCCTTAACGTCACTGTCAATGAAGAGGTCAACATCGAGTGCAAGATTCAAGCCAACAACATCCCCGAAGGAAGTGAAAGAGACAAGTTTGCTGGTAGAGTGTCTTTCAAGCTGAGGATCAACTCCAACAATAACTAGCTTGACCTGAACTGAAAACCCGCTCTTCCGTTCCCCGTCCCCCTCCGCACCCATATGCATACACAAGAAAATAAAAATAAAAACCACAAACCCGCAGCATTTACACCCTCCGCGTGTTTCGATTAAACCCTGCGCCGTTTTTGTTTTTGTTTTTTTTAAAAGAGAAAAGGGTAATTGTGCAACAGGGTAAATCAAACATGAGAGGTTGGTAATGCTCTAATTGTTTCTGTCGGTGAGCGTAGAAAAAAACTAATTTCTGTACATTTGTTTGGGGTGACCTATATTTATACTGCATGATAAACTAGGGGATATAAACAGGATGTGATTTCAAAATTTGCAAGTAACTCCACCACGTTTCCGTGTTGCTGCTCACCTCCTCCTCCTCCTCGGAGCGTAGGCCTACAGCATATCTGAATATACACAAACTACGATACGAAAAGTGTACATCTACAGTATTTATACAGCATCATAACCCTATACTGATCCGTCTATTATGTTGCACTTAAATGAGTATTCCGACAGACCTGCATACATCACAGATGATGGATGCAGAGCCAAGCCATTTGCATGTATGTGCTGTTTCCCACTTCTCCGTCATAGTTTATTACGGACAGGTTAAGTGACTGACCACCAGGAGGGACCATAACACAAGCTTTAACTCTCATGCACTATCGGTATGTGTACTTGATCATATCTAAACAAAAACAATGCTTGAATTTATGTTTTTTTGGGGGGGGATGGGGTTTGTTGGTGTGTATGAGTGTTAGCATTTTATTCACAGAACCCCTCATTATTTGTAGGTCGGGAAGTTGCATGCAATGTGCAATATTCATTAAGAGGCATCCATTATGAATGCTTGAATCCATTCAACAGATGACTCCAGTTACAGATCATTCACCCTGGATGTGTGACCTTTCAACTCAAAGCTGATATGTTTTTTTACCACTGAATTATTTAAAACTATCCAACTCTTTAGTTAACACTTTTTGAGGCAGTTGACTTGCTCAATATGTTAAAAGAATCATCTTGTTAAAATCCCATCATTTAAGGTTTTGTCCAGCCAAGTAAACTTTTTTCTATAACACCACATATTCACTTTTAGCGATACTTCATTTCCTCTCACTGAACAGTTTCACTCCCAATTTTTAACCCAAAGCTACATGTCTTGTGTATACACTCGTAATTGATTGATTTAAACCTAAAGATTTAGCTATCTTTCTCTATTTTGTCGTTGAGTGTTTTGCATCTATTTCCTTAATACTAGGAATAGATGTCTTTGTCACATTTTTTATTGTTTTGCACTTGAAGTGTGCTTTTTATTCCTTCTTTTGTGAAGCTGAGTTGATTTAATAAAAGCACTGGCAGTTTTTTTGGAGGAGGAGACGGAGGATGTAGACCGTTTTGTTTTTTGTTCCCTCATAATCACATTTCACAAAATTCATCTGGAACATCAGTGTTTGTGTGTGAGAAAGTACAACATTTTAGAGCTTTTAGATGTACTTCAGTCATGTTAATGTATTATTTGTGTTTTGTTTCTTTTTTAATTCTCTGCTGTTTCAAGAGAAAAGCCAATATATTGAACCATTAAAAGTCATATATCATGCAACATTCACTGTGCTGCGATGTTCCCAAAACGTGTCTGAAAGATATACTAATGATAGTCTGAAGAAACTGTAACACTTGGTTTCACTCAGCTGTAACGTAGTCTATTGTCATAATGTCCTGACTTTTAGATATAAACAAATCATCTGCTGTATTGATATGGCATAGAATCTTGTCTTTCCCAGTCTGAATGGTGGCTTCTAGAAACTACCCTCTATCTAATATCGTTAATCCCGGAAACAAAACATTATGAAGTAATTAAAATAGGTTTATTTAGAATATGATGACCATAAAACAAATCCAAAAGGGGTTAGGAAATTGATTTAATAGATTTTCATGATACATATAGAAATGTAGAACTGAGTAGTGAAAAATAGCTAAATTCTCAAAACCTAAGACTTCTAAGAACTTTGGACTAATGTTGCTCTAATTATAATGCTAAAATTAGATGAGTGGCTGTTTTACACTTACCATTTACTGTCTTGTAAAGGTCAACTGCTTGCCTTCAATGGAAAGTTGTACATCAGAAAACATGTAAACCCAAGTAAGTCAGGTATAGAGATCCAAGCAGGAACTCTTATGTTGCCCCAGAAGGACAAGTAGATATACCATGATCATCCTATCTTTCTCTAAGAGTGAATGATGTGTACAAACAGGCTCCTACCTTTTAGCTTTTTGGGACTTCACTGTTGGATTCATATGTAGTCCACTTGTGGCCTGCTTTCAGTGCTTACTTAATTTCATTGTAATCTCTTAATCTGGTCTGCTAATCCCAAAACAGGCACGCTGAACTTCTTTACCCTACTTTGTCGTTCATGGGCTCGAGCATCAAGTGCTTGGTTCACTGCTTTAAAACTGCAATCTCATTCGACCTTTTCTATACTTTCAAACTCACATTATTGCAATACTTCAACCCATCTGGACAGATGTTTGGCCTTATTCATTCATTTCACTCTCTTTTCATGTCATTCGTTCTTAGGCGCCAATTCTTCTGCGAAAGATATTAATGGTGGTTTACACGTTATCTATTTTTTGCAGCTCTGATAGATCCTCACATGCAGGATATGAGCAAAAATCTCACCGACAGAATCATAAAACCCTGTTACACAATAATAAGACCGCGCACAAGCAGAAATTGTTTGCCTGCAATAAAACAGTGCCTCCTGGTGGACAGACATCTTTGTCCTCCATTTACACAGAATGTTCTTTCCTGATATTTCAATATATCCCTTTATATATTTTTTTCTGTGCTAATTTGGAGATGTTATCTAAGAGCAATATATATTGATATATATATTTATCTTCTGCACAGATGTGTGATTGTTTGGAGGAAAGGAAACATTTGGTGAGTTTAAGAAAGAAGGATAATTATGCAGGCAATATAAAAAAGTGACAAATAAAAGGCTTTGTGTATGAAAGAGTATCTTTGCTGTAAAGAGAAGAGAATGTACAAGTTTGAAGTGTGTTGCGACTTGAAAGCTACATGATAAGATTTGCAAATTTAGTTCAACAACAAACAAAACAAAACAAAGCAAAATGCCAGTAATTTGACAAGGCTTGCATTTTGGTTTAATGTTTTGCCATCATTTTAGTATGTTCCATAGTCTGTTTAATCAACAAAATGAGCTTTAAAAGCTTGCAATCAAAGCTCCTACAGGATTTTAACCCTCAAAGCACTTTCGTAAACTGCAGAACTGCACAGTGTGACGTGTTGGAGATGAATTCATAATTCAAACAGTGAGTAAATACGAGATATATTATTAACCAAACATACCTTCTTAAAGTTGCACTCTGCTGATCATCAACATTCAAAGAATTGTCCAAAAACCTACATTTATAAAACAAATAAATATATTATCCTGAACTCTTATTTTCATTTCTTTTATCCTATGTCTATTTTTGCTCATGTTTAAATGAAAAAATAAAATAAATGTCATGTACGAGAATTCAGACTTGATTTTGGCTCTTGCTTCTTAGCTCAATTTGTACGTTCATGTTTGTATTTTTTAAAAAGGATCCACTGATTGGAATGTAAGATATTTGCAAGTGAAAAAACAGGTAGTCCAGATGTGTCAAATGTGACTTTGAGTAAATATCTCTAACCTCACGCGAACTCGTCTTAATGGGTACATAGCCTTGGTAGATACCAGGAATTTATATTGTTGAAGAGATAACATGTTTTTAACGTTAAAAGTAGAGATGCATATTTAAATTTGCAAGCCTATAAAATGATGTATTAATACATGTTATAAGTTATAGAGGTCTTTGGTATAGCCTGCATGGTCTGTACGTAATTAACTATAAGAAAGTTGTGATTTTCTCTGTAGGCATCAAGGGCAAGAGCAAAATTCTCATGGGCCCACAAAGATGTTTACTGGATAGGTAATCTTGCAAACTCAATTTACGGGCTGTTCGGACAGCATTCCCATAACCATCAGTTTGAGTAAAGACTTTTATTAATCTTTAGGCTGATGCCCTGTTTCTTTTCTTATGGCCACTTGCAATAAAGCAGATAAATAACTATAGTGAAAATGGAGAAGAAAAGAGTGGTGCAACACCAATAATCTTCCTGTCAGGATAACGGCGTTGAGTGTAAAACTCAAGAACATTAAGTTCCCTTAAATTGCTAGAAAACATTTGCTTCAAGGATCTTTTTACTTTTATGTAAAACAATTACAAAAACAAAAAAATTTATCACATGTTAAAATCACTGGTTGCACACCAAATTCTTTGTCCATTTACTTTGAAAACTTTCTTCAGATTCCATTTATTTAACTGCACAATACAAATTTGACAAGCATTTAAAGGTTTGAAAAGTGTTAATTGAAAAGCATAATTTTGCTGTCATTTTTTAAAATGTATTTGTTTTAAAGCGATAGAGCACCATTTTTAACATGAGGTTTAATACCTTGATTGCAGTAGTTGTATTAGTTTTCATTTAAATGCTTAAATTTAAATCAGTTGGACCTGAACACTAATGAGAATTCAAAGTGGGACCAATTAAACACCTTTATGCAAAGCTGTTTAACTGTATCATCTCTGTTGTAGCCTAATCAACCTGATGGTTACTTTGACACCAAATAAAGGTTTAAGGTGGAGCGCTACATGACACTGAAGGAAAAATCAGGCAGACAGTGTAAAAATTAATAAAACAGAGTTAACTTACAGCTTAAATATATTCCTTTTTACACCATTTTATTTTCAATCACGCAGTTACTCTGTCCAGAATATTTTCCATGTATTTTTCAGCATATTTTCCATGCAGAAAGATTATTTGTGACGTCTCTTATATAGGGTGATGTATTTTTTTAAGATCCTGCGAGAATATTTACACTTTTTTAAGTAGGTCTTTACAATGAAACTCAAAGTTAACTCACTTGTTGGACTGTTTAACATAAAAACTGCAAATAAACTGCCAAAACGCAGACGTACAATTGATAGAAGAAAATGGCAAAAGGAGCCAGCACATTTCTAATTTATATACAGTTAAATGATGATGTCCTTCTTCAGCCCACCTCCATAATTACAAGCTTTATTCCCCAGTTCTTTTCTCTCCTTCCTAAAGAGATATTCTAATGCAAGGAACAGTAGGTGGCCAGGATAATGAAGCATTCTTTCATGACGTAAACCAGTACATGTTGCATGCATTTCCTACAGGAAAGCTATATGCTTACTCTCTATGTTTTAGAGTTTTTAATCCACAACATTTCATAATTAGAATAGATTGATTAGACATAAATAGAGCTGGACCCTTTGCTGCATGAAGGATCACATTACAACATCTAATATGCATGTTGAAGTAAACATGTCGTTCTTTACCATGGTCTGATTACCAATGCTCTCTTTTTGTAACCCTTCAAGCTGATAGTGCTTTTAATACGCTAACTAATGGGAAAAAAGACAGTTTGTACAGAAGGAAGAGTGGAAAGAACAAAGGGAGGCTTTATTGACTCAATTCAATGCAATTCAAAAATACTTTTTAATCCCAAAGGGAAATTAAATGTTGCTGTAATTTATATTATCAAAGTTTCTATTTTAGGTGCCGATGGTACTGGACAAGCACAATTTCCTGTAGCAGTCTGTGCTACTGCAAATATGAAGACACCTCTGGAGACACTTCACAACATCCAGCTCGTTAGCTAGCAATGAAACATTGATGATTGATGGTGGAGATGGTTTAAACGTCTTCATTCTCTCTGTCGTCTGGATCCATAATTCTTTTTAAACTGTTTTTTGGTTTGGGGCTGCCGTTGAGGTATAATTTTAGCTTCTGTGATGTTAATCAGCTGCTCCAGTTGTAAACCACCTTGTTGCCATGGTTATGCATCATAACAAATGTCCAAAGGTAAGAAAATATCATCAGACATTTTTCCAGTTGCACAGCATGCAAATCTGGAGAGGATATTTGTCAAAAAAGGAACCTTTCTGCTAGAAACAGAGGAAATAAAAATGTAAAAAAAGAAAAAAATAACCAAAATAAGAGAGCTACTCAAAGATACTGCCAACTTGAGCGGCACAATCCTCGAATTGTATATATAAATCTGGACCTGAGCAAAACTAGAAAAGTCTATTCAGTATTGTCTCATAATCTTTATTTCCCTAACTAAGAAACAAAATGTGCATATATGCAGTCCTCTGTCAAACTGACAACTTAAGTCTTAAAATGCTGCATGTAGTCCCATGTTTAGCACATATTGTTTGAAATGCGATGTCTCCTATCCTGAGAGATTGGTCAATGAAATCATATTCAGTTGCAAAACACTGCCAACTTTAGGACCTGTAGTGTAGTGCAAACATATTTTTATGGACATATATTTTATTTTAGCAGGTTTAATGAGTCAATGCTTCTATATATCATCTGTCTGCTGCCCTGAATTATCTATAAGGTGTAAAAAAAAAAGACCTCCTAGTGATCTGCAGACGAAACTTAGAGCATTTCTGTTCTGAATTCAAAAATAGGTGATTCACATTTTCAAGGTAAGTCCAACATGCCATTTTCCTCCAGTGCATTCTGAGTCCTGTCATAGATTTCTCCGATGACGTTAACCACTCTTGTTAACACCACACTCAGCTCCTCCTGGTTCTTCACACACACTAGCCTGAAGAAAAATCCTCGCTCCGGCAGGGCAATGAAGGCTACCTCAGCCGCCCGGCGAACAAACCAGGTGTGGTGTTGAGAGAGGGTGCTCTGGTAGGCCCCCCGGCACAGATTGGAGGGACTGCTGAGTCGCCCATTTGTCGGTGTCTCTGCCAGCTTCTGCAGAAAGAGTTTCAGCCAGAGCAGAGCTCTGTGGAGTCGCAGAAGGGTCCGACATCCAGAGTCCGTCTGATGGTGGAAATCAACTATGCCTCGATTCAGCTCTGTCCAAATCATTGAGCGCACAGAATTGTAGGCCCCTGTACCCCGTGAGGCCCTCACAACAGTTTTTTCCCCAGGTTGTGAGTTTGCAGAGTTTTCTAAGTGTATGTCTGGGCCCAACTCTGCCTCTGGGCCCCTCTCAGACTGGAGTGCCAGTTGGCGGATTAAAGACGTCTTAGTCTCTATCTCTTTTGATATCAGACCAACCATAGAACCCAGGGAATCCATGAACCTTGAACAGAGACACAACACAGAAACAATGTTTTCTAGAGGGTTTTTTTATCACTTTTGACAAGTTTAATGATTTGTGTATTTATGGTGTATTTATTGGTTATGAAATGAAGGAAAGTTTTACATTGTTCAAAAGTGTCGAATATAAAAACCCAAAATCTGTGGTATGACTACGTGTTCGGTTCTCTGTACTTACTATTAGCTATTAGCTATTAGCTCTGCAATTGAACTAAAACTCTTAACTAGCCTTTTACATATGGTGTTTCCACATTTTTTATTGTAGAACAAAATAAGAAAAAAATAGTGGGTGAACATCAACTAACATTAGTTTTCAAGTCACAAATTGTCAAATTAATTCTGGCTTTGATTTGGCAACTCAAACATATAATGATGCTGAGGTTTTCCAACTGGACTGCCCTCTATTGGGTCTGGTCTTCCA
Source organism: Orestias chungarensis (assembly GCA_032876305.1). Taxonomy (NCBI): domain Eukaryota; kingdom Metazoa; phylum Chordata; class Actinopteri; order Cyprinodontiformes; family Cyprinodontidae; genus Orestias; species Orestias chungarensis. Next base: position 949,584 of record JAVLVB010000078.1, on the reverse strand, counting down.
TTACCCTAGTCCAGGTTCTTGTACCTACTTGATAAAAAAATGCTTTCAACATGAAGGTGCCACCACCATATTTTATTATGGTGGTAGTGAGTGATGTCTTGTGAAGACAAAAAGTTTTATTTTATCCAAATCTGACCATGTAACGCAGATTCTCCCACTCGAGCTGTAAATCTCATCTATAATGGAAGCTCAGATCAAATCCACATCATACTTTTGAATAATTTTGAAAATCTCATGTCACAGTGATGCAACAATTTTTTTCTCTCTTGTCATAAAATGATTGTAATTAAATACAGAGAGGTATGAGGTTGCAACATGACAAATTGCAAAGAGGGGTTTGGCAACTTAATCTATCTCAGTTATAAGGCTTTATCTGACACTCTTACTTCACAAGCTCATCCCAGCTGGACAGATATGGCTGCAGCAGCACATCAGAGCTGTAAGAGCGGGCAGCCAGCAGGTGAGAGACCAGCACCGACACCTGGAAGTTCTGGCCAGGGCACAGCGAGAGTACTGGAGGGCCCTTGGCCTCTTCTGCCTCGCTGCCGTTGGACAGCTGGTGAAGCAGATCCTGGAGAGGAGGAGGGGGAGTTGCGCGTTTGGGTCAGGGGTTAATCAACAGAGGACAAAGAAATAAAAAGCTCTTGTTATTTATTGACTCCCCGTTCGTCTCCGTCACAAAATCAACGCTGCATTTGCCTAGCCATTGGCAATTATTTCTATTAAATTGTTGTGTAATTTTACCTTGTTGATCATGTTGTAACCCTTTAAACATGAATCCCAGTGGTGATCCAAACCTCCCTCTGTAACAAGACAGTGAAAAAACAAAACCTTGTCTCACAGTATTAGCAACAACCTCTAATTTATGAGATAAAAATTAAAGTTGGTATGCTATTTAATTTTTCTAGGCTTTAAGATGTAACAAGTGCATTTACATTAGCTCTGCTTCAAGTCTTGCAGGGCTCCCTTGAGGGAAACCTCCCACCTTGTTCTGCGGCTCATGACAGCTGCTTTCGGGTGTTATAAGTTTATACAAGAAACAAGCTGCACACCTCAGCAAAGATCAACAAGAAGAGACGGTGTAAGGCAAGAAAAGGTGAATTTATTTATATAGCACATAGAGGGTTCCATACACTGCTATTTGCTTTACATAAAAAGGTAAAAATAATGCATTAAATGTTAAAAATATTAAGTACATAAATGCAATACAAAGTAAAATTAAGAAAAAAGATGACAGTTTAAAAGTATATTTTTCATCAGTAACTTTTCCTTCTTTTTTTTGTTACTATCTTCCCTTCACTACTTTTAAGGTTTCACTGCTTAGAATAGCCCCTATTGGTGTGCTTTCTTATTCCTCAAAGCCACTTTGTTACTTTAAAAAGGCACAAAGACGTACAGAGGGGGGAGTGGAGGGTGCTTGAGCACCTGCCCCTTTGCCCCTTGATGTCCAAACAGCCCTTTTGTCAGTGTTTTTTTTATGTGTGTGTGTGCATACCTATAATAATAACAATTTAAATTTACCTTGGCCGGTAGCCCTCACCTCACTGCCCTGCCATGCCCAGTCATGCCCTGCTGCTGCCAGCTAAGCTGCCCCAGAGGTCGCTACAGTCCGGATTCCCCAGAAAATAAACAACTGGTTCGGTGAGTCGGGTTTGCAGCGGCATTAGTTTGTGCACGGTGTCTTTTTGCCGAATGAGTAGACTGACAAAGTGAGCTATGAGCATCCTCTTTGTCGTCCAAATTTGCACACAAACACCTCACATAAATTATAGCTGCTATCCAGCAGCGCAAAAATGTGGTGTGCTCATAGGGACACGCGCTGCTAAAATAATTTATAGTCTGCATTTTTTATATTTAACGACGTCTTTTCATGCACAATATGATTATGTCACAGATTAGTTTCAGCCGGTCGGTCCATTTGGAATAATATGATGACAGGCTGAAAGAAAGGTACTTTATGAATACCCCCGGAAAGTAACGAAGCTGAAGTTAGCTTACGATTTGGGAAATGACTAAAGGGTGATTCCACTTCATTTTAAGCTACCTTGAGCACTTTGAATTTGCTCTAGATAAAAAAAAAAAAATCAAACTAAAAAAATTAAACAAACAAACTTCAAAACACAGACACTTAAAACCTAGACTAGATTATTCTGAACTAGGTTTAGAATATTTCAAAAAAGGTTGGGGATTTTTGAACACTTCCCTGAATTTTGAAACTTAACTAAAGGCACCATTTTGGCACTTTTTATATCTGCATCACATTAGAACTGACTCAGCTTCAAAACTATAAAACATAGACACTTCAAACCTGGAGAGGGTTGTTCTAAATCTAGTTTAGCATATTCTAGTTTAGGTTTGAAGCGTGTATGTTTTATAGTGTTTTATCTAGAGCAGATTAAAAGTGTGTGTGTGTTTTATGTGCACCAGATTGTAGTTTAAGAATCATGTTTCATTTTGCAGAGATGCCTCGTAAAGAGAGGAGGTTAAATCACAAACAAAGGACTGTGTGAAGCTGCTATGGTGTGTTGTGATTCCATGTTACATTTTTTTTATAGTTGCTGCAATTCAACCGTATCGTGTTTCAAATCTCTTCTCCCTGTGCCCCTTTTTATCTTTGAGCTCCTGCCCCTCCAAAGGTCTCTGCACAGCCCTGAATAGGCACATCTTTAGTAATTAGTTAAATTTAAAACAAACATAACATAAATAAAATAAGGGATTAAAAACTAAAATAAGTAACAAAAAACACACTTTAAAAAGAACGATCACTAGTTAAAGTTAAAAGATCAAACAAAATTCTCTCTGCTTTTATATGGTAACTGGTGAGAAGAAATGTTTTCTGCCTGGAGTTAAAACTTAACAGTTGAGTGGAGTGAAAAGTAGAGCGAAATAAAACTGCAAAGATGTGAACAGTCAACAATGCTTTATTTTGTTAATTCATGTCTTAGTGACTATTTTTTTGAAATGACTCAGGATTGACATACTTTCGTTCCCGCATGCTGCAGTTTTGCTGACCGGTAATCCTATTACCAAGAAACAGATTATGAAACAAGTGGTTTTCAAATGTTTCAGATTTTTTAAAGGGAAACAAGAATTTCCTGAACAGCGTGCAAATACACATTTTTTTATTACAAGTGCATCAAAGACCCTTGAACCTATACGCACTTCTTTCTCAGAGTGTTTTGTAATGGATCAAAGTGTTGCATGGTTGTGACATCAGAGATAACTCCTTCTTGGTTTTGAAAATTAAAACTTAAATTCAACATGTTTCATATGCGTTGGTAATAACTTTTTGCTGACACCTGTAAATAAAATCCAGTGCAACCAATTGCCTTTGGAAGCCACCTGTGGAAACAGAGTCTCTTGTGCATACTTTAATCTCAACTGCAAACCTAACAAAAAGTGATTGTTCCCCTAAACGAAGCCTTTGAACAAGGAAACCCTTAACCAAAGAAATCAGGAAGCAAATGAAAGTGGGCCTCGCATGGATCCGAAGTTCAGGCAGGAAAATATGTCGACTTGACAAATATTAGTTGTTTACTGGCTAACCTGGACTTTGTTTCACTCAGAGTCCCCCTGAAGACATGGTATTAGCAGTATCATGTTTTAAGGACGCGTTTGTTTATCAGGGTTAGAAAAGTGGGTTAGAGTTGATTAGTAGATTTGTTGGTGGAGCAAATTCATGCAATCCAAACTTAGGCTGCACAACAAATGGGTTAATCGGTGAGCAGCACAGTCACTCTAAAGGTAAAGCGAGATAAAGCAATTCTGTATAAAATGCTCAAACCCCCTGATGTTTCTAAACGGTTTTGACAAAGAAAAGCTATGTAGAAATACATGCAACATTTTATGGCAACATTTTATTTGCAAAAATAAAATAAAAAATAATCAGATAATAAAATAATTAAGAAAATGTTTAAAAGCTGTAAAATATATTACAGTGTACTCTAGGTGTAGTTTAATTTAGTTTAATATGCAAGGCACACATTATATTTAAATTAAGCATGATATGTGATATCATGATGTCAAGCACAGAGACTTGTGTCACCGATACTTCTTCGGCTTTGATAAAGCAAACTCAGCGACACCATCCTTTGTTGATATACTTTGAGTCTGTTGGTTACTCTTCCTCCAGAAGCAGGTATCTGGATAAGTCAGTTTAAGAAAAATAAGTTCTGACATAAAACATTATGCCCTCAGATCAATGTTAATTTTAGGTCATTTTTGGCCAAATCACCTCCGATCATTTTTTAATTGAGTTGAAAATGTGGAGATGTTCTTTCCAGCTTTCATCTGAAAACCAGGATCAGCTCTTATTACATACTGGATTCTCATGTGGTCTCTGTTTAGATTTTACTAAAATAATTACATTGAACATATGTTTTAAGAGTAGATTTAAAAAAATGTCTGACAGTTGTTTACATTGGAAACTTAAATGAAGAAGTGTTTTGATAATAATAAAGTATTTCTGTCTATTTTTACCCTAGAGTTGGTACAGTGAGTGAAATTCAAATAATTTGGTGGTCAAAAATTTGAATTTATTAAAGTCAAACCCCTTTAATTTTAAAGTAAGATCACATCTTAAAATACATATTTAGTGGGGGATAAATCAATGATGTGAGTAGTTTGCCTAAATCTGCAGCATATGATTCTACCCAGATCTGAACTAGATTGATTTAAAAAAAGAGCATGCACAACAAAACCAATAGAAACTGACTGACAAGCACACACATATAGAAATGTACTCACGTAGCCACAGTGAGCCAAGGCACAGCAGCAGGACCAAGATAGCAGCAGCCGCCTTGCGCTTCACACCCATCCTGACGTTCAGTTTGCAGGCCGCCAGTCTGTCTCTGTTGCTTTTTCTCAGCCGTTTACCTCTTAATTCCTCCGTGCTTCGCATGAGGGCTTGTGCCCTTTCACTGCCTGTCACCGGACCCCATTCTCTGACTCCCCCCTTGTTCTCTAAAGCCTATCATGCTCTTCATTGAAATCTCAAAAGAAAGGTTCTCTCAGTCATTTCACCTCCAAAGTATATAAGTATGATCCATTTAGTTGTTCCTGCAGGTTTAAGTTTGTCTCACTGCTCTGTCGAGACTTGCTCTGTTTGACATTCTTTTTTTTTTTTTTTGAGCTGCTGGTCTCTTGACGAGTAAAAGTCCAGAGATCAGAAGGGAGCAGCCTGTACCTGATAACACACAGCCAGCTCAGCTTGTCCGTTTGTGACCTCTCTCCTTCGGGTTCTTCTGTGTACGCAGTATATTCCTGGTGAGCAGTAAAGTGCTTGCTCCATCGCTTCTCCTCCCATCACCACACTCCCTCCCCCGCTTCCCGCTCCTTTCTCTCCTTTGTCATGTCAAAACTAATTCACACAAGCTATAAAGCTACATAAACATAACACACAATGAGAACTACGAAACGTCTTAGTTTTATGAGACTATGAAATGAATGTCTTGAGGTCGTAACTGTTCATAAGTGTAGTCACAGCTCAACAAAACATCTTGTTGGATGTAGCCAATTTCAAACTGGGAAAACCTAACTTTGGAAATCACAGATAAAGCTCCACAAAATACAGAAGGAAGAAACTTACTTATCTTTGAACCAACCAATTTGACATAATTTCCTTATCTAAAGTTTAACGTCTATAAATCAGGTTGATAAAGTCACTAATGTCACTCATAAATGACGTATTTATTGGTTTTAGTCAGGGCTGTTCAAAGGGAGCTAAACAGACATTGAAATCTACGCTCCTGCTACACCACGTGTTCTGTCATGAAAAAGAGCTTAACAATAGTATTTCCAGCAAAGGAGCGGGAAAAAAGTGAAAGAAGGGCTATTCATTATAAGACTGTTGAGGTGGGGGGGCCAGACTGGGCTTTTTTTCAGCTCAGCCAATGGATAATCTGATCTGAGACAGGCACTACCTGATGAAAAGGAGATGAAGGAACTCATTCTCAAGCTTTAGGTTTTTGGCTTCAAATCGTCCCTTTGCAAGCATTGTGATGACTCTGCAACTGTAAACTTAAACCGAAGAGAGAGTTTTGAGAGACTGATGTGCAGAACCTACTCTTGTGTGTTCACTGTTTTGTTACATCCACAAAGTGTAATTTAAATCAATTAAACTCACCAAGTCAAACTTTGTGAAGGTAAATAACAAAAATAACATGAATAAATAATCCTTATCTTTAAAACTGACATCTGACTTTAATACTGCAATAAAACCCTTATCTAACATGTGAGGCTACAAACTACCCTCAGTAGCCACATGATCATTTTAGATACGTCTTACTGTATGCAATAATAGTTTTGGATATGTGGTTCTCCTGACTAAATTAATTCTCCTGTCTTATAATTTTTATTTGGTATTTTCTTGGTATTTTCTATTGTAGTCGTTAATACTATGATTGTACGAATATATGCAGTATATTTGTCTGTGATGCCATCATTCTTTAAGTATAAAGTAAAATGTTATGATTAGTTAATAAGTACTTACGGTAAATTTTTTGAGAAATACATTATTACTCTTACTTCAGTAATTTCTTGGATAACTTCAGTTAAAATAAAAAAATGTGAAAACCTTATGTAGAAACAAGGGGACCTGGAACCTCAGCCAACACAGTGCAAAGAGTTTAGATGTGGGATTTATTGAATGTAAATGGAATAAAAGTTTCCAAAAACATTATCCTAAGCAGATAAGGGTTTGTGGTCTAGAGCGGATCCTTGGATGAGAAAAAAAGCTGTAGTTGATGGTCAGAAACAGGATCGTGCAGAGAAAGCCCGAAATGATGCTTGAATTTCAGAGCCTAGGTAAAAACAAAAGGCCGTAGTGGGAGGCAGAAATAGAGTTGTAGTCCAGTAAAGCAACTACAGCGAGGTATCCAGTGGGCAAGGCGAGACGGGAAAGTCGTGGGACAGAACTTGGTCAATAACAGGAAAGACTTGGAATGCAGTTCCTCAACTACCTTAACTGCATTCGATAATCTGGGACTTTCTTTTTGTCAGAGAACTACTCATAATGAATAGTATTAATAGGAAATTATAACTTTTCTAAACTTAACCAAGGTTGGAGGAGCCTTTTTGGAAAGGAAATGCAGAAACTCTAGTTTAGTTAAAGTACAGAGGAAAAGGAACCCTCCAGCATCATGACCTGATGTAAACTATGAATTACTGGAGGAAAGCAGCATGTTTTTAAATATGAAGACAGAACTACCGGAGGTAACTTGGTTTTGTGATTTATTAGCGGCTTTAAAATCGAAGAGAATGAAAAAATATATGTTATAGGTCCTAAGGGAAATGAACAACAACCAACACAAAGTTAATTATTAATCATTGTTATTGTAATTAACTAAAAGATTCCCCTCAAGCTCTATCCGTTCGTTGTCACCTGATAATGGATAGCAACTAAATAGGATAAAGATATTGAGGGAAGTGACCCAAAAACAAACCGGAAACAAAACAGAAATGAATGATAGACTGTTAGCCAGCCCTCACAATTCTTGCTATGAAGAGACAAACAATCCTAACTGGGCGGACTAACACAAAGAAAAAAACAAACTCTACAAAGGACAGCAGGATGTGGTGCAAAACTGTAAAAACAAAAACACAAAATTACTAATTGCTTATTAAATCATTTTAATCCAATCAATCTAAAACACATTAAAAACACTGCCCACCTGCACTGCATCAATCAACACAGAAAACAAAACTTGGTGTAGCTGATCTGGTGCAACCCTACCAAATAAAAACAATATAACAAACATGCAATTCATTCTGATTAAAAGAGACAGATGTGTAAGCCTACCTGCAGCCTCGAACCACCACGCCCAGGTAACACTACTACTGGAACACCATTAATGCAGCCCGGTATAAAAACACCACATCAGCACATCTTAAGAGAATCACTCAAGAACAGTTTTCCTCAAATCTACCACACCCACCAAACAGCACAGGCCCAACACTCACCTGGTCTCACACACGGGAAATTGACACTTGGCTACCACCCTTCCAGCTTCCCCTTTATGGAGGCTCAGGCTGTGGAGAGTGCGACACCTACTGGTGCCACCTGTTACATATATAAATGAAAGGTTTTCTTTCAGTTTCTTAATCAGTTCCTAATTATTCTCCAGTTTCTGCCAGATTTATATTTGCAAAGTTCCTGTGATGCTCCAAGAATTTTTGGCATGTCTTTTTCATACACAAAAATATACTTTTTTAATGTGTTTTATTCCTGTCTGTATTTTTTTGGCAAACTGGTTGGATTTTATTTACCCCCTAAAACGCATTTAGAATGATTTATAGAAGGTAAGATAAGCGATGTCCACAGACTCAGTAAGAGCACAAAGTTGACCCTAAATGAAAACCTCCGTTCTCTTCCTTGTCACATCAAAACTTGTTCAGACGAGCCACAAGGAAGCCACAATAACCCTGACACACAAACAGAGATGCTTAACTTCTTGGGTTATGAGAATATGCTATGAACAGTGTATAAATATATTTACAGCACAGCAAATTCTCCCTTCGAGAACTGATGATGTCAAGCTGGGCAAATCTAACTCAAGAAGGCAAAGCTCCACAGATATTAAACTCCACACTCAAGCTGCACCACAGAGATGGGAAAGAAGTAAAAAATGTGCTGTTTATAAGACTGTTGACACGTGGCTTTCTATTAAGTTCAGTAACTGGATAATGTTTTTTTTTTAATGCATTTTGGTGAAACCTGTTTCAAATCTATTTTCACTTTTTCCAGGATGTGAACACGAACAATTTCCAAACTCCAAGCCGAGGGATCCTTCAACCAGCCTCTGAGTTGTCGGTGTGAGAGACTCAAACACTCTGCAAGCTCCGGTTACTATAAGGAAGCTCATCTCTGTTTTCCTGGCTGTATATTTAGAAGTACGTTACATTCTGAGCAACTCGCATGACACATTCCAGATATCACATCGTTGCCCTTGGCCCTGAATAAAGATATTACCTTTGTTACTCAGAACAAAGAAACAAAAATCATAATTGCAAAATGAATAAATAATATTTTTGCAGTGGTTATTTTGTAGTTACCTGCAGGAAACAAATAAAAAGTTAGCCGACTTATCTTATTGCAGATCAGAATCTCTGTCCCCAATGTTTTATTGGCTTTTCTATGCAGTGTCTGCGTCCTGTTAATACTGCTAATCTGCAGTCTCCGTCCCGCTCCCGGAGTCCTGCAGTGGAAGTGCTATGAGTCTGCAGTATGTATTAATACCCTGCACACATATCAGAGGAGGGGGTTAGGGTTGAGGGGTGACCACACATCCAGTCACCTGTTCTCATTTCTACCCCCATGGGGGTATATGAAGCTGTTCCTTTTCATTAGTTTCATCCAAAACAGTTTCAAAACAAAATCCAGGAGTTAACCAATTAATCTGGACATGTGTGTACTGACATTAAAAAGCTCTGATAAACTGAAGCGCTGAGTGTAGATGAGGAGATGCATCGCTGTGGTTGTTGTTAAGTGATCTTGATGATGATTATTGTGGGTGGCTGGAGTGTGACTTGAAGTTCTGGTTTAGTCCCTCCAGCTGCTGTGTAATGTGAGCCTCGGATATACCAACGGCGGGGCAGGACAACAGTCCGGGTGTTTGATAGGGGGGATTTAAGACTCTTCCCGTCGGTCTTTACTCTCACAGTCTTTCTCCCCACTCGCTCTGTATGTTTAAACATAGTCAAGTGGAATGCGTTAGGGGGTTCTTAGAGACATAATGGCTGTACGAAGTTTCGGGATATTTGTTGGCTTTGTGGCCACTCTGGGGACTTTAACAAGCCTGGGTAAGTGTTGTGTTTGTAAAGTTCTGGTTCGTCTTCAGTGACTGGTATGCTGGAAGGTTATACAGTTTGCACGTTGTATGTGTGCAGTCAGACTGAACTACTCTAAAAAATCATGCTCTGGTGTGTGGAGAATTTGGTGTGTTTAAGGCATTAAGTAAACTTTGTTTTTGTTTGCAGCGCCTAAGTTGAAATAAAACAAGACGGAATTGAATTCAAATGCAATTTTTGTTACTTTTCCAAGACTTTTTCTTATTTCTATTTTTAAACTTAATTATTAAACTTTTAACCTCCAAAGGATCATCTTCCGTCTAAGGTTGAAATGTTTTATTTACTATAAAGCTCGACAACATGAAGAAGAAAAAAAATCCAAATATGAGTAATTTCAGAGTAGGAAAGGGAAATTATTTATTTTGTTATCTTACATAATTGATATCTACAACAACCAAAATGTTAGAAAAAACAAACATATTAAATCATCATGGGCAAGAATGGCCTATTTTTTTCTTTATAATTCTTTATTTTAATAGATTCTGACAATACATCATAATAACAATCGCTATTTAAAGAGTGTGGGGCTAATGATAAAGTAGTTACTCAGAATCTCTGACCCTATTGAAAACAACAAATGCTGAAGTCAAGGATCACAATATGATCCCAAGGTAGATGGTAGGTAAAGGTGATGCTTTCATTGTATTGTGTGTTTTTTTTTTTATTCTTCTAAAAATTTGAATACTTGCCTTGAGTACTCTGAATTATTATTACTATCATTATTTTTATTGAATTTGTCGCTTTTTTTGGTAAATATTGTCAGAAAAATATAATTGAAATTCTCATTTTAGTTAATACAAGTTAAAAAAATACAATTGATTACCCTGGTACCTTGTTAAATGTGTGTCTGCACCTTGTTGTTAAATCTTGAAATTACTGCAACTAACAGAAGCTTTTTAAAGCTTAGCTCATTTCAACTTGTACAAAATTAATATTTGATGCGAAGAATCAAATGAATTCTTTAAGATAATCTGTTTGTCAACATGATGTAGACTGAAAGAAAAGCAACACATCATGTCATAATATGAAGTTTGTCGTAACTAAAACATTTTCAAAGCTTTCGGATAACATCAAACTCTGGCCTGCTGAGCAACATTACTCATTACAACTCCTCCAGGAGGTTATAAAAGAACCCAGAATGAAATGTAAAGAACCGCTGACCACAATCCCCTTAGTAAAGGTCAGAGCTCGTCATTCAACAGAGATGGACAAAATAAAGCTGAACAAATGAATACAAATGGTAAATTAATAATTGCTTAAACATATCAATGATTCTCAAGACTTTTTGGAAAAATAAGTTTGAATAAAACATTTTCAGAAGGTATTTGTCACTTTCCAAAGACTAGCAAAGCATTTCAAGGCATTTGTATATTTACATTTACAGCCAAGTGTATTTATCGTCATGGACCTGCATTTTCTTTTTGTATTGGTTTTCTAAAATATTTAAATGAGAGGAAAAAGTAGACATATATACATTTAGTTTCATTTCTTACTTAAAGACAAAAATGAGACTCCTTAAAATGTTTTAGAGTAGGATTTACTTGTGACAAGAAGTTTTTCCAAGTTTTAACATGGATCAAGTCTGTTTTTATTTACTTGAAGCACAAGTCAAAGAAAAGATAATAACACAGCTTTTACACAATAGTGCTATAGCTAAGGAGGCCTATTTAAAAATGTATACAAATATTTACATATGTTCATAAAACTGACTAAAAGTTTGACTTTGATCAAACCTTAAGGACATTACATGCTTTCTCTTGAAAACAGCCTATTCTTTACCTATCAAACAACCAACACCAGCTACATCTAAATGCTAGTTTATGCTTCTGGAAAGGGCACTTACCTTTTTTTTAACCTGTTCTGTTCAGACCTTAATGAGGTAAGTGATTTATTCTTTCTTGGTACACTTCAGCACGGCCCAATTAATATGCGTTAATGGCATAATTTGATGCATGCTTGTTGAAGACTTTCAGCTTTGCACTCTAGATTTGTTTTCAGCTCTAGACTTCATATTCATTGCAATTTGAGGGAGTTTGGCAAGAGGAATTAAAAGCAATGAACAGCTTTTTCACCCATCCCATTCCAGGATCGGATCACTAGCGATGGAACAGTAAAATAGAGGATCGGCTTTGTGGGTCCAAAATAAAGCATGGAACCAACTACGCTGTTGTATGATTTGACTGGAATGTTATGGATGTAAGAAAGCTCCTACAATTATGTGTCTCAGCTCTGCTGATAGTTAAATCTTGAAGCAACAGTTGATCTGGCGCTGATCACTCAGACTCTTTTTCAAGAACTTGATGAACGTACCAATGCGTAAGACGCAAACAACAGCATTTTTATTTGACTCCATCTGGCAAGTTGATAATCCTTGGTTCTTACTCAGATGAGCAAGAACTTGTCTTGCTAATTTAGTTTTTCTGTTCTCTTTATGTGAATGTCAGTATTTAGTTCCGTTGAAGGTCAGGAGTTTCCAGTAAAATAACTTTTCACAGGGGCATGAATAAGTCAATGTGAAAAATGCATTATACTATTTTTGACTTTTGGGAAAAAACACGTAATCATTCGGCTGATTAGACAGACTTTCCAAATATATTTGACTTTAAATAGTTATGGGTTATTTTATCTTTCTGAATGAGCAAAAATGGGATAGTTAATATAATACAGGCCTTAGCATATAAATAGATATTTATAAAAGGATATTTGGGTATAAAATTGGAGTGTCATAATTATTATTACATTAATATTTTTAGGATTCAGGATGGCAGGTGCTTAAACTACAATCATTGAGTTCTGGTTTCCTGCAGTTCTCAGATCCATAAGGGGTCAAACAAACCTGAATCAATTGGTTGAATTCAGGCAATTAAGCTCTGCAAAGTCCCGTTAACAAAAACAATCCTGAATTTATTCAAAACAGATGATAAATATCAGAATGAGTACAGTAACGTTTTTTTTTTTTGGGGCTTATTCTACAATTCGGGTGCAGTTTTGAAGCAGTTTGAGGATTTTTCCTTTTCTTTTGTACCAGTTTTCTTGATTGCATTATGTGTTGCGAATTCACTTTTACACTTCGTCAGAGTGTATACGTCGCCTGTATGTGTTGTTCTTTACAATTTGTCAGCAGTCAACCTGATCACGTCTGCACAAGTCAGCTATTTCAAAGACTTAAACAGTGATGATGTAATGTTTACCTCTGTGGTCGTGTTGCTCTGACACACGATGCTGTCTGCCTTCATGTCACATTGTCTGAAAGTCCAGGTTGCAGGTTTGTCTGCCAAAGTTCTGACGCACCAGTGTGTCTCTGTACCCTTCTGCGGTCCTCTCTCAATATGCCTCTGGTTTCTTACTATATCTCTGTCTTCAAAAAGATTTAGATGTCGGCTGAAGGAACTGATCAGGTCAAAGCACTGACATTAAATAGCAACTAAACGTTGTTTGCACTTCAGTTGACTGAGTTAACTGTGTTTAGGTGAACAATTTTTATTTTTCACATGTTTTTAAGTAGAATCCACATATCTCCGTTCTTTAATTTTTTGTACTTCATTTCCTATTTTGTTTTGGAGCAGCTCATATGTTGTTGCACTTACCTACTAGATTTTCACGCTTCGACTATGTTTGTCCCTAAGTGCGTCCTGGGTGAGGCTTAACTGTATTTAATGATTAAAAATTCAAACAGCTGTCAACGCTGTCATTACAGAGCTACAGCTATGCAAACTGTCCCATGGGTAGATTAAATATTTGCGCCTGACTGGACTAGCCAGACTGACGAGCTCATAAGGGGAATAGATGTTTCCTTCTCTGCAGAGCGTGTAGCTGTAAGGTTTTATTGCAAAACCTAAATATTAATGTTAGCATTCGTGACCCAAGTTTAATTAAAAGGGCAGATTTAGAGATGCTTTTTAATATGAGCCAATCAGTTATGTGTTTCTGCACATGGTAGTGAACACTTGGAAGCCAGCATGTATAATATGGACAAAGTTAAGATTAGCGGAGAGATTTTATATTCCCAAAGCTAAGTCCTTTTTGCTTCTACATGAAAAGATTCCCACATGTTTTTCTTACATCCTATGATTCATTCCTACAGGGGTATGCAATGAGGAATCAGAGCTGATACATGACTTGTTCCGGCGCTACAATAAGAACATTCGTCCAGTGCTTCATCCTGAGGACAAACTGCTCGTTATGATTAAGCTGACACTAACTAACCTTATCTCACTGGTAAGTGTCACCGCATGTCATTAAGTTGAAAGAAAAACAAAATGTAAATAAAAAGTAAGAGAAAACTCTATTGCAGTAAAATAGTGAGAGATACATATTTGATTGCTTTTTCATTTCATGGACACATTGGAAGGAAGTTCTTTCAGTTTTAGTTGAAATCCAGACGGTTTCAACAGATTAACAGGTTTCCTTCTGAAGGCCTTAAAACAGTAGTGACCAAATATTATCATGAAACGGAGCACGTTTGGTCATGTTATTGTCAGACATCTTGTCTTAACATCGTCCTAAAATGAGAGGGCAGTATTAAGCTGTAGTGTAGCTTTAGTCAGCAAAAACAGGGAAGACCTTGAGACTGTTTGGTTCATCCTCTAGCAGGACTTCAACACAAAACACAGCCAGAGCCACCATCGAATTGTTTTGGAAATAGTGTATTCAAAGCTTTATATTTGTGATTAAGTTCAAATTGTCTTTCTGCTTCTCAGAATGAAAAAGAGGAGACTCTTACAACCAACGTATGGATTGAAATTGTAAGTATCATCTACTGGTGGTTATATATCTTTTTTGTTTGTTTGACCCCAGTCAAGCCTCTGTTATATTGTAATTGGTGACCTTTCTCTAAAATCTCACCAACAGCAATGGACTGATTATCGGCTTGCCTGGAACGAGAGTGATTATCACGGCATTCAAATTATCCGGGTCCCATACAATACGGTTTGGCTTCCTGACATAGTCCTGGAGAACAAGTGAGGCCTTCACAAAAATGTGTCAAATCCTGCATTTATTTTCTGCTATGGCATTGTCTTCTTCCTTTGCAGCATTGATGGCCAGTTTGATGTGGCTTACTACGCTAATGTCCTGATTAGCAGCAATGGATGGATGTACTGGTTGCCTCCGGCTATCTATCGTAGCACCTGTGCAATTGAAATCACTTACTTTCCCTTTGACTATCAGAACTGCACACTGGTTTTCAGGTAAAAAACAAACAAAAACAAAACGACAACAACAACAATAAAAACCAGTAGGCTATAATACATAGTTATATTGTGTTTTTAACTGTTTTCCTTCTCTATCCTAAACAAGATCCCAGACATACAGTGCCAATGAACTGGATTTGGTCTTGGCTGAAGAAGATGGTCAATTATTTGAATGGGTTCATATTGACCCGGCAGCTTTTACAGGTACACAATATTCATCCTGTCAATCTCCTGATGTTTAAAGTCTAAAGTTTTACCCACAACCCAGTATGTATCCCCATGACAGAGAATGGGGAGTGGGCCATAGTCCATCGACCTGCCAAGAAGAAAATCAACACGCGGTATTCACCAGACGACCTAGAGTATCAGGAGATCATGTTCAACCTAATCATTCAAAGGAAGCCACTGTTTTACATCATCAATATCATCCTGCCGTGCTCTCTCATTTCCTCACTGGTTGTACTGGCCTACTTCCTTCCCGCTCAAGGCCAGTGCAAATTGCTACTAACATTAATTACATGAAACAAAACCAAAGATAATAATCTGTGGTGTCAGTAACAATTTTTTATACGTTTGGGTAGTTATCCAGGGCATCATTAGAAAAGGGGCCACATAGGCAGCTTATCAAATATACATGTACACTGTAAATATTTCTTATTTAGAGTAGCTTTGTGTTTACTTTGGCTAATGATATGATATGATATAATGATAATATTCTGATTTATGTGTATAAACCGTTTGCTATTTTTAGGCCATCCTTGTATACTTCTACTAGATATTTGCAACAAGAAAAAAAAAATAACAACAAAAAAGGGGCTTGCTGGGTTTAATAATATTTAAAGATCTTAATTATTGCCGATTTAGAAAAACAGAAATTATTGTAATTTAGAAGCAACTGTTTTGTTGGCTTTGCTATTACGAAAAGTCTTCCAATATTTATCTTAAGTTTTTTTTATCGTTTCCTTCTAGCTGGGGGACAAAAGTTGACTGTCTCCATTTCTGTAATGCTGGCTCAGACTGTCTTCCTATTTCTGATTGCTCAAAAGGTCCCTGAGACATCTCTCTCTGTCCCTCTGATTGGAAAGTGAGGTTTTTTTCTGTTGTTGTTGTTGTCTCTTCTGACCCGTGCTGGGTGTGTTTTGCACTCTCGTAGAAACGATCTCCTATCAAAACAAATCTTCTCTCATATCCTTCTAAGGTACCTCATTTTTGTCATGAGCGTAACAACTTTAATTGCAACCAATCAGATTGTGGTGTTGAACTACTCACTGCGGAGCCCCAGCACTCACATCATGTCCCAAAGCGTCAAGCATGTAAGCAAATCCCAGTAAAGTCCACAAATAGTTTTTCCTTACGGACATACTTTCTAAGATAACGAAGGCTGAGTAATCTTTTCTCCTGCAGTTGTTCTTGGAAATGGTGCCTCGCTTCTTAGGCATGTCCCCCTTGGTGGACGACAGCGAGGTGACAGCAGAGGTGAACGGATTGAAGGAGCGGCGGCGCAGCTCTTTCGGCCTTATGCAGAGAGCAGAGGAATATGTGCTGAAACAACCTCGAAGTGAAATGATGTTTGACAAACAAAGAGAGAGGCACGGCCTCACTCGATCAATTGGTGAGAGCAGTTGTCAGTCATGTACTCCAGCTAAGAAACCTGTTTATCCTATGCTCATGCTCTTAACCCCAAAGAAATACTTGTTTGGATGAGTGGAGTTACTGTTAAACACAAGTGGTATTTTTAATCTCTAATTTTTTTTGTAGTTAATAACATCGACGTTAGCAGCACTGCAAACCTGTACAAGAGTTTGGCACAGGCAGCGCCTGAGATTAAGCAGTGTGTGGATGCCTGCAACTTCATCGCTGAAAGTAAAAGACAACAAAATGACATTGGATCTGTGAGTGTTACAACAATTTTTGTTCTCTCTCAGACCAATAGTCTGGCAAAGTTTCTATGTCTGTAAAATGTTAAATAGTTTTCTCATGCTACAAACTTAAATGTGTTTTTTGGAGATGTTATGTGATAGATTAACACTTACAGTTTTGAAATCAGAAGCTTGCTGGCACTAAAAAAAAAAACTCACATTTTTCCGCAATCAGTCAAATCAATCAAAAATACTTTATTTATCCCGAAGGGAAATTAAATTTTGTTGGAGAATCTCATTTAACTGAGGAGTTGTTGTAGATGGTGATGGCTGTGGGCAGGAAAGATCTTCTGCAGGCGTTCTGCTTTACAACTAAGCTGAAGAAGACTCTGACTGAAGAGACTCTGTTTTCCAGGAACAGTCTCATGAAGAGGATGTTCAGGGTTGTCTATGATTTTCTTGATTGTATGTAAAATCCTTCTTTCCATCATCAACTCCAGAGATTGCACACTTGTCCCCAGAACAGACCGAGCCTTCTTTATCAGGTTGTTGAGCCTTTTTAGGTCCCTTGCTGCCCCAACAGATGATGGCAGAGGAGATGAGACTCTCAACAACAGACTTAATGACTCAAATAAAATCAGACCTTGGCTGGAAGTGAAGTCAATAAGGAGGAAGCCATTACTTCAGTTACATTTTGAGGGTGACAATTAAATAACTGAATAAACTGGGATTAACGTCCCAACTATGAAGTATGGGTGTGGCAGCATCATCCTGTGAGGATATTTTGCTGCAAGATTAATTATTGCACTTTATAAAATAGATGGCATCATGTAAAAAGATAATTATGTAAACATATTGATGCAACATCAAGCTGGGTGGAAAATGGGTCTTCCGAATAGTCACTGTGAACAAACAGCCGAAATTATCACAAAGTGGTGGACGGACAACAATCAATGTTTTACTGTGACATTTAAAAAGTCCTGATCTCAATCCTACAGGCAATCAGGATTGAGATCAGGAAAGAACTTTGAGAAACTTGTAGAACGATAACTGAAGCATTTAACCCAAGCAGTTCAAAGGCAACTACCAAATACTGAGAAAATATATTCAAACCTTGGATTTTGAATCGCTGAAAGACTCGTTCTATCATTTCTGTGGTATTTAGCAAGTTCAAATCATTTTAAATCTCACTGACCTAAAGAAGGAAACGTTGGCTTTGTTTCAAGAGCCAACAGTGGGTTTATGCAAACTGCTGGTTTCATCTGTAGCAGATTAGTGTTGTGGAGCGGAAGACGTAAAGGAACTCTACCCAAGTCTCAAGCCTTGCGTTGCTTCTAACAGGTGTTTAGCTACATCCTTCTTCTGATCTATAAAACCACATTTCCTGTGTTTTCTTCGGAAAGAACCTTTCTCAAACTATCAACATAATTCTCTGTACAGATGTTAGGATTAGTACAGTTTAAACTTTTCCAGAGTTACCATATGTTCATTAGGTTTTGGGTAAGCGCGATAAAAAAAGAACAATTCAATTAAAACCTATAATGTTTACAGCCTAATTGTGACAAAATGCAGAAAATTGAATATGGCAAAATCATGAATTTTATGCACATTTCCTTTTTTTCAGTATTTAAAAATTTTATTCTCTCTCTCTCTCTATGCCTCTCTCTATAATAAAATGTTTTATTTCCAACGTAGGAAATTGAAACCTGGGTTCTGATTGGAAAGATGATTGACAAGGTGTGTTTCTGGGCTGCCTTTCTTCTCTTCATCATAGGCACCGTAGGAATCTTCCTTACGGGCCACTTCAACCAAGCTCCAGAATTTCCATTTCCTGGAGAGAACAAGAAATATGCTCCAGATTCTTAAAAAAAAGAATGTATTGCTGCTGTTTAAGCAATCAAATGTTCACTTTTCCTTATGCTGTCTATTTGGTTGGCAGCTCAGCTTGGAAACTCCCTGCCTTACCTTTGTTGGTTTGGGTTAGGTTGGATAGCTCTGTGTCAAACATAACATATTGACCATCTTCTAGGCATCTGAAGATTTGATTTAGTTTCAAGTTTTGGCATGTTCTTTGGATTATTTAATAACGCTGTGTTCAAAATCCCTTTATTTCTCATAATTTAAAATGCAGTTTGTGTTGTAATTTTTGCTTCTGAAAATACAATATAAAAAGGTATATGGTTACATTTGCATTTTTTAGCTATTTTATTTACAGAATTGAATTAGATTGGAGGAAAGAAGTACTTAAATGGAAACTATGTCTGAGGCTCAGCTGCTCTGTTTTATGCAGTGTTCAAAAGTTATCTAACTGTTCACTGTCTAAAGCAAAAGAGTGCCAGAAAATAAATAAAATACTTATTTGCTTACTCCTCAGGAAAATTTATGTAAGTTATATGGATAAATAAAAAAGTCTTGATATTATCTGTTTATCAGTTGTTTTACTTTTTAACTTTTTTTATGTTTAACAGTGAAAAAAAATGAAGTGACATTTATTTCTGACTAATATGTCAAATAAGGTATTTTTAACTAATGGCTGATGTATTTTAGTGATTCAACCAGAGATTTTGTAGCAGTTTCCAGCCTGTTAATGGTAAACACAACCCACCACAGAGTTTTGTTTTTTACTTTCAACTCAGACTAAACCTGCTCAAGTTTTACAAGTATTTACTGGCCTCTTGTGGTGGAAAGATTTACTACATCAACAAGTTAATACAACAAACCATTTTGACAAGTTTTAATTTTTCTTGGTGACTAAATCTATCTGCTACAGCCAGATAGATTCTGCAATAGAGATAACAATGAAGTACAATTAATATATGAATTATCAACCTTAATAAACTTTCTAACATTCTTAAATATTAAATTAAATAGATCAATAAAATACTAACTACACACTTTAAACACACAAGTACATGTGTTTTCCAGCGTTCCTTGCAGGGTCGCAGGTAAATACTTGAAGTGTACCGTGTACCTTATATAGAGGCTATGACTTTTATTATTTTATTATTATATATCATTGAAAAAAAGTTGTACATCCAAACATTGATTTATAAGCAGTCATCCAGCTATCTGTTTTTCTCTTCTTTATTATTACATTTTAACAAAAAGGTATATTCATACACCCAATAGTTTATGTCAGCTTGTACAGGCTTGCCTATCTCCAGTGGTCATATCAGCTATATCAGGACGAAGTGTGTGCACACAGTACAAGAAAAACAATCATGAACACGTATTCGTATTTAAAGGGACAAATGATTGTCCAAATTATGTTGCTTTGTTGTTCTACTCTGGGAGAATTTCGAAGGGCCGAAAATCCAAAAATGTACAACAAGAACAAGCAGACCATTGGTTGGAATTCAAACCACGAATCGTCCTGTTGCAAGGGAACAGCGGAAGTCGAAGCATTACCCTTTAGCTCACATAAAGGTATGTAAATACCAAAATAGCTAATAATATGTTGTGATTTTCTTCCTGTTTATAGAGAGTTGTTTCTTTCCACTGTCACCCCGTGTTTGTGCAATATTAAAGAAAGCTACAAGTGACAAGCCTCTTTGTTTGGACAACTTTTTACAAATTATCTGCTTGGTTGAATCAATGAACCATGTAAATTCATGAAATCTTTACTTTCCCCTATAAATAATATTATGATACATATTATACATATATATATATATATATATATATATATATATATATATATATATATATATATATATATATATATATATATATATATATATATATATATATATATATATATATATATATATATATATATATATAT
>JAVLVB010000078.1:875373-928803 GCA_032876305.1 Orestias chungarensis | reverse complement strand
ACAATTCTACTCAGTTTTATTCTCTGTATGATTTTTTTTTTTTATTGCTCATGCTGTTCTCCTTAAGATTGCATTTGTTGGGAACTGAAGCTGCACAAACGCGTGAACCCTAATTTTGAAAGAGCACGCAAGCCGGAAGTCACGGGGTCCAATGTTTGACGTACCTCACGCACGCTCGTCATGGCACAGAACATGTTTGTGCATGGCTTTTCCCATGGTTGCCTGTCTAGACATACTCTATGGTCACGGATCAACGTCCCTGGTTTTGATAGCCACATGAGCATTGTTAGTTTTGATTCAATAAAAAAAGCAGGAAAGAAACGGGGGGGCTGTTTGATCACATTCCCACCCCCACCCTGCTGTCCCACACGTTCAGCCAATGGGAGGGACTTAAACAGCGCATCACCTACGGGGTGACATTCTTCTCTCCCTATGAAAACAATAGTCTGAATGCTTGTAAGTGTGGATGTCTGCTGAGCTGCGACTGTAGTTAAACACCAGTGAGTATATGTTTCACATCCTCCCATATTCCGCTCGGTTTAGGTTTCAGTTCTTTAAGCTTTTTTACTTTCCGTCTGACATGGCAGGAGACCGAGGACTGGGTGGAGACCAGGCTAAGCCTGCTCACATCCTCTCTGTACCAAAACCTTGTTATTATTGCGTAAAAGAAAGTATACGATCACTTCCACCTGCTTTTGTTCTGCTTGTGTGATTCGTGATGCAGATTCCGATGCGCTTAACAAAATTAAATGAAAACTTTACCCAAACTTTAGTAAGTTACATCTTCATAAAGTCAATGCCTTTTCTTTGTTTTATTTAAGTGTTTGTGTTTTTTTAAAATAGTGCCACAATAGTCAAACTTAAATTAATGTAGGAAAAGGCTCTTTAAGAAAAAAGAAGGATGTTTAATTGTTAGTAATGAAAGGAATTAGTTTTTTGCTCTCACCACTAGGTGGCATTTATTTCTCCTCAATGTAGTGACAGGTCTAGGCTTAGAAGAAGGGGAACAAATCTGTAAATCCTTAAAAAGAAGGTCTAAAAATTTCCAACACAAGATGCATTTTATTTTGACTTAACGGGAAGGCTGAACAGGCATCCAAACACAATCCTCCTTTCATTTAACCCCTTATTTCAGGATTACCCGTGCAGTTGGAACAGGCAGATTTGTTAAGTGACTCCTGTGTTGACAGTTTCACCTGTGAACAAGCCCATGTTGCATCTCCCAATACATGCTGGTCTCTGAGTGGGCCGTGGAGGAAAGCAGTTTTTCTGCATTTTTTGGTACATCAGTGGGTATAAAGGTCGTTTTTAAATCTTAAATGTGCTCATTTATTTGTTTTAAAACAAAACAAAACAAAAAAAAAACTCATGCAAACTGAGGAGGCAGTTTGGGCAAAAGTTCACTCCCACAAACTAAACAAACAACAAAAAACCCATAAAGTCCACAGCAAACTTCTTTCCTTTGAAAACTAAGCCGGCAAATCAATCTGCGGGCGTCTGATAATGGTAAGTCCTACTTTCGTTGTTTGGTGCTGAACCAGTTCACTTTGCTCTATGCACTTTTAGAAGCAAGTTCATGCAAGTTCGTCCCTTAAGTCTGCCGATCGAGCACTGGATTTTCAACACAATAGACCATAAGTGAAAACGTTTGATATCAACATATTAAGGACATTTGCAGAAATATAGTTTCACTCTAAATTATTCATACCCCTCATCAAGTTTTCTAAACGATTCAAAATGTGCTATCTGAAAAGTGTGGTGTGTATGTACATTTATCCCTGTTTAGGGTTAAACATAGAAAACCTTTATTGTCATTCCTTATACACAATTGTACGCAGGACAAACTTTGGCTGGATTTTGGCTTGCACGGAATAAACAGAGAAGATTATTGATAAATATCGGTGTACTTTTTCATCTGATATCCAACTATTAAAAACGGTGTGCATGTGTGTAATTTTTATCTTGCTGCTACTGAAAGGCATTAAAAACGTCTTTGAGAACATTAGTGAGCAAACAGTACAATTTACTATTAGATGTTAAAGCAATAACTCCAGCTTTCACAGAGCCGGCACAACTGCAACCTCACAAAGACACAGTAACCCTACAAAAGATGATGCCACCTCTGAAGAATGCATAACACTATGTTAAAAAAAACAATGCTGCCTTAACATTGTGCTTCAAAACAGTTAGAATGCCTGGTTATCTTATTTTGAATTGATCAATGCTTATCTTATCAGTTAGTTGTACTATATAAGATAACGGTGCGACTCACTACTTGTTTTAGATTGTTAATTAAGTTAGTGAGGTAAATTTCAGATTATTGGAATGTTGAGTCAGAGTCTTGTGATTGTTTCACACTAGAGTGGAAGTGATCTTTCAAATAAAAAAAACAGAAAACAAAAGCAAAAAAAAACTTAAGTACAACAGAATCAGATTTTCTGTTCTCGTTGCAGCTCTCCAAATCTCTGACACACTTAGCGCAGTCCCAGATGGTGTTCCCACTGTCGTTTCCTATCTACTATCCAGCCTCCTTGGTGTGTGTTTTCTCACGTGTGTAATGTTTAACCCCGTTTTAACCTGGAAAAGCTGTGACATAATCACACATTTCCTGGGTAGGTGCTAGGATTTAAAGGAGATGTGGTTCTGCTATATGCCAGCTGCAGCTCTCAGTACCTCTTTTTCTGTGTTGGATATACACACACACACACACACACCCACACATACGCGCCTTTCCTGTTATCCTTGTTTCCCGGGAAACAGCCAGTCAACGATATCTACCCACACACGAAAAGCATCGTACAAACCCGGGTTTTTTTACCGGTAGTCGAGTCCTACATGTCTCAAATGTCCTATTGTCGATCAGCAGGTCGTTCCTGTCACAAGAAGGTCTTCTGTTGTCTTTTCTGTGTAATCATTGCTCGGCTCTTTCCTCCTTGGTTAGTTTCACAATGTGACCCTTGTAAATGCGTGACTTGGCTGTGTTATATTCTTTGAGGTTTGGCATTGAATGCAACACTGCGTGGGAATCTTTTGGTAGGGATCTGATTGTTCCTTAATGGAGAATTGAAACAGGTAGAGGATCTTCCACATAGTGATTTGATCCGGGATTCTTAAATTGCCTGAGGACCTTCGAATTTTTGAAAGTGAATTCATTTTTTAGTTTTTTCTATTTTATTTATTCAATTTGAGAAATTCAACTTCCTTTGCCACAGGTAAACATATGACACAGTGCAGACATCTGTTTCTCTTGAAAACTCTTCAAAATGAGAAAGACAAGAGAAGTGGTACTTCTATGAACCAGATGTCATTCATTGTTCATAAGTAGTTGAGAAACCTGCCATATGTAGAGATAGAGGAGGAATTTAGAAGTTTGAAGCAACTGGAATAGTGACAGACTAGTTTATGCTACCCTCACTGGAAACATTGATACTGAGGGGTAATTAAAGGATGTAAAAAAAAATCAAATTTAGAGAACTGCAAATTGTTTTTTGTCTGAGATTATGCAACCAGAAGGTAAAGAGGAAATTATCCTCGTCAATAGCGAGGAAATTATCCTCGTCAATAGCTTTGGATTAATAAATTTAGTCGGAGAGTTTCTCCTGCTCTACCTGCACAGAATAAGCAATAATAGTGAAAGGGAAAAAAATATAGAATAAGTAAAAATATTTCTTACAACCAGATTTAGTATATTAACATTTTTTGTTAGTAATAGTGGTTGTCAAAAGCAATAACAATCATTCAAATAAGAAAAACACAGTTTGCATTCCAAAGTCAAGCTGTGTAATCCTGGTATCAAGAATACTTTTGCATGTTAAGCAACAGGTTGTGGAGGGGCAGCACTGTGTTACTACAGTACATTGATACAGCTTAGAAAACTGTGTTTGCATTACTACTTTTTGCACAGTTTTATTTAATACTTACAACTGTGACCATAGAATCAAACTGTCCATGATTAAAGTTTTAGTCTTTACTTTTATATTTTGCTATCTAACCTTTCGAATTACATTTATTTTCTTAAGGGTAGCGGGACCTTTCTACAGCCGTGCTATGACTAGTCCAGAGGATGTGATCGAGCCCGTCGCTGTGAGCTCAGCATTTCCACACCTTAGCAGGAGGCGCTTCTCGCATGACTGCAGCGACCTGAGCCAAGATGAATTAGACAGCTTTTTAAAAAGCACTGGTAAGGAAAAATGTGCCTAAGATAAGATCCAATGCACAAGCTGGCCGCCGAAGAAAGCTTGTTGCTTGATGGAAACCCTTTCAGGAAGGATTTTCTTCCAATTATCTGTGTTCCAGATGGCCGTCCTTTCAAAATAGTTCATCATCTGGCTGAAGCTAATGAAGGCTGTATACCTTTGCTGATGCCTGACACTCCTATTACATGCAATGTGGACAACAGAGAGAAATACACTACTCAAACAAAGGTACCTTTGTCTTGTTGTAAATAAGAAACCATTTTCATGTTTTGTTAGCTAGTGAATAAAATGCAGCAGGTTCCTATTGATCTTTGTAAAATCATAAACTTTTATTTTTAACATCAGACTCATTTAAGGTGGTAAAACATAGTTAAACAAAGGCACCAGCTTTTAAAATTTAAGTATTTCTCTTTACGTTTCTGCACATAGTTTTTTCTCTCTATTGTTTCTTTTTTTGTTATTTTAGTTAATTTTTAATCAATGGAATCTAACTTCTTGAACACAGCCATGACTGGATCCTTAAATCTGATTAAATCCTGAATCATTTGTAATTCATTCAAAAACGCCTTATGTCATTTAATTGGACGGTGTTGTCAAAAAAAATGCCAGAGATTTTACCGTAAGTAAAATGTATACATTTACCTCTTGAATTTGCATTTTTAAGTGTAAGGGTGTTTCTCATTTTTTTATTCAGAGCTCTTTTTTTGTTGTTCTTTTTCTAGTATGTAGTAGGAACCCTGTACACCGTGCGGCTAACTCATGGACACTTCCATTGGGTGGTGAAGAGGAAGTACAAGCATTTTCAGGAGCTTCACAGAAACCTGGAGAAACACAGGATGCTGCTTCAATACCTGCCTGTCGGAAGGTGAGTATCTCTACTGACATGCAAATCCACCTCTCACTCATGGACACGTGCGTTTGAAATCTGACTGATGTTCTGCTTTGAGATTTTAATGTTAGACCTCTCAAGCAGAGATTACTTTGAATATTCAAATTGGTTTTTGCAAAGGTTTTCAAAAGACAAGCAGCAGCTCAGGATATTGGCAGAGGAAATGCCCAAACTACAGGGGACCGAACGCACCAGAAGAACCTCAAGCAAAACGGTATTCAGGATTTGGAATCCTCTAAACGCTTTTTGATTTAACTTCAGTGCCTTTTTTTTCAAATTTTTGTTATAACTAGGTAGCCATATTTTTGCATTTTACTTTCTGAAAAGAAAAAAACAACATACGGCAAGACTTTTACATTATACCAGTTTACCAGTGCAGTTACTACTCTTAACTGCACTTAATACCGAAATCTTATGTGACAAAAAGAATAAAATCTGTAAAACACTTCTATGACCTACCATAGAAGGGGAAAGTTGGGGGGAAATTTAGCAAAATGTTTGAAAGACTTTGAAATCAGGCCAGCTGAGTTGTGCCTAAGTGATACTTGTCCCATTTCAAGATTGTCTAACCTGAACAATGGATCCATGTATTTCCTGCAGTTGGTACTGTGCTACAGTACCAACTGCAGGAGATGCATGGATCTTGCTTTATATTAAGAAAACTCTCAATATGAATCCATGTTGGGTCTTCCTGGAAGGAGCTTGCATGTTTTCCCTTTGTGGAGAACATGCAAGCTCCTTGCAGTGGGTTCTCCATACGTGGGTTCTGTCCAGGTACCCCAGCTTCCTCCCGCAGTTATTTTTACTGTTAGGCTAATTGGTTTCTCTAAATTGCCCTTTGTTGTGAGTGTGTTTACCCAATTTTGTTTTATAAAAAAGCAAAAAAAGCAAAATGAAATTCAAAATGGCTACATGTTGCAAGATGCTGATGTTTCGGCTGAGAAGGTAAGGGGGTTTGTGAATTGTGTTGCCCGGTTCGGTGTTCCCTCGCGATACGCAACGGCGAGAACAACGTTAGCCGGAGCCGGCTGGATCAAATTTGATGAGCGGAGCAGGGCCCCGGTCGTTACAGGAGCGCAGTCGGTGCTGCGTTCAGTAAAACAACACAATATTTTTTTTTTTTTTCGAGCTGACAGCTATCCTACTTACCAATTAAGGCTGAAAGCAAATACTTTATTTGTCGTGCATTGTTTTACAGTAAAAAAAAAAAAAAAAGTAGATAAGATAAAATAACTGGTTCGAACTTACGTCTTAAATTGCCTAATTTAAAACAAGAATGGCCTGCAATGGTTCTGGTTTGCAGAACATTTTTCAACACACAGATTTATAATTATATATCATGAACAACATGTATTTCATTGGCTGAGCCGTTACTTTTTTCCTCTGATTTCCTTGGTTGTCTATGCCTCCTTGAATGAAGCTTCAGGAAGACAAAAGGTGTCTTTAACATTAGAACAACAAAATATTTAAATGTCTATATTATCCTTGAAAAAATAATCTGATTATAGCAACTGATAGTTCTTTTTTTGTCTTTTTTTTAATGCAGAAATACCTTGAGGAATACCTGAATAGTCTGCTGGAGAATGGATTTTGTAGAAGTGTTCACAGCATGGTAAATTCCTTAATGTCCCTTTGTCCTGATGAATTCAGTGGGTTCAGTCAAATTTCATGATCAAATTCCCTTTGTCTTTCTCAGGCTGAGTTCCTCTCTGTTGGTCTTCTCTCGTTTGTCAGAGATCTGGGACCTAAAGGCTTGTAAGAAAGAAAATAAGAATAAAATATGGACTCTTTAAGAGATGACTGGATGGTAAAGTATTATTGCGACGTACGCGTGGATGTGTTTCAGGGAGGGTCCGATCATGAAGAGGTCGGGCGGTCATCGGATTTTGGGTCTGAACTGCATTGGCCACCATCAGTTATGTTATCGCTGGTCGCACCGCTGGCTGGTGGTCAAAGACTCGTTCCTCTTGTACATGAGCAGAGACAACGCTGTAATCGACTTTGTGTTGCTTTTCGACTCAGAGTTTGACGTAAAAGTGGGCAATGCTTACACCGGGATCAAACATGGAGTCTGCATTATGAACTACACACGGTGCGTCTGCTTTGCTTAGATTCTCGTTCGTTCTAGTACATTCTTGGGAAGTTGGATTGTTTTGTGTTTTTTCAGGAATTTGATAATCAGGTGCAGCAGCTACAGACAGAGTCAATGGTGGAGCCATGAAATTAACCGGCTGGCTCAGTCCTGTGACTTTCTGCAAGCAGACCTACGCTTTCAAGGATTTGCCCCACCAAGAGAAGACACTCTTGCTAAGTGGTCAGATCCCTTTGCCACATACAACAACCTCAATAAACTTTAATCTAATAAGCAATTGAAGTGCTTAAGGTTTATTGCCCTTCATTCAAGGTATGTGAATGGGAAAGACTACTTCTCAGACCTGGCTGATGCCCTTGAACAAGCTAAGGAGGAGATTTTCATCACAGATTGGTGGTAAAAGATTTTTCTCTTACCTAAACACAAATGTCTGTTTTTACAATACCTTCGCAAAAGCGTTTATACCTCTTCAACTTGAGCAACTATCACCACCTCAAAACCGTAAACTTCTTTGTGTTAATAGGGATTTGTTGTTATGGACTAACCCAATATATGTCAACTAAAATAATAGATGTTTTTTTATTTTTTTATTTTAACATTTTGTTATAAAGCAAATGTTAATTACTCCCCCCGTTTACTCTGAAAGCCCAAATAAAATCCCTTTCAGCCAGAAAAATTCCGTCAAATAGTTAAAAAACTCATTTTCTAGGGATCTGCGCTTTTGCAACATACTGTAGTATAAAAAAAAGTGTTTTCCAAAGTCGTTATAATATAACACAATTTCTCTGATTCTTAATCTCTGTCAGGCTCAGCCCTGAAATTTTCCTGAAGAGACCCGCCACTGACAACCACTGGAGGCTGGATGAGATACTGAAACGGAAAGCAGTAGGGATTCATTTTTATTTTAATAATTTAAAGATTTATATTGTTATTCTATTGTAAAGGTTGTTTCCAAACCAGATCACCGGTTTTTATATCTGCAGGAACAAGGAGTCAAGGTATGTGTTCTCCTTTACAAGGAGGTGGAGATGGCACTAGGCATCAACAGTGACTACAGCAAGAGGACCCTGATGAACATGCACCCAAACATCAAGGTTTGGGATATTCGGGGGGTAAAACTAGTTTACATATTTACATATTTATCTTGTGTTTAACAGTTAGGTCTCCTCTAATCTATTAGGTGATGCGACATCCAGACCATGTCTCATCTGCGGTGTTCCTGTGGGCTCACCATGAAAAGATGGTGGCCATTGACCAAACGGTGGCCTTTGTAGGGGGAATTGACCTGGCGTTTGGCAGATGGGATGACAGCCAGTATCGACTGGCTGACCTGGGCCAGGCAGAGGTGGTAAATGGGGAAAAAGGAGAGCAGCCAAACAACGATGCAACTGTAAGGATCTGTCCTTTGGGTGGTTAGGTGACATACCATACATGTTTACTGCAGTTGCTGTATCAATGGGTATTTGGTGAGTCAGGACATAAAAATGCTGCAGATATTAAATTTGAACTCTGTTAAACAGGACAATGGTGTGGCTAAAGGTCAAAATGCAGATTCTCATACAGAAGAGGTCCCAACTAATCTGGCTGGTAACACTAAATTATGGCTAGGCAAGGACTACAGCAACTTCATCCATAAAGACTGGACCCTATTGGACAAGCCATTTGAAGGTACTCTAAACCTGCTTCAGTATTTAGACGGAACGTTGGCTCTACCAAAATGTACTGACCCCCATTCATTTGACAGGTTTTTGTATTGTTAAAATAAAGAACATTAAAAAAAACTACTACCCTTTTTTTGCTTAATGTCACAGCTCTTATAAGTCTCAACTGTAAAATAAATGTATTAATGTTAAAAAAGTAATACTACGATACCCATTTTGAATACCAAACATAGTCTTAAATAAAAACATTGTTAAATCACCTATTAAAACAAAAATACCACTTGGTGGAGTTATCAGGGTCTGTTTGTTTGCATCACTAAGACCTCAAATTTTAACATGGGTGAGCACAGTTCTAGAATGCACTTCAAAGCATTTCAAGAGCATTTAAGCCGGAGGATGACAGGAATACCTTTTAATTGTGATTTTGTTCTTATTTTATTTTTTCAGATAACATTGATCGCACTAAAGTTCCTCGCATGCCTTGGCGTGACCTGTCTTCAGCTCTGCATGGCAAAGCTGCCCGGGATGTTGCCCGGCACTTCGTCCAGCGCTGGAACTTCACAAAAGTAAAGTTTAAATTATGATTAATTTGTGTTTTATTTGAACATACGGAGAGTGCACGGTCAAAGCGGTAGCACCTGTTACAGCAGCTTTAAGGAATTGGACTTCCTAGACAATTTAGCAATGTTAAAGTATGTTATTTTCTGAGATTACTAAACAGAAGTAAGTAATTTGGACATACAACCTAAGTACAATGTATTCAAGTGTAATATCTTCCCTAGATCTTCAAGAACAAGTACAAGGATGACTTCTACCCCTACCTTCTACCCAAGTCTCATAGTACGACAGACTTGCTGCCATTTACTCTACCTGGGTCACAGAAAGCTAAAGTTCAGGTAGGTAATTACACATACACACTTGTATTACATGCAACTGAGCACTTTGTATTGACTTCCCTTCATTTTAATTATGGCAGCTATGCATAAGACCAGATATTTTTCCCAATGCTTACCTTTAATAGTATTCCTAACTGTAAAGTACAGTAAAGCCTGTATTTTATAGCTTATACAAGTGCACACAAACACACGCACTTCACAAAATTGTGGAACCGTGCAAACATCTTGGTAATAAATGTCACAAATATTTAACTCAGAAAACAATTGTTCTGAAAAAGTATTATGGTTGGTGTAGTTTATTAAAGGTCTGCCTGGGGATCTTCTTCCAAAACAATCATGTGACCAAGACAGCTGAACATCTGTAACCCATTTAGTGGATTTTGTTGATAACGATTTTATCCAGTTCTATGACCTGAGTTGCACTCTAACTGCTGTACTTCGATTCAAGTTTTGGATGAAGTGTAAACTTAATAAGGAAGTCTGGGAAGTGGTGCTTGCTGGAACACACTCTCTTCTCCTCGATTATCAGATATAGGGAAATCTTGATTAGAGAGACACTGGGCTACCCTTTTGGAGACAGGCATACACATGGAGGAGCTCAGCTGCCACCTGCTGCTTGAGTCTTTCCTTCTCGTGCTTAGTCTATAAAGGTAACAGGGATTCTTATGGAAGTAAATCTCAGATTTTGAAATAATTCACTGGGTTATTTATTTCAAAATCTCAGAAGATTTTGAAATATATAAACCAGTGGAATTTTAAGATTTTGTTTTTCTCTACTATTGTTTAGAATAATCTAGTCTTGGTTTGTTGAAGTGTGTGTGTTTTGTAGTTTTTTATCTAGAGAGGATTAAATGTGCTGATGGTAGCATAAAGTTAGGCGGAATCGCCCTTTAACCATTTCCTGAATCAGAAGCAAACTTCAGCTTTGTGGTTCGATGTAATCCTGGATTGAATTGTTATTCCAGAGCCTTGGATGTTAAAACTGAACACTGAATTTTAATCAATTTATCTTGTTCAATTTGGGCATCGGAATTTTTTTCCTTTGAAACTTTTAATTTCAGATTTTGACACTTTAAAATTTAAAACACTGAATTAATAGTAGAGAAAAAAAATAATATTGAAAACCTGAAGAGTAT
The DNA here is from genome assembly GCA_032876305.1 of Orestias chungarensis. Lineage (NCBI taxonomy): Eukaryota > Metazoa > Chordata > Actinopteri > Cyprinodontiformes > Cyprinodontidae > Orestias > Orestias chungarensis. The sequence goes on along the minus strand of JAVLVB010000078.1, from coordinate 917,933 downwards.
ATTTCAGATTTTAAAAATACACATTTGTTAATTCAGTGCTTAAAATTCCCTGTTGGAAATTCAAAGTATTATAAATTTCAAAATCTGATACAACAGACTTACATCCATAAATGCTTACCAAGGTCTAGCGCAAAGCAATATGGGTTGCAAACAAGGGCAAAGGCCTTGCTTTGGCATTTATTGGTTTACTAGTTAATATTTTAGTTTAAAAAAAATCAATCTTTACTGATTAACCGTATTATATAGGCATTCAAGTGTTATATTTCTACAAAAGAATCTTATCTTTAAAAAAAAACAATTTGTTACCACATTAATGCTTTATGTAGCAAGCGTTTTGATGTTGTTCTTTTTTGCTACCCTGCCAGTTCAACGAAACGTCATTAAAAGCAGGAATGACTTGATGCTCTGTGGAACATGGCATCTTCCACAGAACATCAAGAAGCGAAATGAACAACATCTGCTGAGGTCTAGCTGTCTGTTGCTGCAAGTTTCCTTTTAAACAGCTTTTTGTACCTCCTCTAACTCCAGTTTGAAATACCTAACTTATTTTGCAGAAGCCTAATGTTGAGTGTTGTTTTCATGGTAAAACCTTTGTCACCAATTATGTATGATGGGTTTACTCAGATCACCAGTGAGGTCCGGTCAAGCGATGATCAATCAGTCGATCCCAGTCACCTGCCAAACCTTCTATCTTTTCTTGTTCTAAGATAGTACTGCATGAACGGGTTCAGTGGTAGGATCTCACAGTGTCATGCGAACATTGAGAAATGAAATAAAGACTTGTCTTTCCTCATGTCCTCTTCAGCAAATCTCTGAATTAAGGTTCTCTCTCTTTCAGAATAACAGCAAAACAAATACAAAAGGTTAGCCTGACCCAAACCCAAATCTCTTGGTCAATTAGTGCTCTAGTGTTAAAGAGATACCGCATTACAATGGATGTAAACACTGTCGCACATTACAATTTAGAAAGATTTGGATTGTTAGCGTGGACAGGCCATTTGAAACTGAGCCTGAATGTCCCTTTTGACATTGGCTCCAGATTAGATTTACACAGGAAATCAGATGGATCTCCTTGCAATAAAGACACACTGTTCCGGCTTTTTGAAACACAGCGTTTCTGTGTTCAGAGTTTTTACGCTGTGGCAGATGGTGCAGCAAAAGTAAAGCCTGTAGAGTGAAACTGGTTCCAGCATTTTTATACTCTTCTACAAAGCCAGAATAAACACTATCGTAGAGGGGGACTAAGTATGAGTAGAAGCATCTCATTTAGAACAGGCTTCATTAAATCTGTGGTTTAGATAGAAAAACAAGACACTGATTGGGCCTGTTGTAATTACTGTAACAGTCCACAATACAGCTATAAGTGCAAAGAAATAGTGACATCATTAGTGTGTAAGCAAGCTGACTGGCACAAACCCCAAATTATTGAAATGGCTTCTGCTTTAAATAGTTCAAACATTGAGAATTGGGCATATGTGTTTCTAAAGCATTAGCTGCCAATATGTTTGCCTACTTTTACTCCAGTGTGGGCGGTGGGCTGTAACGGAAACCCTCATGGCCCCTTTATTTTATTTTATTAATTTTACTTCTATTTTATTTATTTTAATTTTTTAACTTATTTGATCTATTTTAATGTTAGCTCTTGGGTGGAACTGTACCGTGAGTATGTAATTTCGTTCCACCTCATGTACCACATGTGTTGAAATGACAATAAAGTCTCCTTGAATCCTTTTTGTTTTATTTTTTTCCCTGTTTGCTAAAACCTGTGGCTGCGGTATTCAGGTTTCATGGCTCTCTGGTTACATTTGATGTTGCTGTTGGAGCAGGTGTGCTGCTATGTTGCTGGCACAAGCCCGGCATCCTTAAAAGTAGTGGATGTAATTCTGGCCTATAGTTGTAATTTAAGTCTATTTCATTTGCAAATGAAGAAGGTTTGTCTCTTGATCTGGTTATAGTGCTCATTTTGTTTCATAGTAAACTAAAGTATGGAGTTTATAATGAACAACACAGATGAAAAAAACAAAAAATCTATCAAAACAAAAAACTTTGTTTATCCCAAAGGGAAATTAAACATTTCACATACACATGCTTGTATTTTATTTCTGATTCCACTTTCTGAAAGTTGCTTTGTTTGTTCTCCCCTCCCATCGTTTCTTCCCTTCTTCCTAATTTAAATTTTTTCTATTATTGTAGACATTCAGTCATAACGATTGTATGTATCGTGTATGTATTATGAACTCTGGTTATCTGGGCGTTATTTTTCAGGTGCTGCGCTCTGCTTATCGTTGGTCAACTGGAAGCTGTGAGAACTCCATCCTCAATGCTTACATACACACCATCAATAACAGCGAGCACTACATCTACATCGAGGTACAACAGCAGCACTACCTTATTTATTTATATTCACCAGCAGCATTGGCACAATTTACATACCAACATGAAATCACTTCACAAATAGTTTTATTACAAAAAACTCACCCTGGTTTTTTTATTTTTATTTATTTATTTTTTTAATATTTGACATGATTGATGCTGCTTTAAAGGGTTGTTAAAAATGTGATGATTATTATTATTATTATTATAAGTAGGGAAACAGATGTTGTGCTCTATTAGGTTTATTTGTAAAATGCTTTTATTTCACACCCCTGAAAGGTTCGGTGACTGTACGTAGGTTTTTGTGATCGCTCTTTCTCAGCATCTTGTCTGCTTCTGCCCTCGGCTCCTACTGAGTCACCATCTGCCTTTTCTCTGCCCTTAGAACCAGTTCTTTATCAGCTGTGCTGATAACAAGGTCATCTACAATGAGATCGGGGATGCAATTGTGAATCGGATCCTGCGAGCACACAGGTGTGATTTCTCTTACAAGCAAGATGTATAGTTCATTTTTCACTTTTGTGCAGAATCGAGTTACAATTTTTTATGTTTGTAATTTACTCATTTTCTCACTAAAAGTAGATAGGATATATTTCAATCTACCAGCGAGATAGTTCATTTTTTCACTCTAAATACGGTTTTCAATTCATAGAACATGACAATGTTAATTTTTTGGCTTGGTTTGTAATTCGAGATAAAACATTATCTATACTAGATTAACTTTAACCCCCCTAAACGTTTTTACGTTTTTGCGTACTTGCCTCTGGTTACATCTAAGCCTCCGTTTTGTTTTGTTTTTAATGCATCGATTTGTATTTCTTTCATCAAATGTCTCCTTTTAAAGCATTTACTTCTAATATAATAGGCTTGTACAAAACATTTAGGATGTACACAAGTAAACTTCAGATTTGATGAAATGATGATTTGTAAATAGTTAAACATATTGAAGTTATTTTGAAGAGAGATCCATCTTTAAATGTTGTAGAAGAACACAACAGTTGATGTCGGTATCCTTCATAGCTTAGGTGTCATCAGTCGTACTCTGTCTCAAACATTTATAGCAACTGGAATGTTCCAGAATATGTGCAAATCTGTTAAAAGTCGCTCTGTTAACTAATCCCAGCTAACTGATTATTTCCCTTCTTGTGATGCCATCGACCTAAATACCTACATACACACCCATTGTATGAGGTTCTTCTTTGGTAATCCATACCTGAACACCCAGCTGGTGTGGTGATTATAGTTATTTTTATTATTGTATCTGTTAGTAATATTCTACACCACTAGATGGTTTTAGCTTTAAAGTAGAGTATGTGCAGCTGGCAGCAATTGGCCATTGTTGTTGTTTTTCCTGCAGAGAGCAGAAAAAGTACAGAGTGTTCGTGGTGATTCCTTTGCTCCCTGGCTTCGAGGGAGACATTACCACTGGAGGTGGAAATGCAATTCAAGCAATTATGCACTTCACTTACAGGTGAGATCCGTCTTCATTATTATTCTGCTCTCAGCCCACAGCATAGACATAGCACCACAACTTATGACGACCACTGGAAAAAAAAGCACTTTGTGCATTCTTTGGTTTGGCCTTTGCAGACACTGAGACATGTTGTTTGTCATGAAGAAGTTATGTATAGAAGCTATAGATATGTGCAAAAATGGATTTATCTTACAACCCCTATAATAACTGCTGGACTATGATTTTCTTTGTGTGTGCGTGTTCAAGGACTATATGCCGAGGAGAGCACTCAATACTGTCAAGGCTTAGTGAGGGTAAGTTTTTGTTTGTTTAACTGCTTTATCATTTAAAAAAAATTTCAAGACCACACCAACTGATTTACTCTCAAAGATTAATCTTCTGGACATTTTTCTGTTTATTTCAATGTGTCTGTAAACCCATATTCCTACATTTGTTTTTTTTAATTTCGTAGGTCCTTAGATAAGGCGTACTAATGATATTTTCAATAGAAGAAAGAGTAACTGTTATGTGTCCCACCAGTAAAGGACCAGTGGACCGAGTACATCACATTTTGCGGTCTCAGAACTCATTCCTGGCTCTCCGGATCACTCGTCACCGAGCTGATCTACGTTCACAGCAAGGTGCTCATCGCAGATGACCGCAGCTACATAATTGGTGAGACACTAGCAGAGTAATCCAGTCAATTGTTAGATAAATTATAGTGAAAAGTTGTTGTTTTTTTATTGCCAGTTTTTTAGCTCCACAAAATTTTGCAGGCTAGAAAATTAGGTTAAAAAATCAATGCATAGAGAGCAGGGACGTAGAAAGCTGTGTTTGACAGAGGAAAACAAAACATGTGCTAAAAATAATTCAATTAAAATAACGACCATTTTGCAAGTGCTAAAAAATTGTCAGCCTACAAAGAAAAATGTCATTAAAGATATCCAGTACTCATGACTGAACTGATGAAAAGCTAAACTAACTACTGTTTCTAGAGCTTCTATAACAAGTAATTATTTGATTTTTTTAATAAAATGATGTATTGCGATTTAAATAAGCCTCTTTTTTGTACCTGTATTTCAGGATCAGCAAACATCAATGATCGCAGCATGCTGGGCAGCCGAGATAGTGAGCTGGCCGTGCTTGTGGAAGATCAAGAGAGGGTCCCATCCATCATGGGAGGACAGGAGTACGAGGCCGGACCGCTCGCGCTAGCTCTGCGCAAAGATTGCTTCAGGTCAGGAGACTCCTGAGATAACACTCTTGTAATGATCTTGGCTTTTTGTTTTACTTGCATTGGTAGAGATGGTATATCTGTACATTTTGGTATTTCGGTTTTTCAGAAGTATGCAAAACTATTCCTACCCCTTTGAACCTTTGCATAAGTTCTTGCCTTTATTTCTGAAGAATGTTATCAGAGAAACCACCGAAAAGTATTCCCTGAATGCCATTGTAGAGAAGAAAAAATGTCTTAATTTTTATGTATTCTTTTGTGGACAAACCATGCATTGGACATAGCCAACATATTTATTTATTTATTTGCATACATTCTGAAAACGAACTCTGCACAGCGATTTGGACCTTTGTAAAAGCTAAGGATAAATAGGAAAAATCGTGTCTAGATCTGCAAAGCTGAAAGAGACGTGATGGGTTCCCCATAAGACCTGCAACAATAATTTAAACGAAAGGGGATTCAACGAAGTGTTAAGGGCATATAGGGGGCTGAATATAATTGTTTGACATATTTTTCTTGTTGTTGTAATGCAACATGATATGATAAAGTTCAAGGGGTAAAAATACTTTTCAAGGCGCTTTGCTATGTAATTTCTCCAGGTTTGTTTTTCTTTCTGTTGTTTAAATGTACTTTGATGACTTTCGAACAAAATTTAAGTCTTGTGCTTCAACAGGGTGCTGGTTGGAGCGACTTTAGACCTCAGCGTCAACATTGACGATCCAATCAGTGATGAGTTCTTCTTTCTGACCTGGAACGAAACTGCTAAATGTAACAGCGGCATTTACAATGAGGTAAGAAGTGAATGCGGACATGGTGTTTCACTCCCCGTCACAATTAGTTTGAGGTATCTTACCCCTCTGTTGTACCCGTCAGGTTTTCAGGTGCCTTCCCTGCAACAGTGTTCACAACGTTCAGCAGCTGAGGAGCTACTGCTCCAAAGAGCGCCTTTGCGACACAGACACAGAGCAGGCAGCAGCTAAGCTCAAGGCCATCCGAGGACTGCTGGTCCAGTTCCCGCTGAAATTCCTGTGTGAGGAGAACTTGCTTCCACCGAGGAACTGTAAAGAAGGCATGGCTCCCACAGAGCTTTGGACATAACCAAATCAGGCCGCCACAATCTCTGCTCACCTATACCTAAACGAGTTATAACACCAGCTCTCGCACTGAGACAGTTTATCCATCGATCCTAAATCCAGTCTAGCTAATCACGGAAAGTTGTAATATCTGTTAGAATAATAGATAAACCGTTACTGGGCAGCTTATTCATGATGTTTGTCACGTAGAGTCTGTGCTGCAATCCGAACCAAAGGCTGACTATATTGGATGTTGGACTGGAAATCAAGAATCTCCCGGCATCTAGGAACATGATGTACATTCACAAGTGATTTTTTTAAATTCTTTTTTTTTTAGGTCAGGTGGGTGGCTCTGTCTCTTTCTCTCTTACGCGCTCTCACTCTCTTCCTCTGAGGCTTCACCTCTCACTGCAGTGCCAGGAAACCTGTCAGAACATTTGTGGTTGTTATGGTGATGGATATAAAGAGACGACTGGATCGCAGCTGAAATAAAGGCTTGATAGAGCAGAAAGGAAGAGCACTGATAGGAGGGATGGCTTGTTAAATTGCCATGGTGTGCCAGGATAAAAAATTTTAAAAAAAGCGATAATGCCGATAAGGGGTGTTGGGACTAGTTACTTCCTTGTCATTATTATATTTAAATGTGAAAGAAGTGGGAGCGGGATGATATAATTAGCTGATACGTTGCTAAAATCCCGTTAATTTTTTTCCCCACACATCACCATCACATCCAAGCAAATGACCTGCACTCCAGAACGGAACATTCCCCGCTCTGCTGGCATCCTGCAGCTACTTCTGTGTCGTGTCTAGGAGCCATGAAGAGTCTTCCTCGTCTACCTTATGTTATATTTGCTCATGGGCATGAGGCATTTGTTGCGGTCAAGCTGAGAAGTTACATAATGTGTCTGACACACTTCTTTTTCCACAACTGCTCTGATTGATCACTTGTTGACCAACTTGCGAATCTCTAACACTATATATATAACCGGAACCACAATTAACTTTAAAAAAAGACCTGATTATTAAGTTTCAATTGTACATATTTTAAAAATCCATTGTACTTTTCTTGTGTGTGTAAACAAGTCACTTATGTACACACTACTTCACGCTGTCAAATTAGCCTAGGTCGGTGGCATTACTTTGGTAGTTTCAAACCGGTGTGATAAATATGACTGATGTATGCCTTGTGTGCACTCCCTCTACACAAAGCTCCTTTTACAGAGGAGTTAGGGGGGGAAAAAAACATATGTTTTGAGACACTGTGCCTAGCTGGTTTCAAAAATAGTCACACCATGAAGAAAGAAAGAAACAATACTCTGAGTCTTTGCACAGTAGAACCTGTCAGTTATTTTCCTGGTTGTTTTTTTGCGTTTTAAAAAAGGCACATTTTTAAAGTGCTACAATATGAAGCCTTTATCTGACTAAATGATCTTATATGGTTTTTGTTTCTACTAAACTTTTAATCAGTCTTGAGGACCCTTTTTTATGCATATACTACTTCATGAATATTTTTATTGCATATTATACAAGTCTATATTGACTTTTTCTAAAAATTGTAGGTATCTGTAAATACAATATACAGGAAACTAACAGTCTGGGTAGATAAGTCTTTTTAAGAATAATTTAGTGTAAACTCTGCTGTTTTACCTATGTGTTCATACTTGTTTAAAATTAAAGTTGGATAACTATTTCATGTTAATTAGTAACCATCATATTTGTTTAAATGTCTGTGAAACCTTCACATTTCCCCTGTTTTTGTGTTGGCATCTATCAGGCCCGGACTGGCCATAGGGAGAACCGGGAGTATTCCCGAAGCGCCGGCCTAATAATGGCCTGCGTCTCTGTAAAAAAAAAAGAAAAAAAGAAAAAGAAAAACTTGCCTGCAGTGTGAACATCAGACAGACAGACCAGCGCTGGGACAAGCCATTGAGGCAGTCAGGCCAGCAGCATGTGAGGAGGGACACATGATTGGTTTATTTCGAGTAAGACCCGCCCCATACGTCCGTATCAACCACACAGGTGTGGAGGAAGGGGCGTGGTCTGTGTCTGTGACGGCAGCTCGCGCAACGAGCGAGCGGTGCAAGAAGTGAGGAGAAGCGACTCGGGTCTCCGACGGGTTAAAAGGAACAGAGGGAGGGAGACGAAAGGGAAAGGCGCTGGAGGAGGACACGGCAAAATGCAGAAAAGTAACAGATTTATTTATTCAGTCCCCTCTTGTTGCCATCAAAATAAAGATTACAAGTAAGTTATAAAAACAAAACAAGCACACACAAAATGTTGGCACAAATATTATTTTAAGGTTAAATATATATATTTTTAATTTTAATAATATATTTGTACCGACATTTAAAAAAAAAAGTTTAACTGAGACCCCTAAAGGAACTTGAGGCTGCACACATTCAGTCTACAGTGTAAATATGGAGCCACAAGTGTAGCCTTAAACTAAGATAAGGCCTCGGAAGTTAAAATCACTGATTTACACGCCACTTTATTAATATTATTATTATTTACTTTTTACATTATTTATTTGTCCAACTAATCGGATATAATCTTATCATTATCATGTATATGAGTACAGGGCCAAATCAGTGAGACAGGCGACATAATCTTACTCTATGAAATACAGTTTATGGAAAAACTGTAAACATATGTTTGCTATTCAAAGGTGGTGATGGTGATGACACCAGTCCTGCTTGTACTTCAGGAGAAGTAGAGAATTTGGGAGAAGTTACTAAACCATTTCTACAGTAGAGCTACAACACATGAACACTATCAGACGCTAGCATAGACATAAATGGCTCTCGACTGTAATAATAGCTTTCTTGGCGTTATAGCGTTATTCTTTTAAGTGATTGTGTAGTTAAATATTTCTGTCTGTTGCTGATTTGCTGTTATGTATCCCAGATCAAACATGAACATTTGTGTATTCCAAACTTGGATTTACTGTAGGTTTGGGTTCATTAGTATTTCGTGATGACGCGCCACTGAGGCAGTTGATTTTTTTCATGATATGACTATGTAAAGCTCTAACTTAAACACTTATTATTGTGTAAAATCTTTATCATCTTAGTACTATTGCATTAAACAGCAGTAAATCTGCTGTATATTACATCCTCAGAAGTTACAGTAGGTTTAATAGGTGGCCTTTTATTTGGAATTTGCCATAAGTCTGTGTGCGCACGTGCACAAATGCCTTTTGCTTGTAACCATGCATTTAGGTGTGTGTGTGAACATGTATGTGTGGGAACATGCACGCGTGGCCTGGTTACATGACTGACTCCTGGCCTGAAAAAAATCTCCCAGTCCGGCCCTGGCATTTATTTTACTCTGCAGTAAAAACCCATATTTTATACAATTACTTGTTCACGTTTAGTCTATGGAGAGTAAATTAAGTCTCATTGTGTGTGTAGGAATGCTGTGAAATAAAATAAAACATAAAGATGAGGATGGAAAGTTTCCTTCTATCCCCTTAAATAAAAACATAAAACGTAGAAAAAAAGTGAATTAGCAAATTTCACAGTAGGAATTTGGATGTTATGAGTAATCCTGGATCTAATAAATAGTTTAAATAGTTTAAATCCTACCTGTCCTAGATAATAACTTCATCCTTGCATGTTAAAAATCCGATTCTGGACGCTAAAGCTACCGTAATAGTCCAAGATAACATTTAAATGTAATTTATTTACAAAAAAATAAAAATAAATTATGTTAACGATCTTTTATAAATGTTGAAATGGTTGTAACGTTTACATTAAGGGATTAATTATAAACACCAAAAAAAGGCTATCAGCGATTTTACTTTGTATCCAGAGAGGAAACCAGATGATAAAAAAGGGGGGGAAAAAATCAGACATTATCACAACTCATCACATTATATGTAACACACCTCCTACTTCCATTTGTATTTTATAATTATAATCATAAGTTTTTTTTGTTTTAGGAAATAACAATGCAATACAAAAATTAAGATGGTTAAACTAATAAGAAGTCTGATAACTAGCTGAATACCTAATAAGGGTGCCATATTTTAGCTGATGGAAAAAATTCTATTACATTAAGTTAGTTTTTTTTTACATATCCTTTTTAAAAACGTCTTTGCAAATGTCAAACTAGTTAGAGAAACGCTGAGACAATCCACACTTTAGAGGTATGTAGTCTCAATTATGCATGCATCAGATTGTTCTCCTGAACTTTTTGGAGGTGACTCATGCATTATTGAAAAAAAAAACAATGGTGGTCTGTTGAAAACAAAGTAGATATGCCCTATTTGGAAAGACAAATGTTGCAGTCATAAGCCGTCACAGAGGCAGATTTGTATATTTCTTTGAAGAATAATTGCGTCTTGACAATAAGGAAAAAACAAAGCAAGAAAAAAGACAGAAAAAGAACCTTTAAGGTAATGCAATACTGTATGATATTAGCAAAACATGTTTTTAAAATAATCCCACTGTGTGGTGTTTCTGCGTCAGAGCTCAGGTGTACAACTAAGGTGTTGAATAAATTAGGGCTATTCATGCACTAGTAATGGTTGGGTTTAGGGTTAGGCTATAGTAACCCATGTCAAATGAATGGAAATCAATGGAAATTCGCCAGAAGGATAGATAAACAAGTTGTGCGGGTATGTTTGTTGTTACCACATGTGAAGTCACCAGAAATCTTAAAATGAAAGGCTATTTTTAGGGCATGTTATCTACATTATCAAATGACTTCTAGCAAAACAGAAACAAAAACTGATCATGATATTTCGTTCTTTAATTAACACATTATATCAGAACTATTTTTTTAATTATTTTTTTACCAAAAAGACAGAATAGTATGGGGGGTAGCTTTAAGTTGATATAAAGATTTTAGGGTGTCTTTGAATGCATAACCAAGCAGCTCAGAGTGGAGACATTTTTTAGGTTAAAGTCCACTCTGTTTTTTCTGTTGGTTTTTTATTCATACTATTTTTTCCCTACTGCAGCTTCCGTAGTCTCTTTCTGGAGCAGAAAACACTTGAGGAGGGCTGAGCTCAGCCAATCGTCACTACATGTAAAGCTGGAAGTAAAGGAGGCTGGATTGCAGGAGTCAAAACATGGCGAAATAACAAGTTTCGCAGGTAGAAGCTGCGGCGTACATGCGGTTTCGGTCGAGGTAGACTATAAGAACGTTTTTTTTTAAAGTTTTTGACGGTTTTAGGCGCAGCCTTTATTTTTGTGCATGTTACGAAGTGAAATCCTGCATTTGTGTGTGTTCATTCCCTCCCCCGGAAGATTGGCACCGCTGGGCGCGACTGTCAACACGAAGGAAATAAATATGGAGAGAGAGGGAAAGTTTATCCCGGAGGAAAACGTAATTTTCGCGTGCTAGCTCGGCTAGGTTAGCTGCGGGTTGTTTCCACACGCACACCTGAATCGGTACTCTGATTACTTTCCTTTAAAAAAGAAAAGTGTTGGATTTTTTTCCTGTTTTTTTTATTTTTAACTCGTCGTATAAAGTTTTGAAACCGTTTTTTTAATCAAATGAAAGTGTTTCGCTTAAATGTATTTATCCGCAGCATTCAGTTAATGTAGCCGTTTTTTTTAACGGTCGGTTCTGGTACGGACGGATCCAGACGCCATCACATCACAGACGTTGCGTTCTTCTTCTTTTAAAGAAAAACAAACCTTCGCGGTAAAATATCAATCGTCAGCGCAAATAATCGCGTTCCTCGGTCAATTGCGGTAGGATGTGGGCTCTTTCTTAATTGTTCTTACTATTTTCGTCCGCTGTCAGTTTTTTTAATCAGATATTTTGTTGGTAATGTTGGGATGTTTTGTCAGAATGAACGCAGCAAGGTGCGTTTAAAACCAACCGGTTGTTAGCTCGCATACTAGCTGGACTGGGACGGTTGCCTTTTAAAAAAAAAATTATCATACAGCCTTATATTCTTTATAATTTATGTGCGACATTTTTTTTCCCCTTAAATCAACTGCGGATAACACCAGAGCTCTCCCCGGGCAGAGTGGAGGTGAGCTAGCCTGCTGGGTGCGTCCGCGGATGTGCCGAACTAAAATGTCCCGCATTAATATATAACACCGGTTTTATCTGTATATCGATAGATTAGGCTCGTAAGCAGCCACTCATTTTGTTGTCGTGTGATAAGTGGCTAACTTGTTAGCTAACGTCATAAGTTTAGCCAGCTATGTCTGAAAACGCCCCCACACGAAGCCTGGACGACATAGACCTCGCAGCTCTGAGGGTGAGTGTTATTACCATCATTACCGCAATTATTGCAGGCGATGCGGTGATTTCTGGTCGCATACATACATACATATACATATACATACATACATATACATATATATATATTTTTTATTTTTTTTATTTTTTTATTGAGTGCAATTATGTTACACCCACGCTACAAAGTTCAGGTAAAATCAACACCAACCCTCCCCTGGATGTGGTGATGTTTACAATTACAAATCACAGCACAATATGTTTTCTGATTTCTCCACCTAAATACTAAATTCTCAACCTTTTTTTTTATTTATTGCCTGCTTCTTCTTGTTTTTAAGGCAACGTCTTTCACATATTTTATAAATAACACAAATCACAATGCTATTTCAAGAATTTTTCACATTGATCAACAATCATTACACAAAAATTACAGTGGCAGAGACAATTGTACATTTCCTCATCACTAGCATTATTGTTAATGGTTAATCAAAAAAAAAAACGTTGTATCAAGTTAAAATTTCGTGTTGCTTTTTTTTTTCACAAATCCAAAAATATATCTAGCCTAAATATTGATGGGTAAAAGTCTCTTTAAGACGTTGCATCGCAGCCAGATGTATTTGTAATCAGCAGGATTCTGGCCTATTTGTGTCTTGATATTTGACCACTGGTAGGGTTTATTTAAACAAGTTTGTTTGCTTAATGTACAGATTTTTAAAATCAGATTTGAGATTAAAACTATAGGATAAGAGCTGCATCCATTAAACAAAAAAAAATGTCCTGTGTGATCACTCATTTTCAATCTACTGATTGATTTGAGGTTAAAATAATATACAGGTAGTCACTGGTTTCCATATGGCATCCACTTTGTGCCATGCAGTGAAATCAAAACAAACTCTAAGGATGATACTGGCCCCACTTTGTAATATGTTCAGTACTCTGAGGTCTCATTAGTCTTATTTCTTGCTCTGTTGCTTCTCAGTGCAAAATCACTGTGAATAGATTGTCATCGCAACACCACTTTGTAAAATGTTCAGACGAAGGAAAAGGACTCTTGAGTAAAATAATAATTGCTTGCCAATATATTTTTAGGAGTTCTCAAGTTGCAGGTTTTTATTCTGATGCAATGTTTAGAAAGTGGGACAGAAGTAAACACTTGCACCAGAAAAGAGACATTGTGAAAAATGTTTAAAACATATATGTTCACATATCAGAATCAGAAGAAAATGGGCATATGTCACACCTGATGTCGCCATCACAAGTTTTTGTAATATCGTCCTGCCTGTGTATGCTGAAATACAACTTGTTTTACTATAGACACTATGGTGTTTCAGCATTTCCAGTTAACAAATGTCTAAGCTTGGATTTTATTTATTTATTTTTAACATTAAAACCATTTTCACTTTTTTTGTCCGAGGATGGTGGTTTAAAATTGGTGGTTAAAATCCAATTAAGTAAGTTTGTTAATTTTTAAGCTTTTGGACAAGGCCTAACGTTAAGCATTTTGAGAATGGGGTTAATTTTGTGGAATCCAGGTTCATGACACAAGAAAGGACAAAAAATATATTTTTGTTATTCTGATAAAGAGAGTTCAGATTTTTTTTATTGCTACAACAATAATGCGTTTTCTTTGTATTTCATAGAGATGTGAACTTGTTTTGTATATATGAAATCAGTCAAGAGGCAGAAACATCGTTTTGGCTTTTAGGATGCCATTAATCTGCACGTTAAACCATTGGTCAAAATACTAATATTAATTAATATAATACTAATAAATTAACTCTCCTCTCCTCCTTTTTCGTTGTAAGCATCAAAATCTAAAACAAAAAACAAAAAACGTTTTAACTTAATGTGAGGAATATGTTTGTACATGTTTGACAATGTTGTTAAATGTTGCTAAAATCAAAACCATTAAAAATGGGAATGTTTTTTCACCTCTTCCAGTAGCTGGAAAAGGCATAAAGTTATATTATATTATGATATATGTCACCTAAATGCACAAATACATGCCTATGTCTTGCCCACTTCTTCTTAGAACTAGAAATGAAATCCCTTTGCCTGTTTGGCTGTGCATATAAACAAACATAGCTTGTTATTTTTGATATCGTTAGCAAGACTCTTAGGTCTTTAGTTTCTTCTGTCACTTTTATACTGAATTACTGTTACAAGTTTACATGTTTTTGTTTGTTTCCATTTTTATTGTAAGGTTTTATAACCAACATCTACTTGGCCAGGAGTATCCTCCAGAGACGAGTGTGAAAATGTTCTTGTGATTTTGGAACGAAGCATTTAAACGTGCCATGTAGAGCATAAACAGAAACAAAAGTTTGTGCTGATCATTCTTCTCTTTGGCTGCATTTGTTGGAACTGAGCAGCTACTCTTGGGTGTTGCCATAATCTCTTCTTTATTTGAATACCTTGCAATCAGACATAGCTAGGTACTGGACTGTCTTGGAACAGGCATCCCAATAGTTTCTGTTTGGACACACATCTGAACTAGGATGTTATTTTAATTAGTTTTGTTGTACTAAATAAATGTTACGAATAAATTCAAGTTTTAAGCAGACTCTTAAAGGATCCAATAAGAATATTTGCTAATCAGAAAAACCTTGATATTCCTCAATATATGAAGATTTTTATAAATACTTTTTAAAATTTAAGCAAGTGAGTAGCTGTAAAGTATAAGAAAGTTTGACCACTTTAGGTTTTATCTTGCTGTAAGATTTGACATCAACTTTCTTCTTTCCTGAACATTTTTTACATGTCTGCTAAATTATCAACCTCACAAGAAATTTGAAACCTACATCCGCTAGGAGCTTCACTCTGCTTTTCAACATTTGCTGCGTCTTCTACTGCCAGCTTATCAAAGCTTATTGTTATAGAAGATTATTGTGGCCAGTTTCAACCATCAAACCATTATTTTAACACTAAATAAATGACACGCTGTAGCAAAAAAATACATATTTTTTGACTCCACCCTGGCAGCACATATTTAGCTCCCTGTTTTCTTATAGTTTTGTTTATTCCTTTCACCATTTCTAAAGCTGATGCGCTAATGTCAAATGAATGCAACTGTACCCTAGCCCTGCTTTCGTCTGATTCGTCTCATCTCACTCTGCGCTGGATGTGGGTGAAACTACCACCTCTACCTCATCACCCACTTTGTTATTACATTATTCTTTTACATACCATCATTCTCTTCCCTCCTGCTTTACGTCACATTTCCTCCTCTTTTTACGTCCCTATTCATAACATGCTTAAAATCTGTTCAGTGCATTTAAAATTAGAAGAGCTATTTGCTTTAAATCCAAATGGATCGTCTCATAAAATGTGTAACTTTCGTTTTTTTTGTTTTTTTTGCATCTGTCTCTGACCCTAAAGTAAAAAAAAATAATTTTGAAGGTAGAAGGCCCATGATTGGAGATGGATGAAAGCAGGCGGAAAGCAGGATAGGTCATTGTGGACATTTTAAACCCAAGGCAGCAGTTGCACCACCCACACATCTTCTTAAAGCCATATTGAAATTACATGAAAGTGGACCTACTTGTCATTTTCCCTTGTCTCTTGGGGGAGGGTGTTGCATAATTTAGTCAAAGCCACCTACTCATTATTAGTGACAGTGAGATTTGTTTGCACAAGGCAGAAATCTAAAATTCTCAAAGCCAGAAACATTTTATTTTTCCGTGGGAATTTAGATCTGTGCATCATCTACTATTAAAAGCTGAATGCACCATCATTTTTTTCATTTTTTTTTTTTTTTTTTTTTTTTTTTGATATCTCATTTATTTTCCCCATTGCAGATCTTTGGTGCGAATAATCTCCTTACAGAAGAATGTTGTCTTAATTGGCTTTAGTGTACAGGGCAGGAATCATTCCTGTTTATGCTAAAATTGTTTTTTTTTAATATTTACTTTTCTTTTGTATTATGTTATATTTTTTCTGATCCAGCTGTGTCTTTTCTGTAAGAACTTATTTTGCTTCATTCAAAGGATCCAGCAGGAATATTTGAGCTGGTCGAGGTTGTTGGCAATGGAACCTATGGGCAAGTGTACAAGGTGAGCCACTGTGCACACATTGACATGTTTAAAGCCTCTTAAAACAAAATTGAAAACCAGAGGAGGTACACTTATAGTTAATATTTACAGTTGTTCTAAAAATGAATCAAAAGTATTTTCTTGAATGTCACCAACTCTCCCTTACACCTATTGGCAGTTTTCTGCGTGTTAGCTAGTTGTTTTAGAGGTATAATTTATATTGGGGGGGGAGTTGCCTGGACTGTAACTGGCAGCTTTTGACAAATAAGACAAAGATTGAGTTCTTAGGAGAAAAAAAAACTTCCAATTTGATCTGGTTTAAGCAAACGGTTGTTTATTAAGGTGGAGAATCTGTGATCTTAGGGGCCTGCTTATCTATTAAAGTTCCTATGCATGCAAACTACCATTAACTCTTTTTAACTTGCCTACAAACCTAACATTGAGAAATCTGGATTTTATCCCTTAAGAAAAATTATTGGCTCTTTCAGTAGGTTAATAGGGTTACATATATGATCAATCCAACACATAAATGATTTGGCAGACACAAAATCCACCTTCATTTCTTTACCCTGATCTAAATTCTGTAAAAAAAAATAAAAATTAGGAACGAAGAGCATTTGTGCTACAAGACATGATCCAAGACCTCACTCTGTGTCCTACAGCCTTGGTAAGACTATAGAAGATATTATTTTGACTGATACTGTACCCTCCTCAGCATTTCTTCGTAGTTCTTTTATTCAGTGTTTATTTATATTAACTTAGCTGGGAGTAGATTATTCTTGGGAATTTGCAAGATGAAATGTAAGCTGTTTTGTCTTGAATATAGCAATTAGTTATATCTAGTTTGTGAAAATGTAAAAGTGTTGTAAATAAGTGTGGTGGATTAATTCACTGTTGTGATGATCTGACTTATTCTTTGATTCAGGGCCGTCACGTAAAGACAGGCCAACTGGCAGCCATCAAAGTGATGGATGTTACAGAGGAGGAAGAGGAGGAGATCAAAGCCGAGATCAACATGCTGAAGAAGTACAGCCACCACCGCAACATAGCCACATATTACGGTGCCTTTGTGAAGAAGAGCCCACCAGGACACGATGATCAACTTTGGGTCAGTTTAAATTTGCATCTGGTCAAATTGCATGATTTTCTTTTCTTTATTAATGCTCCCACTAAGCTTGTTTGGCTTTTCACAGCTGGTGATGGAGTTTTGTGGAGCCGGATCTGTGACGGACTTGGTGAAAAACACTAAAGGCAGCTCTCTGAAGGAAGACTGGATCGCTTACATCTGCAGAGAGATCCTAAGGGTGGGAAACTGTAGTTTCCTCTTGTAAATCTTTTATCCAGCAGCCTTTTTTGCTCACTGTCCATGGTTGACTTCTTTTGTCTGTAAATAGGGCCTTTCTCACCTCCATGCCCATAAAGTTATCCATAGAGACATCAAAGGCCAGAATGTGCTGCTAACGGAGAACGCAGAAGTCAAGCTTGGTATGCTGGTGGAAAAAATATAGTTTTGCTTTATTAGGTTTTAAGACCTGCTTAGTGGCACCAGATTTTAATCCATCTTAACCCTCTTAATGCAGTTGATTTTGGGGTGAGCGCTCAGCTTGACAGGACCGTCGGACGGAGGAACACCTTCATCGGCACTCCTTACTGGATGGCACCGGAGGTCATTGCTTGCGATGAGAATCCAGACTCCACTTACGACTACAGGGTAATTCCAGAACACATGTAGTTATTAGGTCTGCCATCTGTGGTGCAGGGATCAAACATTAACATAGTCTTTGTTTTGCATCTTCATTTTACAGAGTGATATTTGGTCTTTGGGGATCACAGCCATTGAGATGGCAGAGGGAGCTCCTCGTAAGTTTATAATTTTTTTTACTGTAAATTTATCTACCAAGTATTAGATAATTTTTCATAATCTCAAAGCCAGTTCTAAAGACATCATGAATGAGTGTATGCAGTCCTGTAGTCTGTTTCTTCAGATGGACAACTGACTCACTGTAATTAAGGTAGTGGAGTTGTGAGCTGGCAGTTGGCCTGTGGAGGCTGATGGCACAGATCTTGCTGATTTATGAGATCTCTCTGCTGGAAATTAGCTGTAGAACTAAAGACAGAGTGAATATATCAGTGAAGTGTGTCTGATAAGCTTGGTGAAGAATGTTTGAGTTATATATGTGCTCTTATCTATGAGCCTGATGTGCTACGTTTCACCTATCGATGCTTGCTTTGAGATTGATTTGTGTAAAGTTCTTGATACATCTTCAAGTCTAGACTTAAAGGATTAACTTCATTTTGTTTTGAAACGGCATAACCAATCTGAAAATCAAGCAAAATCCAACTGAAGGCTGCTGTGGAAATCTGTCTATACCTGTGATGGGAAAGGAATGTGTTGGGCAGGGTTTGCTAACAGGCTCTGATGGTGTGATAACCTAAAGCAGAACTACTGTCGCTGATCTCTGTCACTGTTCTGAAGCAATGAATTTAAATTGGATCACCATTTCAAATAGATTTTTTTAATTTGAGTGTTAATGCCTCATTTTAACACGCCACATTGTCATGTAGGACACTTTAGTCCTTTGGGTTTTAATTTGATCCCAAGATGATATTTATCTAAACAAATAAAAAATTGCCGGAAATTCCGAACCTTTGTATGTAATAAACACCCGGTATAGTTGTTAGGGGTATGCTTTTTGTATTTAATATAACTGTAGAACATCAACTCTGTTCTTTCGTGTTTGCATCAATGTAGCATGACGAGGTGCTGATGTTTGGATTAGTTGCATCAGTAGACCACTTAAGAGTCCCAGTTTTTTTTGGACATTTAGTTTGAAGCTGTAATTTGTGTGTTTTATTTATGTTAAAGACAACAGCATCCACAGCCATTATATGTATAGCTAATTGACATCTTGGAGCAAGAATTTGGATAGTAAATATTCTTGTACATTAGGGTGTCCTGATTTGTTTTCATTTTCGATACAGTACCTATATTGCCTGATACCTGGGCTGTGTTTCTCTCATACACTAATCTCAATAAAAGGCTTATCTGTATGATTTCATTACTATGACTATTTATTGTCATTACTGATGGAGACCACACAGCTCCTACAGACAGCAGCCATGAGGGACATAAAGTTGGGTATACTGGCCTACTGTCGAGCTGGTGTTGGTGTACAATTATAAATTATGCAGTATGTGCTTACGACATGACTCCAGTGACGAAAGTAGGTCAAAATTCTCGCTTTTTGAATTTTGTTTTTTTATTATAGGTGTTGAAGCCTTTTTCAAGCTTTTCCCTTTATAGTTAAGAGTAAATAGGCAAATGATCTGTGAACTTCTCTCAGAAATGTTTTTGTGTGTATGGTTGTAAACTTTACTTCAGTAATTTTAGCACTTCAGCACTTTTTTAACAGATGGTGCATTTTATTGTTGTTTTTTCACTTTAGCCTCATATTTGACCAATTTAAGGTTACATTTCTGTGAAATATATTGATGCCTGATCACACAAAGGAACACACAAAAAATTTTTTCGTGGTAGTGCTTAACAGAGATAAATTGTAGCATTGTAGCTACAATCTAGTAACATTGTAGTTACTTTGCTAAAAGTCTTACTTAGGTGAGAAAACTATGTGCTATAAGGCATAATTTACAGTTCCTTACAAAAGTGTTCAAACTTCTCACAGACATAATTTACTGTTTTTTTCTGATGGATTAATGAAAAGTAGGACATTATTATCAAATGGGCAAATAGGTCAAACTCAATCAGATTGTCTGGACAGCTACTGTAAATGGCAATTTGTAAGACTAAAGTCAAGCAGTTAAATCTGATCAAACCAACACATGGTTTTTGTGGCCTCTTAATAGGTTTTACTCCATATTCTGCACAGCTTCCTGGTTCAAGCTAAAGGAAAAAGTTCCCAACATGTTTCATCGATTGGATGGTGTGTTCAGCATGATGTACGTTGTTAGTTTTTCACAAAGCTTTGCATTTTTAATGTAGACCAAAATGTTTATTTTATGTTTATTTTAGCCAGCACACCTTCTTCTCCTGTGAATACATTACTTCTTAGGCTTTTTAACAACGTCTTTCTTCTTGTCAGTCTTCAATGAAGGACAGATTTAAGGAACAATGGTTACAGATTATGCAGCCTCAGCTGTGAATCTCTGCAGGTCCTCCAGAGTTGGGCCTCTTGGCTGCTTGCTTCTACTTGCATTGTCCTTTTAGTTAAGGTGGTTTGGTTTCACATTTTTTGGTAGGCTTGTGAAAATGTGCTTACACTTATTTACTTTATAGATTTTAATTTGTAGATAAAGTATTGAATCCATTTTTATTTTCTTTGTACTTCACATAATGTTATATCTCTTATTGGTGTATTTTGTGAACTAAATGGAAGGTTTTGGGATCAAATGATGAAAAGCTCAAAGGGATCAATATTTGTGTAATACACTGTAAATGGTTAAATGTTAATTTTAGCTATTTGTCTAAGATAAGTTCTTGAAAACGACATCAACTGTTTTAATACAGACCATGAATTTCTCTCATGGTCTGTATTAAAATGTCTTTAGCCTGTTACTGTGCTTGGATCCTTTCCACTGGCAGGAAATTGCAGCTAACATGTAGTCATTGGGTGATTGGTCCATAAAAATCATATATGAAGCACCTATTAAGTTTGCCTTCTTCTGAATTATTGTGGCCCTTCAAAACCAGGGAAAAAAAGAGAATCCAATTGCCTTCGGCTGTGTCAGTCACGCTGCTTCTCTACTAAAGGCTGTACAGTAAAAGCCTATTTACTGTGAAACTCTAAAGCTAACCAGTCAGGTTTTGCTGCCTACCTTAACTGGGAACACAGTGACTCACAGTCCTTGCTCTTACATTGAGTGCTCAATAAGCCTGAGGTGCCAGAAAAGATTGGGTAACAACATCTGTAACCTTGTTTAGGGAAAGAAAGCATGTATAAGGGGGTTTAAGACTATTTACAAATGATATAAATTGGGAATAGTTGGAACATGAAATTTATTTTGTAATGCATTCTCTATTATTACTTAACTCCTGCCATGGTTAAGGGAATTAAACTCCTGTAATCTTCTTTATTTCTGTAGCTTTGTGTGACATGCACCCAATGAGGGCCCTCTTTCTGATTCCAAGGAACCCCCCTCCAAAACTCAAATCCAAGAAATGGTGAGATTAAAATGCTTTCTTTTCCAGATTCTTTGAAGGACTGTTGTTTTTAAATGTTTTATTTTTTTGCTTTACAAACACTAAATAACACAGTGTTTAGATCTGCTTAGATAAAGTTGTGGGGGTGATTTCATTTTTTGTCTCACTGCAGAATTGGATTATCTGTTTCCTTTGAATTAAACTAAAAGTAATCCAACAAAAAAAAGTAATGATGTGAAAGCTGAGAAGGGAGGCATGAAATGACTATTAAATAAAATGCAGTCTGCATGTTAATCACTTAGCAGCGTGACAATTGGCTCAAACTAATTATTAACAGAAGGGCACTAAATGCAAACGAGTTGTACAACAAACAGCTGTGTAATTTGCAGAAAGTGTAGAGACAAATAAGTTCAAGGAGGAGCTGAGATATTTAAAACTAATTTGTCTCCTTGTCTCTCCAATCCTGGTATTGCTCCAGTTGTCTGTCCTATTTCTGTGGACCCCTCAGAGATAAAACATAAAGACCTGGTTCTGCTTCTGTTTTACCCCCACAGACCTGATCACCAAAATCACATCAGGATAAGGGGATTGTTGGGTTTGTGCTAACATAGGTTATGGGCAGAAAACCGTTAAATGATCAGTTAAACATCATGCCATCATTTAAAATTTCAGTCACAAATGATATTGATGTTTCATTACAAAACTGCTCGTTTTATTGTTCCTGCTCTTAGAAAACGTAATGTATTTATATTTAAAGGTCATGCATTGTTGTTTAACTTTCTCCTTTTCAGTTTTGTTCATGCTTGTAACTAAGAGCAGCTAAATAGATTCATCCAGGTAAAAGGAGCAAGTCAGGAGACATGTTTTCTGAGAGCAGTAGGTTGGACAGCTCGCAAACCAACACCCTATAAAGGAACTTAAAAGTGCTCAACACCATTGAAGTCACTATTTGCAATGAAACACAGTATTTTTAACATTCTGGTAACTTTCACATTGATTATTTCTTCATCATTGGTCAATGGGGTAATCATTGGTAAGCATGTCCCTCCCACTGTCACCACATAGCTTTATGATAGTAAACTGTGCTTTAGTTGGGCAAACCACAACTTACTCTACATAATTCGTGTTTTACTCCAAAGAGCATTAAATACATTATTTTCTTCGTCAAAATGTTAATCTCAGGACTATGTGTGTTTTGACCCTTTTAAAAATGTACTTACTACTACAGATGCCAGTGAATGGAAAGTAAAGTTATTTTTTGGTTTTATGAGACCAATATATTTTTGTCACGTTGGTTGTTTCTGCAAAAAGAAATCAATTCAGCCTACCTGTTTTGAGAAAACTAATTTTTCTTCCACTGTTAAAGTACTTTACACATTCAAGAGCAGTATTTAGTCCTATCCTCCTAGTGCTTCCTTTGTTTCCAACAAGTTGGTCATCCATTTGCTCTTATTATTTTTTTTCCCCAGGTCAAAGAAGTTTATTGACTTTATAGAAGGCTGTCTCGTCAAGACCTACCACACCCGGCCAAGCACAGATCAGCTGCTCAAGGATTCATTCATCAGGGACCAGCCCACTGAACGGCAGGTCCGAATTCAGCTCAAAGACCACATTGACCGCACACGCAAAAAGAGAGGAGAGAAAGGTAAAGAGATGAGACTGAAAGGTCTTCAAAGTGCAACATAAGTTGCTTTTAGAAAGTAAATTACATTTACAGGTAATACTTTTTTTTAATTAATTTTTTCATTCCTGATCCTGCAGAGGAGACAGAGTACGAGTACAGTGGTAGTGACGAGGAGGATGAAAATCGTGCAGATGATAGAGAATCAAGGTAACTCATTTGATCTCGTCTTCTCAGTGTATGTTAAAATATCCCATATCAAGTCCCTGATTTCAGTTTTTATGATCAGTTCCATCCTCAACGTGCCTGGCGAGTCCACCCTGAGGCGGGACTTCCAGCGGCTGCAACAGGAGAACAAGGAGCGCACTGAGGCCCTGAAGAGGCAGCAAGCCCAGCTGGCTGCCCAGCGCCGAGATCCTGAGGAACACAAGAGGCAGCTGTTGCATGACCGGCAGAAACGAATCGAAGAACAGAAGGAACAACGGCGTCGACTCGAAGAGGTAACATACAGCGCTTTAGACCTTAGAATTTATTATATCAGTAAAGCTTTTTTTTGTTGTTGTGTTAATGGTCATCTCAAATCCAGTTAATCTGAAATTTAGCAATCATGTTTAAAAAAACATTCATTGCAAATTGTTCTAATCATGCACCCTTTCAAAGGGAATATAAATAAAAACCCAATTCCATTGAAGTTGGGATATAGTGTAAAACATAAATAAAACTGAATACAGTGATTTGAACCTATATTTAATTAACTTTAATTTTATAGATAAACTTAATTGTGTGTTCTTACAACTCATTTGATACCTGCAACATGACCCAACATTGGGACAGGGACAATAAAAGACTGGGAAATTTTAGGTATGTTCAAAAAGTGTCCTGATTGGGTATAAAGTGAGCATTCTCGGTTGTTTGCAAGCAAGGATGGGTCCAATCAAGGGTTGTTAGCAACTTCTTGAGCAAATAATCATAAACAGTTTTAGAAAATCTCCCATCCATAATCTCATCAAAACATCTAGAGAATTTGGAGAATATCTTGTCTGTAAGCCCAAATACCCAAGAATAAACATCTCTGGCCGGCATCATTCTCTAGCGCATATTACCACATACGTCACAAAACCAATGTTGGTGAACAGTTTGTAGCTACATCTACAAATGCAAGTTAAAACTGTATTGTGCAAAGGGAAAGACGTGTATTCATACCTACACCCAGAAAGGCTGCCGGCTACTCCGGGCTCCATGTCATTTGAGATGGAATGAGAGTTTCCTGTGTTTGGATGACTCCATATTTAAAAATGTTTTTGGAAATCATGAGCCGTGTCTCCCAGGGCAAAGGAGGTAAAGAGCTGTCAAGATTGTTATCAGTGGCAATTGCAAAAGCCAGCATCTGTGATTGTATGGGTGTGTTCACGTCCATTGGTAATTTGCACATCTGTGTTTGTACCATGTCTGTAAAAGGTACAAGCAGCTTATTTTGGAGAAACTTATCATTCAGCCATTTAAACATCCTTTTCAGGGACGTCTCTGCTTATTCCACCTACGATGGCAAACCAAATTCTGCATGTTACTACAGCTTGGCTTCGTTGTAAAAGAGCACTGCTACTAGAACCTTTTCCCATTTAATACTTGTTGCACATTATGAAGTGAAAAATATGACAATAGAGACCCAGGACTGTTGAGAAACTGATTAAAAAGAATAGGACACTACTTCAACTTCAAAGCTCAGTTCCACAATTGTTCAAAATTCCCCTCCAAACTTTTTTTAACCTTTTTCAGGTATCAAATCCCAAATTAGTTAATATTTACAAAAACACAATAAGGCATATCAATTGGACATTAAATATCTTGTAATAAAGGTGTATTTAACTAAATTTCAGATAAAATCGTTTGGATTTTGTTTCTATGTGTCACACCCCTTCCTCTTCACTGGGATTGGGGTTGTCCTAAAATTACCTTAAGGCTGTGCATCGCATTTAATAACACAATGTTTTTTGTTATTTCTGCACTTGTTTTACTACTTATATATCGCCATTAAAACAGGACTGTGTTCTGTTTTTTGGATGAGTTTTCCATTAATAATTTACTTAACATTAGTAACATTTCACATGTTTAATTTAAGAGCCGTAAACAAGAGCTAGTGATATTACAATTGTCAAGTTTAAGCTGGTTTAACTTATCGAGATAATATTTGGAAAGCTTCCATGATTTATTAATTAAATACAACTGAATTATGTATGGACCAGTTCAAAGTCATGCATAGGTAATGGAAGAAAAATGTAGACGTATTTTACAAGTTTATTTTTCAAATAATGCTCAAGGATATGTTTTTAGCACCATCCTATGTCAATAAAAAACACATTTGCTGCAATTACAACAGGAAGTACAGTATTTGTTTTCAGCTTTGCAGCTCTAGTACTGTACATTTTTGCTCATTCAATAGTTCAATCACAGTAGGACTGGAGGAAGAGTGTCTTCAAAACAAACATTTTTCCCGCTTTGTCACAGAGTCTCAGACAAATGTAGGTTAGTTTTGACTGCGTCTGCTTTCAGGCTTTTATGCCAAGTCAAGGTACATTACTGCATCATAATGGGGAAAAAGCAATGTTGTTTTAGTAAGCTATACAAAACTAGATTCAGGATATTTAAAGTAAGCCCTTTAAGCTTACAATGCAGAGACCGATTAGGGTGTGTGTTTGTTTCTTTTCTTCAGCTCTTTACACTAAATCTTTTTTTTTTTCATAAGCAGTCAAATTCCTCTGTGCAAGCATAACTCCTCTGCACATTTCTCTCTTTCCTGTCACTTTTCTCCCAGCAACAGAGAAAAGAGCAAGGGATGGTGAGGCAGCAAGAAAAAGCTCCCCATATGAGACGAGAGGACGACAGAAGGATGGCAGAGAGAGAGCAGGTAACCAATCGTAGCAGCAGCAGAGCTGCCCTCAGCCAATCAGGAGAAGAGTGGGCGTGTCTGCCAGCAGCGCTGTGCTAGTTGCACTGGTGGTGAAATTCCGTGAGAGAGTTGCCATAGCAGCAAGGATCTAAATTAGTGTATTTACTCAGATGAGTTTTCTGTGGGCGGCCTCTCTGCATCTCTGCATTTCCAGTCTATCCTCGGCGGCATCAGAGTCTGGCATCAAAGCAAGATCATCCTTTAGTGCCACAAACTTTATGAAATTCACATTGTGCTCCTAAATATTTGAATAGGTCAATGACTTGAAATGTAACTCATTGTGTTGTGTTAACGCTCACAGTTTCACGTTTGATGATATCTGTGCATCTTAATTACCCTGAATCCACAAATCCTACTTTCCTGGTAAACGTTATCAGCAGAATCTTTGACTTTTTATCTCACCGACTCTTGCTTTTGCTTACTGGAATGATATTACATAACCCTTTATCTGTGTTTATCTCCCACACTGTTTCCTTTCTTTTGTGCCACCACCTTTCCTCTGTGCCTTCTTACCTCGCTGCAGGAATTTATCAGGCACAAGTTAGAAGAAGAGCAGCGGCAGTTAGAAATCCTCCAGCAGCAGTTGCTTCAGGAGCAGGCACTGCTTATGGTAACTAGTATTTACCAAAGCTTCATCTGTTCTTCATTTATATACAGATGATTTTTGTTTTGTTTTTTTTCACCACAACTTAGTAAAATTCCCTCATCAATAAGGGAAAATTAACTTCTTAAAACTGTTTCCTGTAGACGTGTTTACTTTTTATAAAAAACAAAAAACACTTCTCTTAGTTGTGCTCATTAAAACAGAATCTTTAGTTTAGTTTAGAAAATATATTCGCCAAAAGCTAAACTACATGCAGGAGAAAGCTGAGCTACATAAAGAGTTGCACCTAGAACTATTCAAACACACCCGCCATGTCTTTTTTTTTTTTCTTTACTTGGTCTGTCATACTTCTAACTAAATGTAACTTTAATAATACTTTTATGTGAAAAGTTTACGACCCCAACCTGTTGAGGGTTGACTGTGCTGTAACAAGATCATACCATCAAAGAATGCTAAGGAAAAGAAAGCAAAACTCAGGACTCCTCAGTTTAACTACGGTTTGTGTCCAGATTTACCACGTCTGGCTTCTTCTGGTGGAAAATTATGACTCGTATCTTCCTTTTAGGGTTGTAAAAGTTAGATAAATGTGAGCAAAATAAATGGATTTAAGTTGCAGTTTCCATCTGTGTGAATGTAGCCTTAGTTAAACTAAACTACTATCATAATCGTATCTGTATTTAACACAGAATATAAGCCAGATTTGCGACTGAGATGTTGAGCGTTGCCATGACGCACAGAAGAAAAAAAACACTGCTTTAAAAAATATGTCATGATCTTAGCTGGTCAAAATCTTATACTGAGTTGAACGTAGGAAGCACAACGTAAATCTGTAAATTATAATTCACAAAAATAAGTCACTGCCTGCTTACTTACATGTTTTTAGAAATATAAATGCATGCCGGACATGATTATTGTTCTTTTCACATGCACAGGTTTCTGTTTTAGTAAAATGGGAGTTATCAGATGTCTACTGTTGGGTTTGCAAAACTTTAGCCTTCGCTTCGGTTTGATGTGAGCTTGAAATTTGCATGTATGTAGTTAGAAGCATGCATTGTTGTCACTGTTATGCCTGTGCCTCCTTAGGAGTACAAGCGAAAGCAGCTCGAGGAGCAACGGCAGTCAGAGCGGCTGCAGAGGCAGCTGCAGCAGGAGCATGCCTACCTAGTGTCCCTGCAAAAACAGCAAGAAAAGAAGCCCCAGCTTTATCACTATAACAAAAACCTCGAGCCCAAAAACAAACCTACCTGGGCCCGTGAGGTAAGCCTGTCTATCTGTTTTTGAAAGCACAACACGAAACCACAGGAAGCTTTTTGTACTTCAGATTCAATCTTCTCCTTCCTATGCTCCAGGTGGAGGAACGAAGTAAACTAAACAGACTGGGGTCGCCCAAAATCTGCACCACGGTCTCTGACACTGCCATTCAGTCACGCTCGGACTCCATCAGTCAATCAGGAATGGTCCAGTCTGCACAGACCCCACCAATGCAGAGGCCAGTGGAACCCCAAGAGGGTCAGGGAAAGGTTTGTGTTTGTTTTAAACAGTTGGTTCAGTAAAACCTCTTGAGCTGCCTTATACTTGGTAACTCACTGCTTTATTCATGCTCTTTTATCTTTACTCTTTTTATCGTTATGTTTGCGTCTACCAACCAATCTATGCATCTCTCTTCACTTTGAACTACATCTTGGGAGATGCTCCTTCCACTTGCCTGCTGCTCCCGCCTTGTCTTCTTGCTCCCGCGCTCTGCAGTTCCAGATGGCCCACTTGGTTCCCCTGAAGCCTTACGCTGCCCCTGTCCCTCGCTCTCAGTCTCTTTGTGACCAGCCCACTAAGAACATGTCCGCCTTCCCCACCCAGGATCCCTCCCTCACACCCACACCTCGCCCTATCCATTCCAGAGAGCTCGTTCGTCAGAACTCAGATCCCACGTCCGAAACACCAGGACCGCAGTTGCATCAGATCAGGGAGGATCGTGGCCCATGGATTCGCCTGCCAGATGTAGAGCTTCCACCTAAGGTAATATCCGGTACCCAAATTTGATCAATCACAATACCAAATCTGTAAAAAAAAAAAGAAAAAACGGCAACACCAAAGCATTTTTTGGAAACTAAAACTACATCTAAGATTTTTACTGTTACCAGATTCCTCAGAGAACTGCGTCCATTGCCACGGCTCTTAACACCAACCTAACCTCTGGCATTAGGCATCCTGTAAGGGCCAGGTACTGATGATAGTATTTATTTATTTATTTATTTTTTAATAAATTAGATCATTTTGGTTAGTGGCTAAATAAACTTTAAATGATTGTACCCTAATGGCAGCAATCCAGATCTCAGCCGCAATGATCGCTGGGAGAGAGGAGACAGTATTAGCATCATCTCTGGTCTTCCCCAAACTGGTTCCCTAGAAAGACATCGCATCCTCAGTGAGTGCACACCTGCCCGATGCTGCTTTGTGGCCAACAACCTTTTTTATTGTATCGATATATATATCTAAATACGTCGGAAGTTTGAATGTGACCTTACATGGAGACGGGTTGGAAGGCATCCTGACACTTTTTTATTCCTCGTCAGGTACCTCCAAAATGGATTCACCAATAATCTCCCATGAAAGTCGCCATAAGCCAGGGGAATCCCGTACGTCCTCTCGTCCCGGGCGACCTGCTGTACGTCTTTTACAGTTTTTAAAGCTTCATCATAACTTTTTTTAAATACCCGTTCTTATCGATCTGTGTTAGAAGAGTAACTGCGTTCATCTGGATTGTAACAGTACACTGTAAAATCACAACTCCTTATGCAGTTTGGTTTAAAAGTCCTGATTTTCTGTGTTTTTCTCCAGTCTAATGAAGAGGCAGAAACTAGCTAAAACTATAAAACAGACTGGGGATTTTTTTGTTGTTAAATAATTAATGTTGGGGTGTAACAAGATCTCTTCTTACAAGATCTCGCAATATTAAGACACACAAATTATGTCTTAAGTTGACCGCTATGTTGTGAGCAACTATCCTGTTTGATGCTGGTAAAACCTTCTTTGAACAACAGTATTACACTATAGCATCCGTAATACTGTCTGAATGAATCCGTACTTTAGCATTTACAGACTGATGAAGCCATCAGTGCTACCATGATTATTGCATGAGAAAAGTGCTTACTTTAACACTGCTGCCACCTTTGCTGTCATGGCTCATGTTTCTCCTCTTTTTAACTCCGTTGACTTCACTTCAAATGTGCAGAGCTACAAGAGGGCTATAGGAGAGGTTAGTAGCACCATGTCCATGTGTTGAGAGAGGCTTTGCATCTGATGCATGCGTTTGTTTTTAGTCCCCTTTTACTGTTCTCGAAGCTGTTTGTTGAACCACCAACACAAGCTTTGTTCTTTACATGTATCTACATTAGCTGAAATATTGCAATCCTGCAAAAGTCATGTAACTTTTTCATTTATTTGTGTCATTCTGATTTACTTAAAGTTCTAAGTGTTTCTCATCTTTGTTTTTCCTTTTTGATGACCATGTAATGTTGATTACTGTTTTTTGAGCATGTGTGTATGTTTTGCCTGTTTGTTTTTGGTAGGATCTTTTTATTCTTTTAACTGCTTTGTGTAAGTAAAATAGGATGTTTGTGTGTGCAGGACCATGGCCTGTATGCTAAGGAGCGTGCTGAGGAGCCTCCGCGCCCCCCTGTTAAGGCCAACGATTACTCCTCATCTTCAGAGAGCAGCGAGAGTAGTGAAGAAAGCGAGAGTGGTGAGGCACCAGAGGAGGAAGAAAGCCCGACAGATCGGTAATTTAATTGATGACCCAAAAAACTTCAGATTATTCAGGAAGCTAACAACTGCTTGGGATTTTCTAATCTAATATGCGGAATAGTCCCTTACTGAATTTACCTATACCCCAGTAGCGCTGTTTTTCAGGCAGCTTTTTTGGAGGAGAGAGCTTTGCAGACAGTGACTAAAATAATTACATATTATTGCATGTTATTACTACAGGGAGCTGAATTGATGGAGGAGCATAAATCTTGGAAATTTGCAACAAGCTGAGTAATCCAATCATATCAAAACAGAAAACAAAATTTTAATGGCGGCCTAAAACCTTAGCAAGATGCTCTAGATGATAAAATCATACGCATACGTCCAAGACTTGAGATTATTGAAGATTTTAGATGTAGTACATCCAAACCAGATGTGTCTTCAGTAACACAATGCAGACTTGAACAAGAAAAACAGTTTTCATGTTTAGAATGAATAATTAATGGTAAGTTAGACACGCTTTGCTAACAGAGTTAATTCTGTGTGGTGCTGCACTTTTTCACCTACGGTGCAGGAAATCTATATGGGATGAAATGATTGTGCCCGTAAAGGAAAAAAAAATTAACAGCAGGGACTCCAGCATCCACAATCGGGGTAGTGAGTTATGTGATGTAAACCGTACTGGATCTCTGTTATCTGCAATTTTGTCTTAAATTACTCTGAGCGGACCATCATGTTGTAGACACGTGTAGTTAATTATATTCATCTAGCTTCCAGCCAAATATCTTTCTGTTCATGCTTTCTTGTATTCAGCCTCAGAGATCCAGACAGTGATTCAGTCAACACAATGGTGGTTCATGAAGATGAGGGTGAGATGGGAGAGGCTGAGCAAGCTGGAGGATACGGGGATCAGACCATGCTGGTTCAGAGAGTGAGTCATCTCTATATGTAATGGTGTTTATACGGCTTCATTGTGTTTTAAAAATTTGTCCAGTGAATAACAAACAATATTTAGAAACTGTAAGGAAGTATACTATACTGTTTATTCCGCTGTTTATTCTCTTTTGGCCAAACCGTTTTATTTATCAGTTGAAGTTTCTTCAGGGTATTTGTGATGAGCATTTGTATGCATGTCTGTTTAAATATGCAAATATCCAGTATTACTTACAAAGTAAGAAGAGAGTAGCCTTAAAGAGAGCTTACAGGCATGATAAATGTTTATTAATTTTATCTGAAATGTAATATACACACTAAGAACAGTTGCAGGACATGAGAATAAAGCGGTGGCAATCCATCCATCTACACTATTGCTGACCTTCATTGGAACCGCTGAATAAGACTTGTGACAAGCCAAAGATCAAACATTTTGTGTTTACTAGCAGAGTTCAATAATATTCATTTGTAATAATCGAAATGTACTCTCGTAAGACATTTACTAACGAAATGAAACCATGACTCATTGAATTTAAATAATGTTTGTTAAAAAATTTTACAGTATGTTTTCAACACAAAGTTTATATAAATTTAAATCTGACCATTCACTTCAATTAAAGCTGGTCTGTTTAGACAAGGAAATTTTGACTGCTGGAAGCCCGGCTTGTCAAAAACCTTTTTGATTCACAGATAAAAAGTTTAGGTTATACTTCACAGTTTTGTCAAACAATAAAGGCACAACTTCTACATAAGACGCAAATTTCTGATTCCTACTTTTGTGCAGATGCAGAGGCTTTACGCCTTTTAGGTGACGTTTTATGTGGCTCGTTTGTTTTTAGCTTAACACGTCTTGTTTAGCTGAGGCGTGTTAGCACAGATTAAAATCTATGATGTCATTGTTACATAATGACTTGTATGTGTTTTGTTTTACTTGGAAGACCCCAGAGAAGAGGAGCCATAATGGATACACTAACTTGCCAGATGTGGTGCAGCCCTCCCATTCTCCCACTGATTCAGCTTCTCACTCCTCTCCAGGGAAGGACTCAGTTTATGATGCAAGTTTCACTGATTATAAGTATATCAGTACCTCAATTGATGGGTCATTTTAGTTCTGTTATTTATGCCCTGATTTAAGCACCAAATTCTCATTTGACATACGTTCATATACGTGTTAGTTGGAAATTAAATTTCTATTGGCTTGATGTGGCGCTAATAACACTATAACATTTTACACTTACTCTCCTACACCAGTATCAATCCAGAGGTTTGGTGAAAGCATCAGGAAAGTCTTCCTTCACCACTTTTGTGGATCTTGGCATGTACCAGTCACCAGGCGGCACAGGGGATAACATTTCAATAAGTGGTGAGTCCGAAGCTCTTTAAATGCCCCACAGCAGCTGCTCAGTGTAGAATATTAGCCCATTACGCCACACTAATTTGTTTTCTGTTTGAACCTTATTTTCATCAACAGTGCCATTTGTTAATTGTAAGATAGTGTAACAGCATGTAGCATCTGTTAAGTCTGCATACAATTGATGGGGTTGTGGCGAACATGGCGGCTATAACTGTTTGCAGCAGTATTCAACCGTAATGTGTTGTACAGCAAAAATATAGTGGGAAAATGAAATATCCAATTGCATTTCTTTGGTTTTTTGGCCTAATGTAATTTAAAATGTATAGAATGCAGAGGATCATCAGTGTCGTTAACAAATATTCCTATTTAAAAAAAAATTTATAGGCTCTAGATTTGAGCAACTAAAGATGGAAGTGCGGAAGGGCTCCATGGTGAATGTTAATCCCACCAACACACGCCCACCTAACGACACGCCTGAGATCCGCAAGTACAAGAAGAGATTCAACTCTGAGATCCTGTGTGCTGCACTTTGGGGTGAGGATGATGACGACGCTATTTTATTGCAAAAACATACCAAACTACAAAACATGCTAAGCTAATGCATGTAGTTAAATTATGACCCAATTATTTCTTCTCCAGTAGAGCTTTGGTTTCAAAGGTAAACAATTTAAATAGTTGCATAGAAGAAAAAAATAGCAGTATAGCAAAAGAGCAAAAATAAATAAACATGAGGCCAGCCCAGTGGCACATTTAGCTTAAATGAATGGATAAAACTATAAATTCCGTGGTGTTACTTTTTTGTTTCTCCACAAGAAAGAGTGTTTTTTGTTTTTTTTTTACACCACATGTTAATCTATATGTGTTTGTCTGTAGGTGTAAACCTGTTGGTGGGCACAGAGAACGGCTTAAAGCTGTTGGACCGCAGTGGTCAAGGAAAAGTTTACCCGCTCATCAACTCCCGTAGGTTCCAACAAATGGATGTTCTGGAGGGCCTGAACTTGCTCATCACAATATCAGGTACAATACCTGTCTATCATCTTCAGCTGCTTTTTCTCTTTGGTTTCTAATAATCACCGTGGGAGCAGAAAACATTTCCAAAATTATAATAGGAAAATAATAGAAATAAAAGATTGTATATTACATCTTTTATTGCTGTTTGGAAGGAAACACATACTTTATACTATATATAATAAAAGACATGAAATTAATCTTTTCAATAAAAGCTCATCTTAGACAGTTTAGTATCTGTCTCGGTTTGTGGCTTACAAGAAATGCCTAAAATGCACACCTGCATCCCAGGTACAAAGATAAAGCTTTTGTACAACTTGTCGAAGTTGCTACACATCGGCATATCCCACCCTGTTTTCTTCAATAAAACTAAAGTCTGTTAAAAATGCAAAAGCCCAGAATCTAAGGTGTACTTCTCACACTACCTCACATTGTCACCAGCTCCCCTGTAGAACGATTTCTTAAACCTTCCCACTGACTCCTTTCTGTAATGTAAACACCCTTACAATTAATTTCCATTGTGCCATATCATCTGAAGCTTTTTTGGCTGGCGACAACCTCATAAGCATAATAATCTTATAAGTTTTACAGATTCCACGGTTAATGAGATCTGATGTCATATTTTCAGAAACAATATTTATCTTTATATTTTTTCCATATCACTGTTTCATTTATAAATGATAATAAGAACATTTTGTGGAGATGTTGGTTTCCCACAAGACAAACTTTTAGAGTTATAGAACCTTTAGAACTTAGATTTTATTTAGCAATCTCTCCGTTCCCTGATCAGCCTCTTTTCATAACACTTAGCAGCTCTCTCGTCAAGTTCTCCATTGTTGTTTAAGGCAAGAAGAACAAGGTGCGTGTTTACTACCTGGCATGGCTGAGGAACAAGATCCTCCATAATGACCCAGAGGTGGAAAAGAAGCAAGGTTGGACCACTGTGGGGGAAATGGAGGGCTGTGTGCACTACAAAGTGGGTGAGTTTCATGCGGACGTTGGCCAATTTTCCACTCGTGAAAACTTGTGGTTAGTACCATTAAGGATCAACTGTAAAGTCAGAGGGCCTCTGTTGTTCTGTCTAGTGAAATACGAGAGGATAAAGTTCCTGGTGATTGCTTTGAAGAATGCGGTGGAGGTTTATGCTTGGGCGCCCAAACCTTATCACAAATTCATGGCCTTCAAGGTTGGGCTCTCCTTTCCTATGAGATTATATATGTATGAGGTCAATCAGCTTTCCTAAACATTTCCTTGTGCCCTCTTTAAACCAGTCTTTTGCAGACCTGCCACACAGGCCTGTACTAGTTGACCTGACCGTAGAAGAGGGCCAGAGGTTGAAGGTCATTTACGGATCCTGTGCGGGGTTCCATGCCATTGATGTGGACTCTGGAAATAACTACGACATTTACATCCCTGTTCATGTCAGTAGTAAAGCTTTTAGTCTAAACTTTGAGACGCAATGAAATCTCTTGAACCTTTTGTACCTTGTTGATCAATTTCAAACAGATCCAAAGCCAAGTGATGCCACACGCAATTGTGTTCCTGCCGAACTCTGATGGCATGGAGATGCTGCTGTGCTACGAGGATGAAGGCGTTTATGTCAACACGTACGGACGTATCATCAAAGATGTCGTCCTGCAGTGGGGCGAGATGCCTACATCCGTTGGTACGACAAAAACCCAAACCCCTGTTTGTTTGTTTTTTGTTTCTTTGTTTTAAACCTTGATTATTTGAAGTGGAATTGGATTATTCCTAATATTACATTGTGCTTTGCAGCTCATATCTGTTCAAACCAGATTATGGGCTGGGGTGAAAAAGCCATTGAGATCCGCTCCGTTGAGACCGGTCACTTGGACGGGGTCTTCATGCACAAGAGAGCTCAGAGACTGAAGTTTCTTTGTGAAAGAAATGATAAGGTAAGTGATAAATATTTAAAATAGGATGTTTTGACCCTTTTAACTGAAAAGATATTACATTTGTTTCTGTGAAAATCAATTTACAATTTTCATCAAGTCTTGACACATCAGTTAAGATCTCAACTTCTCTAAGGTCATAGGTCAAATCCATATTTTTCAATCTCTTCCATTATAGCTCCACTTGTTCTTGTTCTGTTAAAAGGTTAACTGTCACTCTAGGTCCAGTTCGTTTTGTCTGACAGGTTTTCTTCATGTGATGCGCTTATATTTGTTAAATCAACACTGCCATTTATTTACCATGAGGATAATAATGCTTTCAAAGAAATTTGCAGTGTCTCCCACCACTCTTAATAATTTGTGAGTTTTACTTTGGTCCCATTTGGGCATCTTCTTTATCATGCTTTTAATTATGGGTTTGTTTTTCTATATCACCCAAGAAAGAACAGAGTTTTAAAATACCCGGACTAATAGTTTCTCCTTTAGTTACTGTGGACCTCTTGAGTCATTTCTTTATTGGGTTCTCAGTCTAAGTTGACAGCCGTGTCTTTGTTAGGTTCACAGCTGTCGTATCTTTTCATTTTCAAATAATTGCTTGAAAAATGTACTTTGTAATTTTCTGCGTTTGAAATAATGCTTCCTAACCTCACTCGTCTTAATTGTTGGACTAATACATGCCAACCGTTTCACATTTATTAGATATAGCTTATTTTCAACTATGTGATGTCCCTTCCACTTAGAACAATGCAAAGTAGCACATCACAGGAGTCATACAGTATCTATGAAAACAGTTTAGTTTGAAGTTGTGAGGTGACAAAAGTTGAAAGGGTTTGAATAATTTAAGAATGCAGTAGCGCCTCCCCCCAACCTCCAAAGAAAAAAATGTTCACATAAGAGACATAGAGCCCAAGACACTGCTTCATTTTAATAGGTATTGGTAGCAGCCTTGGAAGTCTGAACTAAAGTCTATACAAAATTAGTATTTAAAAAAAGGAAGTGATCGTTTAATCCTATAATACTACAGTACAAAAGAAATGGTCTGCTAAAGATGTGGGTGCTAACCATGCTGTTTTTATCCCTTCTGCTCCCCAGGTGTTTTTTGCATCAGTGCGTTCAGGAGGAAGCAGCCAGGTGTACTTCATGACTCTGAACAGAAACTGCATCATGAACTGGTGAAGCAGCAGCAGCTGCTTTGGTCAGTGCGTAGAGCCCAGCACAATCTGGAGGGCCAAGTCCATTCCACAGTCTGGCTAACGCATGCACACGATTACAAACACCACTCTAAAGCTCCGGCATACTTATGCGCTCTTACAGCAACGCGAAAACCATCCAGAACTCACTAAGAAAGGATAAACACCACAGATACAACTCTAAACCCATTCCTGCCTACACTCCTTAAGATAGTTTTTTTTTTTTTTTTTTTGTGTGTTTTTACAGAAAGACCCCTCTGACAGTTTGATAAGAAATAATTGAGATTCGAATGTCAATATCTTCGGTTAATTTGGATTATGTACATATAATCTAGCTTGATTCTGTTTCCTTTGTGGAGCCGTCTCCTTTAGTTTGAACTATTTTGTTTCCAATTGTGAAATATGTTAACATTCCGGTTGGAGGAAGGCAATTATTTTTCACTTTTTTTGACACATACTCAATGATATAGCACCTGAGACTTGGACCAGAGTCAGTTTCAAACCTGAACTGAAACATTGAAGAGTCCAATTGTTTAGAGGTTTGTTGTTTTGAAATGAAGTCGTTCTATAACCAACAAAAAGAAACATTTGACATATTATAAAAATATTATCAAAATCTAGGTGAAGCAGCTTTTTGAAATACGCAGTTATTTGTAACTACTTTTTTTTGGTGTCTCAGCCATTAGGCCTTGAATCATTTAAATGTAAAATACATTTTAGTTCAGTATTAATATGTGATAATTATAGCTCACAATCAGTTTTTATAGTGCAAACGACATGAGAACAGAAAAAGCTTCCTGCTTTGGTTTCTTCTCTGGTTTACTTAAAGATGAACTTCATCTTGTATCAATCTTTCACAGGTTTACAAAGTACGCAAATTTACTATTTATATGTAGTGATTCTGTAATAGTACTAGGCTACTGGTTTTCTTAATTGTTACTGTACTTTAATGCCATATTATTGCAATATATTCTACTGTTGTGGAGTCTTTTAAGAGGGGAGTTTGTCTGTGAGGCAGCATGATGATTACTTTAAAGGCGGGGGGAGGGCAGGGTTTAGACAAGGGCTGGTTGTCTCGCAATCAGTGATCTTCTCTGCTGTATCTTTTTTTTTGTTTGTTGTATTTGTGTGTGAGCGAGAGAGATGGAGTTATTTTGTGCACAGAGCTGCAGCAGAACAACTCTCTGTGAAGTATTTTCAAATCTGTCTTTGGCCGGCAGGACAATATATCTTAGAGGGGGCCTTTCAGCACAGCAGCGTACTTCAGCTCATCAGGCACTTTCGAGTAAACGAGGAGAACTCACGAGATATAATATATTTTATAGATTTACATTCTGCCAAAGTTCACAGGGCTTGTTGGAATATTGTGAGAGTCGAGGCCAAAGAAAGGAAAACCTTAATGGAGGAGAAAATGACTCCCACAGATCACTAAGCAATGTTTTCCTCCTATGATATATAATTGATGAGTTGATTTTCTTGTTCTTTTTTTAGTATTCAGTATTTAGATACACTTTAGTGACCCCCCCCATTATTGAATGTCCCTTAGCGAGTTGCACTCAGATTAAATCTTTTTTTGTCCACATTAAACTGGTTGGTTTCCCAATAACGAAGTGGGTTAAAACCATTTAAACAATCCAAATCCAGTTGTGCTTCTTTTTGTTTTGGATCATGGACCAAACATTAGTATAATTTGAGTGTGTAAATATTCAAACCAGAGATCACGTTCTCTCATTACTGCAGACAGAAAACCCCCAAACACAAGTAAAACTAATCAAATAATGAAGGAACCTTGTTGCATGATCAGTGGAAAACTCTGCTCCCGGCTGAGATGTACTTTTCTGCGTGAGTCCGAGTTGAGAAAAGTTCTACAAAAAGTTGATTTATTGTACAGGAAAAATATATTTTAAATGGACATGGAGAACACTTTCTCTTCAGTTTGCAAACAGACGCACACAAACTTCAGTGTGCATGTAAGCCATTGAAACAGATTGTGTAGTACTGTATAAAAAATCTGTTTTTCCCTTATTGAATATCTTTTATGTGCCATGGCTTGCACTGCAGATTTACACAAAAGGAGAGCTCTGGCACTCGTTTTTAGTTTTGCTTTCAATCAGTCCGCCATAATGTTTACAGTTAAAAGCCCTGCCTCGGAGAAGGGGAAGGTGAGACATTTTAAACATTTTGAAGCCCAGTCTCTTACTGGAAAATCCAAACAGAAGAGGTTTATTACGAACATTCGGTGCCGGTTAAGTGCACTTAAATAAAATGAGAAAAATACAATCCAGATTATCCCCAAGGCGAGCATAAGATGCCTTATTGGCACCAAAATAAGCACCAAATGATATTTAGTGTGTCCAATCAGAAAGTGTTGAGGGGTTCACTTGCACTGGTAGCCAGCATTGAGAAAAGCCATGTGTATGACACCTGATTGGGTAGGAAACCCTTGGATTTTACACACACACACATCAAATGAAACTGCATGTGTGTCAGTAAATGTGTCCTCAGATGATCGTTCTAAGATCGCGCTGCACACATCAAACCCCTGCTTATTCTTTAGTGATGATTGTTTAACCTTGTAGTGGGGAGAGTAGCTTGTTTTATTCTCGGAAGCCTATTTTATAAAGTTTGTAAATTAGTATTCAGAAATAAAGGTGAATGTAGAGCTAAAAACAGGTTTGTATTTCTATAAAAATGTGTTCCACACTATTATTCTAAGAAAAATGTATTTTAGGACTGTGGCCTCTGGTAGTTAATAAACCACGTTGGGCCGACAAGCTGTCAATATTCTCAGGTGATTGTGTCGTGAAGGAAGTGCGGTGGTGAATTTTATTTACGGATTTTTGCAACAACAGTTGAAAGTGCATTTATGGTTTCTAAAATACCCAGGATCTGTGAAAACATGAGGCCAGTTCGGTGAAACAAGTTATGTAATGTGACCTCTGGAGTCTCCGTTGATTAATGTAGAGGACTACGGTCTGAAAACGGGACAACTAAAAGTGAACAGGATCAAAAGCAGTTTTCTTGACTTTTAGAAGAGTAATTTTCATTAAATAGACAATTGCGTCAAAATTAGAGAATGTGAGCTTCGATGTGTAAAATTTTTTACGCCTACCTTTGAGGCAGCGCCCTAATAAACAAAAACATCAAGCATATAAATGTAATCAAGTTTGCGTTATTTACAAAAACACAGAACATTTGTTATTGAGGCCAGTAGAAGTAGGAAGTTAAAGGTGGAAGAAATTGAAAGGATTAAGACTTAAGTTGCTACTCATTAAATCAAGCTAAATTATAGCGAGGGATGGAAACAATAACTGGGATCCATATTCTATTGCCTTTGTTTTGACAGGTTCTGGTTATACATCCAGGAAGTTAAACGAACACACGTAATTTGAGAGACATAGCGGTTTTTAAATCACAAAATGAAGAAATTAGAGCATTCGTCATTTTTCATTTTGATGCATTTAACAAAATCTATAACAACTGTTGTGTTTGCCTAGTTGACCACTCAAATATCTGGCAATCTGGTTTGTGTTTCTAATTATAAGAAAATATGCTTCAATGTACTCAACCCTAAATTTGCACTAAGCACCAATGAACCACACAAAGCGAAACATATAAAGTTTAGAGAGAAGATCGACGTCTGTGTTACTTTAGGTTTTGGCAGTTTTATTTCTGAAATATAACAGCTTGGATTGAAGGGCATCACCTGAAAGACGCCCTGGTGAGTGATAGAGTAACAGAACTGTGGAGATAATAAGCAATATCTGAAGCATTCAAAACCCCGACCGTCTAAGTGTGGCTTGTAGGCAGTGATTCTTCAGTGGCCTTTGGCAGAATAAATGTAGGCTGGTTTGTTTGTTCCAAAACTATATTCTTATGTCTGTAAGTGCTAGAAACAACAGCTCCTCTCTGTGAACTTAACACAATCTCCTTCTGGGAAACTTGAGGCAATGAAGTGTCAGAAACTGCCTTAACGCCCAGGTAGGAAATCAATAGAATCCTAGTAATAATCTAATGACGCAGTTGTTTGTTTGTTTTCTCGGTGTGAAGTGTGTGAATGGTATTGGAAAAATCATAATCATCAAGATCTTTAGACGGAAATATAATTACCATCATTTGTTTTCAGTAGTTTGATTTTTTTTTTTTTTTTTGGACATTTTTGCAATGTTTTAAATGTGCCCTCATCCATGTTTATTTGTGAGAGGTTAACTTCAGATTGTATTTCATAAACCTATAAACTTCAAACTTTCAAAAGATCTTGCTGAATGAATCCATGTCTTAATACAGGTTGTTTGTTTGAAAAATAAAATCTTGATTTCACTTTGGTGTGTCGGTGTGGTTTTTTGTGTCCCATATCTTTTGGTTACATGAATACAATTATCCAGGCTTCTTTAAAAATGTAAAGATGTAAACCAGAAATCTAAAAAAAAAAAAAAAAAAAAAAGGTTTAGCTTTATTTATTTGAAATAAATTCTGAGAGGGAGAAAATGGAAGGAAGTATAGAAAGGTTTATTTCCAGTCTATTTTGTGTCCCACTGCCTTTCTTCCTTCCTTGTGTTCATGCTTTTATTCTTCATGTTATTCTCTTGTTCATCCCTCATTTCATTTGTTGCTGCCTTTCTTCCTTGTTCACTGCCTCCCTTGTTTGTGCTAATCTCCCTTTTTTTTTCTTTCCTAAATCTTCTAGATCTTCCATTTTTTCCCCCACCTGGTCTGATTATAGAAACTGCTTTAATTTGAACTTTTTTTGTACTATAAAT
The DNA here is from genome assembly GCA_032876305.1 of Orestias chungarensis. NCBI lineage: Eukaryota > Metazoa > Chordata > Actinopteri > Cyprinodontiformes > Cyprinodontidae > Orestias > Orestias chungarensis. The sequence goes on along the minus strand of JAVLVB010000078.1, from coordinate 876,342 downwards.
GCAGATAAATATTCATATTTTAAATTATTCACTTGGGAGAAAAAAAGAAGCAACACTACCAAGCGTGACATTTGAAAATGAGATCTAAAATGGTCTGCAGCACCTCTTTGTGGCCAAAGACTATAAACACCCAGAATAAATGTAATTTAGGTTTATTTGATCTAAAAATACTCTACATTTATCACAGTATGTACTAAATACTGCTTTGGAAAAGAAACCACACAAGCTGTCAGGAGAGGTTATTATTTATTAGTATTATGTACAATTAGTCCGTAGTAATTTCCAAGTAATCGATGTCCGGCACTAGATGTGTTTCTGTATGCTTTTAATTTATCCGTCCGTTGTCCAAAAGATCATATGGAATCACCTGATAATTATTTAATTTTCAGTGTATCTGAGGCACACAGGGAGAACATGAATAACACGCACGCACGCGTGTGTGTGACACACACACACTACAAAAACGAGCTGAATTGAACTAAAAACATGGTGGGATGTACATAGATATAAAATCTGACCACATGACCTGAACACCATGTCAGTGAAGCGTTGATGCACTTGCGTGATTCTTCCCCTCACACCGGCGTCGGTTAAGTTATTAGACTGACTTGGAAACGGTAAAAGAAATTAAAAAGACACGAAGCGTGTGTTGAATGTCGTAAACAAATGCAGAATCATTCGGTGGGAATCTGTTCTAGCACTTTTTCTCCTGGAGGACTGGCGTCTGTCAGAACTGTGTGTGAACTAGGAGTGTGTAAAAGGCTTTAGGTTAACAGTGGTTCTTGTTGGGTGTGTTTTGTTTTGTCTTTTAATTTTATGTCAAGCAGCCAAACTTTTATCTGTAATTGGTCACATGTAATATAAACAGGATTTGTGCGCAGCTGCACACTTTAGTCAGCGGTGGGTAGGCGTGTGTTCAGATTTAGTTTCTTCTTGTATTAAGCATTTGTGGGTCGGGGGTTGGTGGGT
>JAVLVB010000078.1:835649-864888 GCA_032876305.1 Orestias chungarensis | reverse complement strand
CCCCCCCCCCCCGTGACTTTTCTGTAACCACCAACAGTGGGCGGGACAGATGTGCTGTTATTGGGCTGCAGCGACATTTCCTCCAACATCCAGCTGTGCGGAGGCAACTCTGCGGACATCACAAGCAGGAAGTGGATGAAGCTGAGCGGTGAGTGTTTCAACGTCGCACCTTAGGTCGCTTCTGTTCGCCAACTTCCCGGATGTTCCGGGGTAGAACATCCGATCGGCCGACCTTCTCTCCTAAATACGTGAAAATGTCTGGAAAGTTTAACATGCACGCCGCGGGTCTCTTGACTGATGTGGACAGTCTGCAGCTGCATCACGAGGTCCGTGCGTCACTCAGCCTCCTGCAGAGGGTGCAACCCAGCAGCATCAACCCAAAACAGCACAAGGAAGGAAACAACATGACTAGACCTACCTACGCCGATTACTTCCCTTTAAAGGTCACAGCGAGGCTGAGAGGCGCGACAAACTTTTATGCGCCTCGGATAAAAAAAACTAAAATGATGATGATCTCTGCACGTGGGGATGTCTGATAACAGTGAAGTTATCTTGTTAAATTATGGAAGGCTTAAAAAGAACAAAAAAAAACAACCCAATCCAAAATCATTCATCCAGTCGAAATTGACAGTCTTTTGAAGACAATTTAACCCACAGCATCCCAGATCCTCCAAAATCTAAATAAGGGGCTTTTCTACATCTTCATAAGTTAACTTACCTGAAATGATTGTTGTCATCTATTTTCATCTAACTGAAACACATGGATTTAAAAAAGAAAGTCAAGAAAACTACAAATATATTGGTTTTCTGGATTAGATGGAGCCAAAATAAAAGTTTATTATTTTCCCATTGTGTGATAGTGCTACTGCATTACTCCTATCTTTTAGTTCGTCTAAAAGCTTTACTTGATGTTCCAACAAATAAGCCTTCATCTACACCTTCTGCATGTTCATCTATGCCGGGATGTTGTCACAGCCGTGTTTAAAAACAACAGAAAATATTTGTTTCTCACGTTTACTCTATAAAAAAAGTAATCAAGAAGAATGTTGTTGGATTATTTCCTCTCCACAACCGGCCCCACTTTCCTGTGTCCGGCTCTGTTCCTCGTCCCATCATGTGATACCTTTAGCCGAGACGGCCCACTGAACGTTCATTCCAGCGACATCTTAAGAAATATCCATCAGATGGAAGAGTGCAGGGAGTAAAAGGGGACAGCCGAGGCTCTGCGCTCCAGGATGATCTCTCTTTGCTTTAAGTTGCATGTGAAAACAAGCAACTCACTGCGAATCAGATGTCTGCAAATACCAACCTTGAGTGCGAGTGGGAGCCTTTATTAAGAAGCGTTGATTCTCCCTTGGGGCCTCTCAGGGCGAAATTCATCGTCTTTGCTGTTGATCTGCGTTGAAGTTCATATTGTGAAGCCATTGGAAAGTATTTAAAACACCATATATAATAGTGAGGTCTTACTGCACAGGGCAGCGCTCGTCTAAAGAGGAACCACAAAAATGTACGTACTGTACAGTGGAACTTAGTGATGAAGTTAGTTTATGGCATGGATCTTGCTAAGAAGGAAACGGTCGTCTCGCACAAGGTTAAAAATAAAAAAAAGATTATGATTTCATGCTCTCTGTTGTTTTATCACCCGGCGTTAAACTACAGAGAACCATGCTGTTGTAAAATCTATGACGTGTTTCTGTGTGGCTGAGCAAGGTAAAATAAAAATAACATTTAAAAAAAGTTTGGGAAGTGTTTCTTTATCTTTAAATAATTCTGTATGTATTTAAAAAGGATTCCTACATCCTCTAAAGCTTTTCTTATTTCTCGTGTTACAGTCGATGTAATTTGAGCTTTAGGTCTGTAGATCCCTCCGGCTCCCCGTTCACTTTATAATCGATTTAAACACTTGTTTTAGTCACCTGTGATGCGGTGAGGAGATGGACTCCTGGGTATCTGTCTGACCTTCTGCAGCTTTATGTGGCCTCCCCGTCTCTTTCATCTAATGATCAGCTACTTTTAGCTGCACCATGGTTCAGGCTGGTCCACAGGGGTGATTGGATATCTACGCCTGTAGCTCCTTAAGGCCCTAACCGCCACAGTTTGAAGTCTTATCTATATTTGCCCAACACAACTTCATGCTATCATCACCATGTGTCATTGTGGGTAAAGAAGGTTCAGGGAAATGTGCGTTGATAAATGAGACGAAACCCCAATGAGGTTGATTAAGGCTTGTGGTTGCAACATGACAAAAGGTTGCAAATACACATCATTGGACAAATATATTTCTTTACACTTAAGCAAAAATTAAGATGTTTTCATCATGTTTCAAAGCTGCAATCTAAAACGGCTTTAGATTGCTCCGATTACTGGCGTGTTTCCTCTTTCAGTCCTTTCTTTATTCTCCAGTGTTTCTCCAGTGTTTTTCTCTTTGTCGCATCTGAACATTTGGTTTCTTTTCTATTATTAAACTCAGAAATGAGCGATGGTCGCTTACTGCGATTATCTGTTGTCCTACGGTCCATAAAAAGATTTCCATCCCAGACTGGTGTCTGTTTTTAAAGCTGGGCCTCCTCAGGCACAATGATCCCAGCAGTTCAGTATTTATCCATCTGACTTATCTGTGCTTTTTTTTTTCTTCTCTAAAGAGTCCATTTATAATGTTAGTTACTATAGCTCTAAACCTACTGGATACAGTAGTCTTTATCTGTTGTAACACCATATAAAGTACCTCATAAAAGTATTTACTTTAACCCCCTTTATTCGATATTCCATAATAATATGTAGTAAAACCTAGAACCTTCAAAAGAGGGTGAATCAACAAATAGTGCAATTGTTTGTAATTTCACCTTAGCATAAACCTCTCTTGTCTGTGAAAGCCTCAGACGTTTATCAGAGGACATTCGTGAACAAACAAAATCGTGAAGGTCAAGTTACACACACAACTATGTGTGCTTTAAAAAATAGGAAACCACCTCTGGATTTTACCCTGAACAAACCAAGTCAGAGTTTTTGGGGAAGATAGACGGATTTGCAATCAGGGAAGACCCGGAGGGGGCACAGAGCTTCTGTTTGATTCAGGTTGGTCAAAACGTGAATGTAACTTGCGAGAATGTGTGGCCAGACTGGGAAATTGATCTTTATGGAAATACTCCATTTAGCCCTGAGCTGTTTTGCTGAAAATTTAGTAAAAACAAAGAATGCAGCAAAATAAATTTCTACAAGATATTGAGTCAGGTGTTCTAATTTTATTAACACCAATCCAATCAGTTATTTCTTATCTTAAATACAAAAAGGCACATTTCCTTTTTATGTCACAAGTTTGATTTTCTTTCAGGTCTGTCTATCCCTATCTCTATCTAGCCTTTGTGAACGCTGTGTTTAAAGTTTCAGGATTGGTTAATTTCCCTTCTTTTCAAGTGCAGTATTTTGTTCCATTGTTTTAATTTTCGACCTTCCTGTCTTTCCAGCCATGTCAAACGAACGCTCCCCTCTGATCACCTCGGGGGTCTGTGGGCTGACCCTGAGAGCGGCGACATGCGGATCAGGGCCGGACTCCCCCCAGGAATCAAGCGCCGGGAAACCAGCTCAGGACCCACGCAGACTGAACACCTTCTTTGGCGTGATGGTGCCTACAATCCTCTCCATGTTCAGCATCATATTGTTTCTGAGAACAGGTATGTGGTGCAGGTTAAAAAAACAAACAAATGTGCAGTTAAAAAAACCAAAAAACTAGGGTGGGTTGTAGAAGTTGCTTGTTTGTCAAGCGTTTGCAGTGCAGCCATGAGTTAGAGCGATGTGATCTTCGTTTTCCAGGGTTTGTGTTGGGTCACGCTGGGCTGCTGCAGGGTCTGTTGATGGTGGTTGTTGCCTACACCATCATATCTCTCACTGTGCTGTCCATCTGTGCCATTTCCACCAACGGAGCTATTCAGGGCGGAGGAGCCTACTGTATCCTTACCATAATTTCAGAAATGTACTCGGTTTTTCCCCTCATTTATAGCTACTACAACTCGAAGATAAAGTATCCTCAATGAAATTATCTTAGACATGATCAGCCGTTCTTTGGGACCTGAGTTTGGCGGAAGCATTGGTTTGATGTTCTTTCTTGCCAAAGTGTTTGCATGTGGAGAGTATGTCCTGGGTCTAGTGGAGGCCATACTAGATGTGTTTGGAGCGGATCCCGGTAACTTGTGTCCATGCTTACCTTCCCTAACCTGCTTTTGTCATTAATTGTTGTACGTCTTTCTGGGTTGAGCTCTTCTGTTTTATTCGTTTCAGAGTCCTCTGTGTCCGGGGGGTTGCGAGTGCTCCCTCAGGGCTACTGGTACACAGTCCTATATTCCTCTGTGGTCCTCCTGCTTTGTCTCCTCGTGTGCCTGGTGGGCGCACACATTTACTCCCGCATGGCCTTCGCCATCCTGCTGGTGGTCACCGTGTCGCTGCTGTCCGTCTTCATCAGCTCTGTGGCGGTCAAACCAAAAGACTTTGTCATCACCCACCAGGGGCCTGGAAACCAGACGCTCCGCTACAATGCCAGCTACACTGGTTTCAGCGCCGCAACCCTGAGAAACAACTTAGGCTGTGCGTCAGGATTAAGAGCCATTTAGATACTTGTAATAAAAGCTAAGGGTGTTTTCTGCTGCTTTAATTTGGGTTTTGACCTTGTCCTTATTTCATTCTGTGCAGCCGCTTACTCTTTGGACTACAGCACCAACTCGGTCATGACGTTTGCCACCGTGTTTGCTGTCATGTTCACCAGCTGCACTGGGATCATGGCCGGAGCCAACATGTCAGGTTACAGCTCGTCATCCTTTTCCTTGTGTGATGTGAGACAAAGCTGATTGGATCGTCGCATAATGAAACGAATGTGGATGAATATAAATGCAAAACCAATGAAAAAATTTAAAGGACAACAATTTGTTTAGACATGTTTATGGATGTTTTTTCGTTTTTTTCACCTGTGCCTGAAGGGGAACTGAAGACTCCAAGTATTTCCATCCCTAAAGGCACCATCACAGCTGTTTTCTACACCTTCACCGTCTACGTCCTTCTCTTCATCTTAGTCAGCGCCACGTGCGACAGGTGGACCGACTGTCAAACCTATCCATGCAAACTGCTTCAATTAAGTTATAAAGGGACAACTCATAAGTGTTTTATTCTGTTTTAGGACCCTCCTGATTCAAGACTATGGCTTCTTACAGCGGATTAACATCTGGTCACCGCTTGTCACTATTGGAATATACTGCGCCTCTCTGTCAGCTGCGATGTGCTCCATGATCGGAGCATCCCGCATACTCCATGCTCTTGCTCTAGACCACCTCTTTGGTATGTCATGTGATTTTTATTTTTTTTCATTTTATTTAATTTTTTAAATAATCCCCTTCCTGTATATTTTTCTCTTTTCAGGGCTGCCGTTGGCACCAGCCACAATCACATCTAACTCTGGGAACCCTTGGGTGGCTGTGCTGTACACCTGGGGCCTGGCACAGGTAACTATGGTTTAAAAGACTATTATTTCCAGCTCTGGATAAATGTTGAAAAGGACATAGGAAAGTATTTGCATTTATAGACTTAAATCCAGCCTTACTAAGAATTCTTTGTCCTTCCCTGCTGTTTGATTTACTTTTTCCCTTTTATCTTCTTTCCCACCTTGTTTTGTTTAAATTATATATTTTCCTAAATTCTTTCCTTGTCTTTTTATTTTGTCTTTCCTCCCTTGCATTGTTTTGTCTTTCCTCTTGTGTCCAACCCCCTCCTTCTCTGTTTTCCTGCCTTCTCGCCATCCTAAGTCTAGAAAGTCTAGATTGTATACATGTCAGAATATGTGGAAGCCATGCATACAACAGTTTCTCAAACTCGGTTCAAGCAGTTGCTGTGTTTCTGTGTCAGTGTGTGGTGTTCGCAGGGCAGCTCAATGCTGTCGCAAGCCTGGTGACTGTTTTCTACCTGCTCGCGTACGCCGCTGTAGACCTGGCCTGTCTGGCTCTCGAGTGGGCTTCTGCGCCAAATTTCCGGTAATGACATATTTCCTTATCAGAAAATGACAATTTCTGTAACTTTTAGACAAGCCATGTTATCAATTCCAATGAATGCAATACTTACTTGTTTTCTTGCAGATAAGGAAAATGTTTTCAGAGTTTCTCCTTTATGTCCACCTTTTGTTTTTCCAGACCAACTTTTCAGCTCTTCTCATGGCACACCTGCCTGCTGGGGATCCTCAGCTGTTTGGTCATGATGTTCGTCATCAACCCAGTGTATTCCTCAGGCAGTATCGTTCTCCTTCTGGTGCTGCTGCTTTTTCTCCACTACAGGTCGCCTACAAGCAGCTGGGGCTACATCAGCCAGGCTCTCATTTTCCACCAGGTATTTGAGCACAACCGATAAACCATCGATAGAAAGTCAGGCATGAACCCCCAGCTGTGTTGTTCCTCCATGTGTAGGTGCGGAAGTATCTGTTGATGCTAGATGTGAGGAAAGACCACGTGAAGTTCTGGAGGCCCCAAGTCCTGCTGATGGTGTCCAACCCACGGTCCTCCTGTCAGCTTATTTTGTTTGTGAACCAGCTGAAGAAGGGTGGACTGTACGTGTTAGGTCATGTGCAGCTGGGAGATCTGGGTAATTATCAGGCTTAGATCTATAACATAAAATGAGATGTTCTTAATTGATCCTATAATCTGGAAATTATTGGGCTGCTCCTGTTTTTACCCATACCTGAATGTCATCATCCTGGAACAATAGATTATAGTTTGTAGAACTGCCTTCTGCTAGTATTACAGCTTAAAAATGTAATAGTTACACTGCGTAGAGCGTTTGTGAACACAAAATGTCAATTCTTACCTATTGGATACCTTATCTGGGCTGCATGTTTAAGGTTTCTGCTGAAAAGAAGGAGTTATACTCATTGATAGTGTTTTGAATATAGGCCAAAAATGTCCATATTTTCTGTAATATGTTTACTGTGTCCTCTACAGGGTTTATTGTAAACTTTTATCTTTCTAACTGCATTTGTTCTTCAACTCTTATATTCACCCCATCTTTCAGAATCTTCATAAAACACTTTTAGGTTTGTGGTTTTACATGGGACAGATGGATGGAGTAGCCATGTGCCTAGAAGTATGCCCCCACTGTTACACATCGGCATGTGATGTTTTTATTATTCTTTCAGAGAGCAACAGAACCGGTTCAGCAAGTCAGAACAAGGCTACATGTGTCCATTAGTTTGCATTTGCTACAAAAGGACTTGGTCATCTGTTGGGTTTGCCCTCTAGGCTGCTGTTGGCATTGTAATCACGGCTCAGGTTTTCTCTGAAGCGTGGTGCGCAGACCTGAGAGCGTTACTCATGGGATCTTGAGCAATTGCTCAGTTTAGCCTGAATAATTTAGTTTTCCTTTCCATAAACTCTCCAACATTTTATCAGTGGAGAATCTTTTTCATTAAATAAACTAAACACAATATTATCAAACTTTCTCTAAATACGAAAGCGGTTTTATTTTACTTCCATACATTTTATTATTATTCTACAGAAAGTGGATTGCAGACGTGACCGTGACAAACGTATCAGTTCTCCTATAAACTCACAATAGGGTAAAATGAGTTTCATGGAAGATTTTAGTTCAAAATAAGCAATTGTATATATGTGGCATACCTCTACAGATATGCTAGTAACAGGTTGTACATTGACCATTTCCTAATTGGTATATCAACAGTTTACCCCATATTTCCCACATACTTCAGAAATGCCACAAAACTGATCCCAAACTGGGGATTTTTAGATCTAAACCCTTTAACTAGGTTTATTATTTAAGTAGGTTGATTCGGTTTTGGAAGTTAAATCCTCAAAGTAAACTGGAAAATGATATCATCCAGGTTAAAACCGACCAGGGCGACTCAACATATTTGTTTTCAGATATCTGTGTAGCATCTTTAAGTAAAATTTAAAATAAAATGTTATGGTAATACTTTCTCTTAATTAGGGACCTAAAAACATCCATACTGTTAATAGAAGTCTGCTCTGTTTTTTTAGACTCCCTGCCATCAGACCCTGTTCAAACCCAGTACAACTTCTGGCTGAGTCTGGTTGATAAACTCGGGGTGAAGGCCTTTGTGGACCTCACTCTTTCTCCCTCAGTCAGACAAGGAACACAACATCTGCTGCGCATCACAGGACTCGGTACACTTTTTTCCCCACCACCATTCCACACAGATTGTCTCCTTAAGTCTGCACACACTCAATCTGATTCTGTTTATTTTTTTCCAAGGTGGCATGAAGCCCAACACGCTGATTTTGGGTTTCTATGACAGTTGCACACCTGATGATTTCTTCCTGCAGGATTCTGCCTTCTGTAGTACATCCGCGGGAGAAGGCAGTGAGGGGGAATATAATTTCGGGGTCGACCTGCCTTCGTTGCAAGCCCATTTCCCTCCTGTTCGACATCTCGAGAGCCCCCGGTGGCTGTCACCGGACGAGTACGTCGGGATCATTTCCGATGCCATTAAAATGAAGAAAAATGTGTGCCTTGGCAGATACTTTTTCCAGCTGCAGGGAGAAGGTAAAGACAGCAAAGTGGATGGGTCTGAGCGGACAATCGACGTGTGGCCTCTCAACCTGCTGCAGCCCGGCAGCCAGGACTACCAGGATGTCTGCAGTCTGTTCCTGCTGCAGATGGCCTGCGTGCTCAACATGTCAAGCAAATGGCGTCACGCGAGAATGAGGATCTTCTTGAATGTGGAGACGGAGTCCTCAGACCAGGGCTGGGTGGTGAACGAAGAGACATTTCGAGAGCTGCTGAGGAAGCTGAGGATCAGGGCCTCCATAAAGATTGTGCCGTGGGACTCGGTGGTGCAGCACTACGCTCTGCCAGAGGGGGAGCGCTGCGAAGAACCGTCACCAGGCTTATCGGAGGACTTCCTGTCCGCCGTAAACCTCATGCTGATGGAGCACAGCTCTCATGCAGCTGTCCGCTTCCTGTATTTACCTCGGCCTCCTGCTGGTCGCAGCCAGTTGCAGCAGTACTTGGTTCAGCTGGAAGCAGTGACCAAAGGTTTAGGGCCTACACTGTTGATTCACGGGGTCACGCCGGTCACATACACTGACCTCTGAGCATAGTTTGTTTCATCTGATGATGTAAATATCACAAGGTCTTATTTCTCTATTTACTTAAATCATAGGTTGTGCCATGCCAGCATCTGATATTATTTAGAAAGGCTATTCTGCAGTATTTATTTGTTTTTTCACCCCTGTGTTTTTTTTCTTCTTGGAAAAGTACCACTTAAAGTTTAGCAGGAAACATTCCTCTTATAGACTTGAAATGGCTAAATGTTCAAGGCAAAAAATTGCTTTAATAATATTAATGGTCAGGATTTTTCTTGATATAATTGTCCGTGCATAACTGCATGTCTCCAAAGGACCAACAAGAGAAATAAAAACGTCTAAACACAAATTCTAAGTAGATATCTTTTTTATTTATTTTTTATTACTACAATGTTGTCAAGGAGATTGTTTACTGAATGTCCACGTTTAATCTTGAACTAGTTTTGTTTTTAAATTCTACTTTTTATACGTTTGATAATGCAAATAGTTTTACTCCATAAACATAATATAGGATAATTGATATTAAACTCACACTATGTAGGAACTTAAGTAATGTACGATTACAAAGAAAAGACTACAAGTCCATTTAAAAAAAAAAAAAATGAAGGAAACAGTAAATAAGTTTTAAACAGCCGTACTGTAATTTATATGCAACCTTTTTGTTTACTGACAGTTTTAAGAAGAAACTAGAATTGAATTTTTTTATTTTTTTATTTTTTATTCTTTAAGCTTTCTGGGGGGCTTTACTGGGCTCGAGAGTTTTAGTTCAGTTCAATATTTCGTTCGGGATTTTTTTTTAGCACATTTGATTTTAATTAGCGTGTAGAGTAATTGTTTTGCTATGGAATCAGATTCTTTTCACTACTATCCATTGTTACATTTGTTCATGATTCCTTCATTTAATCATAATAAGACTATTGGTACCATTATACCAACAAAAAATACATAACAATAATTTCCATACCATGACGTTACTGCATCCAAACTTTACTGCCACTGTTTTTTGTATTGGATGTTCTGCAACATCCATATATTTTACTTCAGATTTCATCTGACCTGTATAAATGTTCTTCAGGAAACTTTGACCAAACCTCAGCATAGTTCTTTTCTTCGCCATTGACGTCTTGCAAAGTGAGCGTACCTAGAGCTACTTACAGCAAAAATGTGTACCTGCTGTCTCTAACTACTTTTAAAGCTGTTTGCGAGAGCTGCTGGATAATCTTATCACTCTTATTAATTCTTCGACTCCTTTAAAAAAATAAAATAAAATAAAAACCATCATGTTAGGAACACCTGTTCATGTTTGGTTTGTGTTAAAATAACCTTTGTTCCGCTTCTCCATTGCGGTTCCACTGTAATCAGGGAGGTATTTGTGAGTTTGAAAGTAAATTGCAATGAATCCATTCAGCACCTTTAGATGATGCTACTTTATACTTATGTGGAGCAGGATTGCCTTTAATTACCGACAATGCAAGCAGATGCACCACTGGAAATGACAGATTCAGGCTGTTTTCTTTTTTTTATTTTATATTTTGCATCGTTTGAAAGTATTTTTTAATGCCTATTCTCTTTTTACTTATGATTGAGGTACTTGTTTTTTTTTTCTTTTGTATTTATTAATTAGTTTGATTGATGCCAACACGTCATGCCAGTAGCATTTTTAGTGGAACAGTGTTTTGAGAATACGATTATATTCAATATTTTGTCCTACTGTTATTATCTTAATTGATTACCTAATAATTTAACTTTTTTTGTTCTTTCTTTCAATTAATTCAATGATTTTCTGTTGCTGCCTTCTCAATGCCTTTATACAAGCATGCTTTGCTTCTCAATGTCTGTCTGCTTAGAAATTACCACATCGGGCCTCAGAATGACGCATAGTTTTGATCAGCCTTTGCATAATACACAAAGCAATGCTTTGTAGTTATCCTAGAGTGTGTAGGTAGACTTGAAAAGCATAGAATTGAAGTTGCTTGTGCCCATGTGTGAAGTTTCCACAGTCTGTGATGATTTAGGGTTGCGATGCCATCTGCTGGTGTTGGGCCACTGTGTGACAGCAATTCCAATGTAGGTCAAAACCGATTTCATGATTATTGCACTGCCTCAGCCAACAAACTGGTCTGAGCTAAGACCGATTGATAATCTATAGGTATTGTCAAAAGGAAAATGAGAGCCATTGCCAAAAAATTTAACTAAAGGCCTAAATTAAAGCATCCTGAGTCCGTGGCTCTGCTGAAGTGTTAAAAATGCCCATGTTGCTTTGTAATAGGCAATGATCCAGAAATTCATCACAACTCAACTTGCAATTTGTTTTAGGAAACACAATTATCAATCTGTGGGTAATCTAATTAGCTTTTTTGAAGTACTGGTAATCACTTGCATTTTTTTAATTATGTCTTTGTTCTCTGTAATAATAAACGTTCAATAGGGTAAATTTTGCTATATTCGTTTAAGAGTTTACTCTCATCATTGAAACTAAAGAAATCTGAAATGTGAATAAATAAATGTTTATAATAAAAAATGTTTCTACAAAAGTCCTCAGTTATTTCAGTTTTCATATAAAGAACAGTTTTAAAGTCGACTACTCTATTTTTGTTGTCAGCCACTCCTTTTCCTGAGACGCTCGTCTCTCTTCGGTTTTTGCATCCGGGAGGTTTCTCAACACCCTGATGAAAAATGTCGACATCCGAAGCCAGTCTGGCAGGAGGAGCGAGAGAGCCACACTCTGTAGGATGTTGGGCAAGCAAAGAAATGTAAAGATGTAGCAGGAGGCAGTTTAAAACAGATCATGGCTTTTCATTGCTTTACCCTGACCTGCAGTGCATGAGACAGACAGCCACTGGTGTAGCTGGAGTGACCTATAGTGTTGAGCGCCTCGTAGGCGAACGCCGAAGCACTCTTCACCAAGCAGTTGACCTCCATGTTTTGCGTCATGTTGGTGGATACCACGAGTGGGGCCACACACTGCGGAGACGTTAACAGCAATTGCACAGTACATCAGATGACAACAAAGGCTAAGGTCAATTTCATAACATGAAAAAACATAAGTAAATTATTCAATTTTTAGATGTATATTTTTTAAAACCAATGTGGAGGGTTTTCAATAAACGTAATTGTGTCCTCCACCTGAAAACTATTCGCATCGGTGCTGCAACAAAAGTCTAAAACACGATGTCTAGAGAAGAATAACAAACTGTTAAGACAGGCATAAAAAGCATTTTTTGTAGTGCAAACGTGGGTGTTTTTCTCTCTGTGCTAAAATATAATAAATAAGGTGAGTTCAGTCCTCTACCTTCCATCTGTCTGAGGTGTGTTATAGGTTAGCATGCTAAAGATATTTCAAAAACACAGGTTATATAGTAATTACAGCAGCAGGCTTGAAATTGATCTTGCATTTATTTGGTCGTGTTATTCTTTTGGGTTAGTTGTTCTTGGCTGCACACCCTTTCAGCCGCACTTTTCCTTCCACTACTTCTACTTCCTTTTGTTTGCTTATTTATTGCCCTCAGTATGAACAGCAGGTTTAATTAATAATGACCTCTTGTGGCTTCCGATCCTTGTGGAGTGTGTCAGAAACTGTCAGAGTTTTTTGTTCATAACACGACACATTTCTAGATAAATATACTTTTTATCGTTGTTAGGTCATATTCTAATTTTTAAAAATGTTTTTTCAGATGTTTCATTTACTGTAAGTCGGAAGGAATTCATAATGTTGACATTTTCCCTTTTTTAATCTAATCCAGTAAATAGTCTACTGCATTAATTTCAGTCATAAATGATATTTTATGACTAATATCAAGACTAGGACAGTTTTAGAGACGGATGGTATCAGTTACCTGGACAGTGATTCCCTCTGATTTGTACTCGGCGTGCAAACAATGAGAGAAATATATTACAAAAGTCTGCAAAAAAAAAAAAAAGTATAGAAAACACGTAGACAACTGAGTGAGCATGTCAGGACAGATTTGAATGACATTATGTAAAAGTGAACACCATAAAAATACCTTTGTGGCCGAATAAAGAGCCAGCAATGGATGAGGACGGACACCCACTTCAGAAGAGATGTTGATAATTAATCCTCTGCCTCTGGAATGGATTTTTTTTTACATCATTGACCCATTGATCTCATTATCCTAATATTTGCTTTAATGTTGTGTTTGTAGGTACCTGTCCACCATGCCGGGAAGAACCAATCTGGTCATCTGCATTGTGACAGCAAAATCAAAATAAAGTGTACAACTGAATATAACAAAAGACATAAAACGGATTAAGACAGTATTGTAACTACTGTCTTACCTGGGGTAAAGAAAGTATGTTACAGTTGATGATCTCAGTGATTTTCTGATAAAAAATAAATTAAATTTTAGTCGGATAATAGCAGCCTTAGTTATAGTTTCACTTTCAATCACCCAATGTAATTATTTTCATGAACAAAAGGATATATTTGAGATAGTTTACCTGTTTCGTGTCTGGCGTTTCCAGAAAATAGGCAAAATGATCAGTACACGTCATTCCAACATTGTTAACTATGTGATTGAAGAGACAAGAACTCTTGTTAATAAACACTATATGTGTCATATTTTAGAAAGTAACAGTAAATATTACATTGATAATGAATCGAAACATTGTTTTTCTTATTAAGAGTATTCTGTAATGGATTTTCTTTGGTTGTAGGACAAAAACAAAAAATTGGAAAAACATTTGATCTGTGCAGGGCCAAACCTGGACATGTCACCAATTTATCAGAGAAGACACACACACAAACACAAACTCAAACCCAAGGACAATTTAGATAGAACAGCTGTCATTTTTTAACTGTGAGAAGAAGACAAACATTTGTAAATGGAGTTTCCCCTTAAAAATCAAAACATTGAAAGTGCTTAAGTATGAAGCACTTATAAGGAATTACATTTGATCATGTTTTTCCTCTATTACCCAGAATCCCAATCTGCAGGCCTTGTAAATCCTTTGCTATGGATGAATAGATGCCATCACCCTCTGTGAAGTCCACTTGGATGGTGTGAGTCTTTCGTCCATGCTCGTTTCCTAAGGCAGAGAGAAACATTGCAAGTGTTTATTGACCATGAGGGCAACAGTTGAGGACACGTGCATCATCTCTGCTCGACTCACTGATTTCTTTGGCAACCATTCGAAGCTTATCATCACATCTTCCTATTAAAACAACATCCAGGCCCCTTCGTGCCAACTGGAGGAATACAAAAACAGATTTCCATGGTCTTTCACCTCAGGCAAGATTCTGTCTTGATGTAGATCCTATATAAAATTACTTAACATGAAAACATAACCAGAATGTTTCATCACATTTAAATAAATACATCAAATCTGGTTTAAAAACTGGAATAAAATGTCCTAGAAATGAAGTTGTAGACTCACCTCTGTGGCGTAAGCTTTACCAATGCCAGATGTGGCACCAGTAACAACTGTGTTAAGAAAAAAGCAAAGAGGAATAAACGTTGTAGTTTAGTGACCGTACATGAGAAGCAATAGAACATTTCTTCAGGCCACAAATAAGTGGGTTATTTATTTATTTTGTCTTTGAATTGTGCGCAAGTAAGATTTCCGTGTTAATGGTAGATGTTGGTTGGAGGGAAACAATAATAGATGATGTATCTGTTTCAACAATCATAATAGCTTAAAGTCTTTATAATAGTGATGGCCAGCCTATTCAACACTACAGTAGAGTTCAGGGGAACGCTGTCAATCTGTTATTCACATGTACCAAATTAACTGATCTTTAAATGTTGGAGCAGGGGTTTGCAAAAATAACCTTAGACTAATGGGAGTTGACACTTTGAAAAAGACAATTGTACATATTTATCAAATATTCTCCTTGTTGGAGCTCTAAATAGTCACTAGTAGACCAGAGCTGCGGGTTGCAGTCTAAAATTTAAAAAGTTTCGGCACACAGCCATCCCTGTTTGTATAATTCGTATATATATATATAACATATACATAACATAAATCAGTAAATATAATGGTTGAGGAATTGCTCTGTACAAAAAAAAGCCTTTGAAAAGCTGCTTAAGAGCACTGTGTAATTTTTTGCTTTTGTTTTAAGGAAAAAATATTTCCCAAGAAAAAATATTTGAATTATTATTTTTCGCTGTGTGCAATGCCTTTTTCTCGTACGTTACCTGCCCATTGTCCATATGCCCGCAGGTCCACCTGCAGGTGCTCTGATAACACAAACTGTCTGAATCCGCACCAACATTTCCAGGTGAATTTCAGCAAACAGAGGGCGACCGTCAACCCTCCCAAGATCTCCAGAGCATCAGTCAGTGACGTTTTGCGGCAGAGCTCCTGAGCAAGCAGCATTTTCCTCTAGCACAAGGTGGAAGCGTTCAGAATGGGCTTTCTCCTTTTTATACTAGAAGAAATTAAATGTTTTGTTTGTGCTCCTCCCCATATTTCTCCTCCTCCTGTATGTCATGTTCCAGAAGATTGCTGTGGTGGGGTAATTCTTGATATGGTGAGCTTACTGACGCAGAAAGAGGATTTTAGAAGGTGAGATGTCCCATGATTATCCTGTGGCTTCAACATTTAAAACAGACATTAAACCAGTATGAAATCCTACATTATGATGCAGTGAAAACATGATGAATCCTATTTGAGTATCTAATTGAACAGAATTATTAAAATGCATCCTCAAAAAGGCACGGGATGTTGTTTTAGGTCAAACCATTAAATAACCTGTTCTCGCTGCACTAGCAATGCTTGCATCTAATCACAAGGGACATAAACAAAACCACCAATCATCAAATGTTGATAAAGATGTAGAGAGATGTGAATATGGCCCAGTATTTCTGAAAGCAGATAAGACTTTGCAGCTGCCACAATCTGTCAGCTTTCATTTCGGCAGAAACAGTCCTACTCCTTCATTTAGAGGGAATGTCTGTACGTTGACAAACTGATAATGTGTCAGATTAAATGCCAGGGTGAAAAAACGATTGATAGCCAAATGGCAAACGTACAACTCGAGTCTTGTAGTGCGACTGACAGGACAAAAGCTGCTTGTCATCAAACTCTGTTTGTCTGATAAATTGTGTTGTCATTTTGTTTAGGCCGAATGATGGCTTTCCTTAAATGCATTTTATAGTCATCTAGTCATCCTATGAATACCATTAATCCATTATTTTTCTTTTTTATAATTTTCTTCGTAAATATGTCTTCGTTTCTTCTGGTTTAGCAGGTCCTTTCATGCAGGGAAGTCTTTAACTGCAATTAATCTGAATATGGTGAAAACAGTAACAGGTTTGAAATAATAAATATAAAACAACAACACAAACAGGTTTAGGAAGGAAATAACACAGTTTTATTGCACATTAAAATGAAACCGGCATATTTCCATTAGTCACAGTATTTTAAACAGATAGTTTATCCAACAGTTGGCTAAAGCAAATACTTAATAATACTATATAATTTTGTTTATTGACACCTTTGCACAATTGTACAAACAGGGGGATAAGTCTAAAAAGGACCCACTGAAAATTATACACAAAAGTATTATTCTTATTCTTATTCTTATTCTTATTCTTATTCTTATTCTTACTATCAAATTAAACAATAACATCAATATTGTTTTTAAAATGTGCTGATTTGAATTATATTATTAATTATGATTGATAAGCACAATTGTCTTATAAAGTGCCGTCTGTTGTAAATCTGTGCTATATAGATAAACTGAATCCTGAATCTTGTAAAATGTTGGGTGCATTGAGCCCTACCTGATCTCACACGGTGAATTGGAGACTTATCAATCGCTGGATTGTCAATGCTGGACATTTTAAAGGAACCTGAATTTCAATGGTAATTTTTTTTCCCCATCAGCAGACTGAAGCCCTTCTGGATAAATTGCTGTTGTTTGCTGGAGTGCATGTAACACTGACCTGATTTTGAAGAACTAATCTTTTTTTTCCCTTCTGTGTCTAGTACATAATATCCACAAAGCAATGAAGATCAAAATCCAATTTAAATTCACAATTTGTTATCCCACTGAGATAAAGCCTCTCCTGACCATATTCACTCAAAGTAGTGTTTTAAATTCCTCTTCTATCTATATTGTGTCAGCTCCCTCAAGCACCTTATTTTCTCTTCTTGTTTTCTATTTTCTTTATCTACGCTTATAAGAGTAACGGGACTGAAATAATATGTACTCACACTTATAAAAGTCTGCCTTTATAAGCAGATTTTTAGAATATATCAAAAGCTGTTCCAGCTTAATTTTTGAGTTTTTTATTGGTCTATCACAAATAACAATGAAATACACAGAAGGAAAAAAAAGAATAAGAGAAAGCGAGTAAATAAGTATTTGGATCGCTGTTTAAGATTTGTTTTGATGCAAGATGTTAGATGTAGAGCTAAATTGTTGAATCAACACCTTGGTGTTCAAAAATGTGAGCCAGGAAGTGAGTTTTAAAATGTCTTTTAAAATCTTTTAAAGTCAAGAACTGAGATTTAAGGTCCCCCCCTTTGTTTTAATTGTGCCCAAAACAAAAAATCTATAGTGATTTTCTACAAGTGAAGATTTATTCAATTTAACGTCATTTGAAATGTTTCACTTGCATTACTTGTTCAAAAGGGGGCAGCATACAGTCAAGTCCGTTTAAGATGAACAGCTGAAGGACCAACTGTGCTGTTCACTAACACTAATGCTGGCATAGCGAAGCTGTTATTTTGCAGAAGTCTCACCAGTAAAGTTTACAGAGAGTTTGAAATGGAGATGTGATGTAGTAGGAAGATAAACTTTATCTCTCATTGTTTCAAATAAAAGTTTTTGTCAGTTCGAAAACTTTATTTATTTAAAAATTGGATTTTGTTGAGTTCCTTACTATTTCCAACATTAAATATAAATATCAGGTAAAAATCAACCTTTTTTATGATTCCCCAGGATTATTGCAGAGGAAGAAACACGCACTTATAGCCCAGTGTGTGTGGACAGTGACTAAAAGGTCTACTTATAGGCTCCTCAGGATTACCTGATCCTGAGGAGCCTAAATTACACTCCTGCATGGCTTAAAGGGAAGAATCCAGGTTTCCTACATGCTGTTCAACCTGTGATCCTGGAAGGACGGATTGATCTCACTGTGAGAGTCCTCTAGATCAATTCACCTAAATAATTAAGTTTGGTCACAGAAAAAAACAAAACAGTATTCTCTCTTTTACTCTACTTTTCCGACAGGCAATAAATATTTTTTGAGGTGTACAAATCCTTGCATTTCTTGTTTTGCAAGCAAAGTAACTAATTTTGCAGGTAATATACCGTCTGAATGTAATAAATTGTATGTGCTGGTTGTCTCCCGACAGTACGGTGCAGTGTCGCTGCCTCTGCTGAGCTGGCTGTTTGTCCGACCTTGCTTTGGAGTGATCTCTAACAGTGCTGTCAGCCATGTCACTAAGAGGCTTGCGTGCAGCCGATCAGTTTAGCAAGGCCTCGCCTGACTAATCTGATTACTTCAACAAGTCTTCCATAAATGTGCAAGACAGGACAAATGAGAACTGGGGTCACCTCACATATGCCACAACCTGCCTTCATAAAGAGGTGATTGAGGATGCATGCTTGACCATTATTTGTTAGCAGTTTTTATTTTGAACTTATTTTTTTTGTTACTTAGATTTTTTAACTAAAATACAGCTTATAGCTTTAAGATCAAATCAGCATATTTTCTATAGTTTACCACTAATAGCGTTGAAGATCTTTCCGAACCCTCTCCTCCATCTGTTATCATTTACTTCATGAGATGAGGTTCAATGAGGATTGACACACAGATCTAAAAAATTAAAATTAAAATGCTAGAAACAAAGAGGCCTTTACAATTTTAGGGAAACCCCCCGAACTCTGGATATATTTACATTGTGCATCTATCAGCAGCGCCTTGTGAAAGTTTTAAAATCGACTTTTTATGTTTTTGTCTCATTGCAATTACAGTGTCTAATGTATTTTACGAGTTTATTATTTATTGGGACGTCACAATACAGTATATAATGCTGAAGAGCACAATTGAATAGTTGTGAATTTGTTTGAGAAATAAAAATCTAAACGGTGTTCAGTACTTAAGTCCCACAGTGGCCAAACTTTGTGGAACTACCTTTTACCCCAATTATGTCTGCACAACTTTAAAGGTATATTTTTAAACAGATTTTTTTTCTTTTTGTCAAAAACGAACAGTGGAAACGATTGAAAGGTGATAACCTGTAAACAAAAGATTTCTGCCCTGAGTTTATTTACTTTGGTCTTCTAAGGTTACTTTTGACTAAGTTCTTATTTGGTCTAAAGAAACTCAACTTAACTGAGTTACTTAAGACTTTCTTAGATTATGTTTGGATATTTATATTTATTTAAATCTTTACAATTTTTTACCTTCCCAGACTCTCTACTTATCTTTGGCCTTATACCCCAAGGCTTTGTCTGTAATCATCAGTTTCATAGGATATATGGACCACCACCTATTCATCGTTCAGTATTCACAGATGGAGACTTGAAAACATTTTTAGTGGGTGTTTACCAATCCGAAAACCCCATTTGTTTCTTGTGATACAGATTGGTTGTTCCTCAAAAGGCAGAGATAAGAAAGACTATAGATATTAGGTGTAATAGTGCTAAGACAGTTTTCACCATTCATACCAATGTGTATCCTGGTATTTGGACAAAAACTGTTGAATTTTTATAAATAGAGAATTATATGTGTCCTCAAGTATTCTTACATCTTAGATATTCATTGGCAGCTGTGCTCCCTAACCCCTGCAAATATCTGAGGCCCACTGTTATATACAGTACTTTCTTACTTCTTTGTATAACCTTGGTTTTATGTTGTGTTGTAAATTATGTTAGGAACTTTCAAAGTGTTGGTCTTTGTCATTTGTCCTTGATTTTAAACAGGCCTAAACTGCAAACCAATCCATGCTTCTCTTTTTCTCTTTCTTTTTAAAGTAGATCTGTGTAGGAACTGACTTTTTGAGATATGATAGAATTTCCAGGTTATGTAGAAGTTTTTTTTTTTTTAAACTCTGGATGCAAAGGTTGCTTGTGATAAATCAGCACGTGAGCAAACAGTGAGTGTGCTTCTACTTTCACCTTCTTCTCCTTGTGATCCCCCCTTCCCCAACGCTCTCCACACACACATGCTTCCCACACTAGTGTGGATTAAAAGCTAAAGAAGGTTGAGAAGTCAAAGCTTGTCAGCCCATTCCACCTTTTCCTTCCCTTTACTTATTCCTTCTCTCAAGCTCTCAGCCCAGCAACTCAGAAATCAGGTTGTACCTTTCCGATGGACCTGTGGTTTGGGGTGGGTCCTAGTTCAAAACAGGGACAGGAACAACTAAACCAAGAAGACCTACACCCTGGAAATTAGAAATTTCGTTTTTTTTCTAAATTTAACCTGGTTTAAATGTCTTGGAAAATAGATAAGATAGATTTTACAGTGTTTCCTTCTTTCTTTATTTTTGTTTTATATCTCACATGAACGCGGGATTGCTTATAACTTTCACAATGCAAGACAAAAGAAAAGTGCTCATCCTGAGTACTAATCCACTTGGAATTTAGATGGTGCTATTTAATGACAGACTCAAACCCTGACATGGCTCCTCTATAAAAAAACATCTGTAGGTAAGATCTCTCTCATTGTAATGTGTCATGTAAAAATGATCCATTCCTTGTTTTACGTTGCACTGTTAAGGCCTGTTGGTCAGAGTTTCTACGGCAAAGAGAAGGTGTTGGAAACTAGTGGTCGATAAAATGTCTTATACATATGAGGAAAATGATATGCAGTCTATAGTGAAGTTCTCTACATAAAAAATGCCTTTGATTAAGCTTTAGATATTCAGCACCTTTTTGCTGGAAATAGTGAAACATTCAAGATTCTAGACATGTTTTATTGTCATATGTATCACATGAGACTATAATGCGTGAGCTCGAATGAAATTTCAATTGCAGTACAATTCCTAATTAAGAAAACTAACAAGTCAATATCAGCAGAAAACACTACTGTGTGAGTTACATATTTTGATAAAGAGGTCATAAATTCGTAGTTTGTAATTGTAAATTATACATTAGACAAACAACAGAATCAGAGCATCCATATAAATTTGCTTTAAAAAAGTCTATTATTTTGCAGCAATTTTTTTAAATATGTTTTAAATTCAGTTCAAAGATCATTTATACAAAAAAAGGACACATTAAATCTAGTCATATTTTCACCAACTCAGATAAAGATACATCATGTATGTCTTGATGAGACTTGAAGGATGCGCTAAAAACTTCAAAAGAACAAAATCACAGGCAAAAGGACATATCATAGCAAATAGAAAGTTAGAGAACTGGATCCAAATTTAGCTCCTGGTTACGTGGCATTAGCTCTGGCAAAGCTAATGAGCTTGTTACATACATGCTAGTAATTCTCCTAGGGACAGCGGTACGTCCTCAGTGATGAGGCCATATGGACACTGATAAGATTATGATAAAGGATCACATCTCTTCACGTATGACTTGATAAAGGCTATATCAGTACATATCTTTCGTTCAGACATAGATATTATTAAATGGTGTGTATATCGTTTTCTAATATTCTTTTATTCTTGTCTCCTGGAGCCAGTGATGGCTTGGGGTCTGCTTGTCGTATGTCCACCGTTGGACTAAAGGCCTCCAGAGTGCCAAGGGAACCAAAGACACTCTCTCACTTACCAAAATAAACTCTCATTTAACCTTCTGTGTCTGAGGCATCATAGAAACTGCATGTGAAAATGACAAATCAGAGAGACCCTCAATGTCTGCACAACCTTGCCTACCACCCACGATGGCAGCACCACTCAATTAAAGTGATAAGAAAGAGACGTATATGGATGGTGATTACAAATAATTTTGCTGGATATAGAAGGTTTGAGTTATTATCTGCAGCATTTTCACTGTCATCCAAATCCTTGTCATCAATACCACAGTTGCCATCATCCCCAGTGCAGCAAACCAGAAGACCAAAGGGGAGCTGGTTTCATCTCCTTCTACTAATGATCTCCTTATTCCCTTGTCAAGCATGGGCAACTACTTTCAAGGTGGCCCTGGTTGGACCATGGACATGTGACATCTTATACTCTAAAGCTCTCCCTGACTTGGCAGCTCGCCTTGCGACCAGCCGTATAAACAAGAACCCCTACCTTAACAAAGGCTACTGGTATGACTACACGTTGATTAATGAGGACTGCAAGTCAACTCGTGCCCTTGTTCGCTTTTCGGATCTAGATAGTTACGGTGCTGCTTTCTTGGGCCCTGCTAACCCAGGCTACTGCTCCTCAGCTGCTTTGTATGCGAAAGAGTGGGATATTGGGATTCTGTCTTGGGGTTGTCTCAAACCCAACATGAATACTGGAGACATTAACCCCACCTTCCTAAGGCCACAACCATTGTCCGCCCATGTGATTTTTACTGTACTAAGGTTTTTTCGATGGGCTCATGTGGCCATAATTTCAGAAGAAACAGATCTTTGGGAAGCCACAGGACAGGAGTTAGCCACTTCGCTCAGGGTTCTTGGCCTTCCTGTGAACCCCGTTGTAACTATGGAAAGTGATAAGGATGGGCCTCGAAGAGCTTTGACAAGAATAAGGGAAGCAGATCGAGTTAGAGGTAAGATGCACTTAATTCATACGAGAGGAACTTAAGCCCATGCAAATTGAACATTTTGTTTCAAATGTTGATCTTTTTTTATAGTGATCATCATGTGCATGCCCTCTGTCCTGATTGGTGGCCAAGCGCAATACCAGCTCCTGATGACAGCCTTAGCTATGCGCATGATCGACCGTGGCTATGTTTTTATATCGTATGACACTCTTCTGTATTCCCTACCATACAAAGACGCAAACTACTACATGCTGGGAAATGATACCAAGCTCAGAAAAGCCTATGATGGGGTTCTCACCATCACAATTGAGTCTGGAGAACATAATTTCTATGAGGCCTTCAGAGATGCTCAGAACACCTATGAAATACGCAGCAGTACTCCACCAGAGCAGGTAAGACTTGTTGAGAAATCTGAATTGAGAAACAGTATAAAAGTAACCAAACATTTTTTTTCTAAATGTAATGTCTAATTGCCCTTTGTTAGGTTTCTCCATTCTTTGGGACAATTTACAGTATGATGTACTACATTGCTATGGCTGCTGAGCAAGCACGTTCAAGTGGAGGCCGCTGGGTATCAGGTTCCATCCTGGGAGAAAGCAAGGGCGGTTTTGAGTTTGAAGGATTCAATCAGCAGTTGCAAGCTGGAAGAAATGGTGAAGGCATGCAAGCTAGCTATGTGGTGCTGGACTACCGCGGCATGGGCACCACTCTTTACTCCACACATTTTCTTCATGCTAGTCACACAGATGGAAAGACCGGGGGCTTGAAGTATCTTGGTCGCTCGGTTCACTTTGCAGGCAGCACTCCATACAAAGATTCAAGTTGCTGGTTTAGCACATACTTCGCTTGCACTGGAGGTTGGTGTCATAGTACGGTGTTTCCACAATGAACTGATTCCCTGATTTTATAGATGTGGTCATTTACATATAACTTTGTTCTTTTTGTCTTTCCAAAGGCATGGATGTAACCACATTCTTCTTTCTATTCCTGTTGTTCATTTCATTGGTGGGAGGTTTAGTAAACATCTTTCTTTACTTGAAGTATGTAAAACAGAACAGGAAAAATATAATATTTAAAATTGCTCAGCTTTTTTTCCCCCTAATCAAATATGATATTTATGTGTACAGAAAAGAAGGCAGGGTTGGGTTCAGCTTTGGTGGTAATGGAAATGGTGGCTCATCGAAGGTGATTCTGACACTTGATGATCTGGTTTTCATCAACACTCAAGTCAGCAGACGGGTCAGACTCACTGAATCAATTTTGACACTTTTCTCCCAGTTTACAAGTGATTTGCCCTCACAAGATCACTTTAACCTTTGTTTCTGAGCAGAAGCTAAATGATGAAAGTATCATGAAAAGCCAAGGCGACATGAAGACACCGCAGCACTCAGTGTCTGGCCGAAGCTACCTAGCCTCCACTCCAGATAGTTCAAATGTTGCTGTGTTTGAGGTAAGAAAATCCCAACATGCCAGATACAATGGATTTAAAATTCTGCCTTTGAGTTCTGGAGTCTCTTATTTGCCAAAAAACGTTCTCTTTATTTTATAGGGTGACTGGGTTTGGCTAAAGAAATGTCCCACAGGAACAGTTTCTGGTGTTGGAGGAAGCACAGAGGTGATCTTTGTGAAGGTAATATACATCATGTGAGCTGTTGAATTGCTTGGAATGAGTTCATCTTAGCCAATCAGAATCAGAACCAGAATCGGCTTCCATTGCCAAGTACATTATTGGACATGCAAGGAATTTTGGCCTACTTACACCATGGCAGCCAATATTATTCACCCAGTATTTAAAGCTACTAAGCACCATATCTTTGTTTGCCAGCAATTAAAGTTTTAAGGTCATATGTGATAAAAGGGCTAAGAGGCTACTTATGTTTCATTTAGCTAACGTCATAATTCAAAATACTTATGCAGAAATTATATAAAACATCATGCTGGATATAAAAATAATTTGGCACAATAACAAACTAACCTCTAAAAGCAATACAAACTGAAAGAAGTGTATTACTTTTTCTATGTATTTGAGTAGAAGAGGTTCATTAAGTAAAGGCATATACATTGCAAGAAAAGATACTCTTTAATCCTTTGCAATGGCATAATTTTGTTATTACTACTTTGGTTTGCGAGTTTATGAAGCTTATTCTCTAAATATATTCTGGGCAGAAGCTTCCTCTTGTGTGGTGGTAGAGAAATAAAAAGGCGATGAGCTGCTTTGGGAGAGCCAAATGAAAATAATTGTGTATTTTAGGTTCCTGTGAATTGTGAAAAGTCCTTTGTTCCTGTTGTTGTAGCCTTGGGTAGAAATACAAAGTTCCCTGTTCTTGTGAGGTAGGCCTATGCATTGGCATTGAGGTTGGTTCATATGAAAAAAATGAATGAGGTACATATCAGTAGTGAAAACTCCCAAATTTTGGACACGTTCTTGGGTTTGTTTTCTAACTTGGAACCTGGACATTTAGAAATACAGTATGCACGAATTAAATACTTCTCAATATGGATGATGCAATGTGAATGGGTCCATTAAAAAATAACAAAAAATGTATTGTTGTATTAAACGTTCAAAATGGCTGAATCTTAAAAAAAGCATCCCTTACTGCTTTTCGGTGAGTGAAGAATATAGCACCATTTTGCCGCATTTGTTTTTCCATTTCAGTTAAGGGAGATGAGGCATGAGAACCTAAATCTATTCCTGGGATTGTTCTTTGATTCTGGCATCTTTGGGATCGTTACTGAACACTGCACCAGGGGAAGCCTGGAGGACTTATTGGGCAATGAGGATGTGCGTCTCGATTGGATGTTCAAGTCTTCCTTGTTGATGGATTTGATCAGGGTGAGAAAGAGCTCTCTAAGTTTTATTTTCACACATGATCATGTTTTCACATTACTTGTCTATTTTACGTTTGCATCAGGGAATGAAGTACCTTCATCATCGTAACATCAACCATGGACGGCTCAAATCCCGTAACTGTGTGGTCGATGGGCGCTTTGTGCTGAAGTTGACAGATTATGGATTTAATGAAATTTTGATTGCGCAAAGCATTGACACAGATGAGGAAAAGCCTGAAGGTGAGAAAACCTAAAAGTTTGGATTTATTTTTTATTTATTTACCCACACATGTGAGTCATTTTATTAATGGTTCTGCATTTTTTCAATATAAAAAGAATTGCTCTGGACGGCTCCGGAGTTGCTTCGAAACCCAGATGAGAGGAGAAAAGGCACTTTCTTTGGTGACGTTTACAGTTTCGCCATCATCACGCAGGAGATTGTTTCTCGCTCTTCACCCTTCTGCATGTTGGACATGCCTCCGAAAGGTGAATCATTAGATAGTACAGCCAAATTAGTAAAATATTTAGGAAAACTATTAAAAATATTACAAGCCTTTTTAGGTTCTTCTTTTTTTATGTTTGTCAACATTTTGCTCATGTTTGTTTGTGTATATGTGTGTGTTGACAGAGATTATCAACAAAGTCAAAGACCCTCCACCTCTGTGTCGGCCAATTGTATCAGTGGAAGAGGCTCCTTTAGACGTAATTCAATTAATGAAACAAGCCTGGAGTGAAGATCCAGAGAAGAGGCCAACCTTTGAGGACATTTTCAAACAGGTAAAAATGCAGAACAAATGTTCATCTGAGATTTTATAATAAACTGAAACTTATTGAGAAACGCTCTTCACGTGTCAGTTCAAAAACATCTCAAAAGGAAAGAAGACTAATATCATAGACTCAATGTTGCGGATGTTGGAGCAATACTCCTCTAACTTGGAGGACCTCATCCGGGAGAGGACAGAGGAGCTTGAGATGGAGAGACAGAAAACAGATCAACTGGTGGCACAGATGTTGCCCAAGTAAGTGTCCAACACATAAAGAACAGAAAACGAGTTGTTACTTTTGTTTTATGCTGACGAATAACAACAGCTTTAAGAAACATGAAAAGCAGATATAATTTTCATTCTCAAGAGAAAAAGTTGTGATTTCAAATTCAGCATCATCAATAGTCCAGTGCAAAGCATTGCAGGGCAACATATTTAAGAAAAAAATAACAAAGAAAAACAGTTATGCCTACCTTGTGTCATTTTGGGTTTTATGTAAAAAAAAATTCTAAATTATCTTTATCCTAAAGTAACAGCAGACGCAAAGTGTTGATTTTGAACAAGGCAGCATTAGCTGTACTCAGCAGCTAACCAATAATGGCATCTTATGTGAATAAAGTTATTTATCCGTGGGAAAAGGTCATTAATGAAACCTAATAAAACTATTCTAAAACAAATGTTTCAATTGTACCAGTTTTTATTATATATGGTGGAGAGATTCAATGAAGTGTGATCAGATTGTAGATTGTATAATAAAAATATTAATAATAATAATAATATTTAATAATAATAAAATTAGACCACAGTTATATTATTGGAAAAAAGGCTTTTGAAGATTCCCTTTAATGTAAAAACGTTTCAGCCATGCTCTAAATTTAACATCAAATCTTATGTCTTAACACATCACTATTGTTGAAGATTTAAAGACAGTACTGCAGTTTTTTGAGGCCCGAGCTGTCTGTGTCAGCACCACAAGCCCGCTTTTAACTCTTAATATTTGTCTTTCAGGTCTGTGGCCCAATCGCTGAAGCTGGGCAAGCCTGTGGAGCCGGAGCATTTCAGTGAGGTCACGCTGTACTTCAGTGACATTGTTGGTTTTACAACCATCTCAGCTCTCAGTGAGCCCATTGAGGTGGTCGACCTGCTCAATGACCTCTACACGCTTTTTGATGCCATTATCCCTCTACATGACGTCTATAAGGTTAGCATCTTTGGGCTTTTTTTAGCCATTAAAAAGGCATTTTCAATTTTCAACGTAGCTATTTAAAAAAATCTTTTAAAGGTAGAAAACAGCTGTTTTTCAGTGTGGGACGTTTTGAATCATATCAACTCTTGCGGTTGAAAGGGATATTTTGCATTATTTTTATCATTATATCTGCTGAATTATTATGCAGTGTTATACATGAGTGCATTCTAAACTGTTTTTGGACCCACACGTGAAGCGCACAAAGCCTAATTCAATGTTCACAGCTGTAAAAAAACAAATAAAAATGTTATTCCTTGTCAAAAACTAATCGTACATTTAAAAAGAATTACAATCAAAAATGGCATTAACTATTTTATCATATAGGGCTTGTTGGTCTAGAAGTGAGAGGTCCCGGGTTCAAATCCCGGACAAGCCCCTGAACAAGAGCTCTAGGTAGCATGCGTGGTTGCAAAAAAAAAGTTGAAACACAACAGGAAAAAGCGCAAGTTTATTTCTTTCCAATCTCATTGTAAAAGGTGTATAATGACAATAACAGGCTTTCTATTCTATTTTAATTTAATTGGTGCCTTCATAATGCATAGCATAGGAGGCAGTCCATTGCAACGCAATGCAGACATCTATCAATTTACACCTCTAAACTGGACTCTTTATTATATATATATTTTTTATTCCGTCAGACTTAATGCGGCCCGAACCGTAGTGTGCACCCCCACAAACTATATATCAAAATGTGCATCCCGATCCCGAGAGGTGTGCTATTACTTTTCTTTTACAGATGAGAATCCGTTACGAAGTTATTTGCGAAAACCACGTCTGAAAATCACATAGGAATGAATGGAGTTGCGGAAAAAAAATTCCTAAAAATCACGAATTTTTGAACATGGACTGTGTCATCATTCGTTCGTCTAGAAACATCATTCAAATTTCAGTTTGTAGGTATGTCTGTATTCTGCCAAGAGGTGTAGGCGGGATGTCGATAACTATCACGGTTTTTTCGCAACGAGCCTCATAGCGACCCAAAGTTTCACAAAAATCACCAAATCTTCACTAAATCTTCAGTAATGACATCATCGGCTAGAGTGTGGAAGATCCTTTTTTTAAAGACACTTGCTTTGTGTTAGACTCGCCCTCATGACTACATTTTTAGTAGTACTATTCTGATTTTCAGGTATTTTGTATAACCGGGGGTTGACTACGGTACAATGTCTTCGGAATTTTTATTAGAGTAGACCGTTCTTTAGAAAAAAATCCCCAAGCAAAAAAAGTCGGAGCAAAAATGGCCAGCTTCGCCATAGACATACATTGATTTGAATTTTCTTTTGACGCACTCCATGCTTAACTCGTCACAGCTCAGGCACTGAAGTACGTAGAGATCTGAGCTGTCGCACAGCTGTACACAAGGGACAGCAAGAGCTCAGCAGTTTTATCCATACCTGTTACGGTTTTCAAATGTGAAGGGTTTGTTCAAGAATTTTTCAATGAAAAGCTGGCTTGACTCTCTTAGAGATGCAGCACCTGCATGGTCATTAATTACCATAGTAACAGAACACAGTGTTAATGACCTCAAGTTACCTGAGCCAGACTGCTGCAGACTGAAGCTGTGTGCTATAGGCATGTAGTACCAGCCAGAAGAGATGTGTTTATACCTTATATATGTTTGTCTTTCTCTCTTTTGATCTCGCCTTTCTTTTTTGCTCTCCTTCTCACTCTTTCTCTGTTTTTTTCT
>JAVLVB010000078.1:824318-835549 GCA_032876305.1 Orestias chungarensis | reverse complement strand
TGTGTGTGTGTGTGTGTGTGTGTGTGTGTGTGTGTGTGTGTGTGTGTGTGTGTGTGTGTGTGTGTGTGTGTGTGTGTGTGTGTGTGTTTGTGCATGCGTGTGTGTTCGTGTGTGTATATGTAATCATGTATATACTATACTACTGAACTTTTCAGAGAGGCTTTGAACTCATACAAAGGCCCAGTTTGAGAACTTAATTGGTTCACCATATAAGGCCATGCAATGTGTTTGAACCCCTGCACACTGGTTAATGCGGCTTTGTGGGGACTCTAGTGGGTTTCTGGCTAAAAAGGTTTTGTGGGAACGGTTTTGATTACGGGCTTTATGAGGGATTATTTGGGGGAGTTTTTTATAAGCTCATACAGTATGATACTGCCATAATAATATCATGGTAGTACGAATCCATGTAGTAATGATAGCATTTAAGCTACTATTAGCATTTTAAATTCTGCTATCTTATACACTAACATGTGCATACTAGATTAAGTATGTTTTTGTAAGTGAACATCCTGATGAGAACCTTTATGGTAACGTTAGCTTCATACCTAAAATTAGCATTTAAGCTAATGTTAGCATTGTAGCTAAAATTTGAATATACACTACCATGTGCATACTACATGAAGCACTTTATTGTATATGGACATGCTAATGACAGCCTATATGCTAATGTTAGCATTAAAGTTAACATCAGCATTTAAGCTAATTTTGATGTATGAGCTAAACTTTACATAATGAGTGCTGACATTATGTGTCAGACAACATGCAATTAAGACCCCACATAGTAATTATAGCATTTAAGCTAATGTTAGCATTTTAGCATTTTAATTAAGACCCAACATAGCAATTTTAGCATTTAAGCTAATGTTAGCATTTTAGCTAAAATTTGTTTATATTGTACCATGCGAGTGATTAATCCACTATAGTAGGATAAGTGAACATGCTGATGACAACCTACATGCTAACATTAGCTTGATAGCTAATAATTGCTTATACACTACCATGTGCGTAATACATCAACTATTTTAGGATAAGTTAACATTCTGATGACAACCTACATGCTAATGTTACCATTTTAGCTAACATTAGCATTTTAGCTAAGTTTGATGTATACGCTAAACTTTACATACAAAATGCAGACATTAGGTGTTATTTAACATGTTAATAAGCCCCTCATCGTAATTTTAGCATTTAAGCTAACATTAGCATTTTAGCTAATTTAGGTAATGATAACCTACATGCTAACATTAAGTACATGGATTAAATTAGAATTTAAGCCAACTTTAGCTAAAATAAGTTGTCTAACCTTTTTAATGCAATAATCGGGACCCCTCGGACACGCACAACTGGCAGGCACCATCAGAATTTCTTCCGGAATTTTGTAGTTTCAGAATAAAATTTCATGCCACATTTTGTGTTTGACTAAAAACAGAGAGGCTAAAAATGTAAAAAACATAATAATGTGTATTACCTAAGAATATAAACATGTTTTGCACTAAGAAAATAAACTCAACTTCTGTTTGACCTAATAAAAGAACTTTAAAAGTTGCTTTATAGTATTTTAAAGATATTTTGTTTTACTCCAGTTTTTTGCTCCTTAATCTGATATAGATATATTTGGCTGCATAAATCATGCAATAGGCATTTCAATTTAAATTTTGGATCCATTAAAAAATGATTTGTTTTTTTCCAAAGTCAATTAGTAGAAGGAAGGAACATTGTGTTTAGTCAGGACAGTTAACTATAACATAATTTTAAAACATATCATTTTTGGGTTGTAGTTTACTTTCTTTTTTCAGCCCTAAAATTTTAAATTCTTTCTGCAAATCCTGATGCAAGACAAAAAGTCCTGTGTTTGTGTTTGTTCACCTCTTGAATTCTCATGGTGTTCAGGTGGAAACCATCGGAGATGCTTACATGGTAGCTTCTGGAGTTCCCACCAGAAACGGCAATCGTCATGCAGCTGAGATGGCCAACATGTCCCTCGACATTTTGAGCCTGATTGGGACCTTCAAGACGAGACACATGCCTGACCTGAAAATCCGAATCCGTATTGGCCTGCACTCCGGTAAGTGCCATGTTCCTTCTCTCTGTTCAGTTATCAGCCCCCAACACTATAATGGTAAACTTTGAATAGCATGTGGAAAATTCATTAAATTATCTATTTAATTTACCGTCAAGGGAGTACATACTTCTTGATAATTACTTCATGTTTTGTTGTAAGGGCACATATAAGCAGTCGATTAGGCTTTTTAAAGATTTGGACATTTTTTTTGGATGCTTTTTTCTAATCTTTTACGTTTTCATATTGGGTAATTTCTAGCTTGAAAAACAATTTTACTTAGGCTGATGCATTGTCCGGGAATAAAAAAAAATGGATGATTTAAAAAAAACGTTTTTTTTAGGTATATTTTTTAGGTTTTTTATTGATATTTCACATTGAAGATTTTAAATAAATGGAAATGGTCTTCAGTATTATTGAACTAAATTGTCTATATGTACAGCATTTCTATTTTGTAATGAGAAGCCAAAAGCGAATAGGCCAGGAGTTAAATATGCTGATATCCTGTGTTACTGGGTAAAATAAACCTGAACTCCATTTTAGAGTGAATAAGAGTTAAAGAAGAATCTGAGTTTCCAAGCTGCTAAGAGAAGGAGATATTTTTACCACTTTTATCCTCGTCTGAAACGTGTTCCTGGAAGAGTGAAACACTATCCACTTACAGTGCTGTCATCCAATTAAGACGCTGTACATGCCGGACCTCTGACTCGGCCAATTGCAAGTTTCTGAACTGCTTGATTCTATCCCAGTTAGAAAGCTATCTCCTTAGAAGGAAAGCATGTTAAGACGTCAACAAAACTGTAGCATAGCAGAGAGCTAAAGTCAGGGAACCACAATAATCCAATACAGTACACAAATTTCACACATTTCCTTAAGTTATATACTAATGATAAGAAAACGTGATCTGCGCAAAGCTTCTGCGTGACCAATTTACTTTAACATGCTGCAATTACAGGTCCAGTCGTAGCTGGAGTTGTTGGCCTGACCATGCCCCGGTACTGTCTGTTTGGAGACACGGTCAACACAACATCTCGGATGGAGTCCACCAGTTTGCGTGAGTGTCTTTTATAGACGTTTCCAGTTGTTTTATTTTATTGCTGAAGAGCATTCTGGGATGGAGGACAGGTGCATGACTGTCTGAGTACACGTTGCTTCAGGTTAAACAGGGCTTTGAGTGAGCAGCGCTCCCTAATCCTTTAACACTATCAGCAGAATTAAAAGCCAATTTGAAGTTTCAGGGTAAACGGCAATAATGATCAAATTTATAGTCATCAAACTTTGCATACTTTCAGATCTGTGCACATAGTTACTATCCAACTAATGGACTAACTATCCAGAAGCTGTTGCACTATTAATACATGAAATCTTCAATATCTTTCTTTTAAAACCCACAGTTTATGGATAGAACCGTAGTAGAATTTAGCAGGTTTCTTTCTTTACATAAAATAAAATCATACAGTACATGTTTACTATTAGAGGAATGCTTATTTTATCTGTCAGAGACCTCCTAATAAGATTCTATTGCCACCAAGTGGAAGAGAAACAAACAACACCTAGACTCCTGTCTTCAGTCATTTTAATGTGCTCAGTGAAAACCTTAGATCGCTGGCATTAGCTAAGTCCCAAACTGTGTTGCAATATAATTCCCATTTCAGAAGCATCTGCTTAAAACAGAGCTATTTTTTTGTTTGTTTTGAGTGGTTTCGTTTATTAAGTTATTGCCTCTACAATACAGCTAGTTTGATACACATTTAGCTTGGAAACAGTATATTCTGAGCTCCACAGGTTGTCCTTGTGACACATTTTGATCACAATATCTTAGATTATTGTAACATAAAGGCTTTCTATGTGAACCTGTTATGAAGCTTTTTCAGCATTCCAAAAGCATGTTTCTTCTGCATGCACAGCTTACAGAATCCATGTCAACCAAACTACAGCTGATCTCCTGAACAACCTGGAGATGGGATACAAGATTCAGGTCAGAGGTTTGACAGAATTAAAGGTATGTACATTTAAAGGAAAAAAAATCTTAAGTATTCAATAATATATAGAACAGATGTGATAAAATAAATAAATAAATAAACAAAAAACTGGCACTACAACATAAATTCATGCAAATGTTATCTCATTTTAGGGAAAGGGTATCGAGACCACCTACTGGCTGGTGGGGAAGGAAGGCTTTAACAAGCCTCTGCCAGTTCCCATGGACACCAAAGAGTAAGAAAATATTTTGTTTCCTCGTCTACTAAAATATTTTTTTTAGAAGCCTATCCTCATATATTTATTTAAAACTGCCTTAAGTAATAAATCACACTAATTTTTTTTCATTCATAAATTACCATTAACTTTGATTTGCCATCTTGCACCTGCAACCTAAGAAATGAAACCCATCTTATTTGCTTTAGTTCTCCATTTGTCTTCAGATATTTTCTTCAAACTGTTTAAAGACAAACTGCTGGAATTTGTCGGGCCTTCGTCAGCAAATGATACTCTGAACAATATTCTGAGTCCTCACTGATTTTAATTATTGAACAGCAGTTTTTTGTATTTTTTAGTATATAAATAATAGACTTTCCATCAAATATGTCAACAAAATGACTTGCTCACCAATTTTGGATGGATTTGAGAATTATAAGACAAAAGATTCTTATCAAGGAGACTAAAAGTATAAATTTTAAACAAAATATTGCATTAATTAGTCTTACTGCAACCTTTATTTGTCAACCATTTGTTTCATTCCAGACAAAGTATTTGGTTTGGTTATTTTGAAAAGTATCTATAAGTTTTGTTGTTAATCCCTTTTTAGGACTGGGCTTAGATGTATTCTTATTGCTAGACCTACGTTACCAGAATAAACTTAAAAATAAAAATACTTATCTGAACTGATGTGATTGTAAGGCAAAACAGATCCTGCCATTTAATTAGTTTAACATGATGGCTCACCATTTTCCGCCACACAGATGTGATGCCTAAAAGATGTTTTTCTTCTTGCAGTGGTGTCAACCATGGTATCGGATTGGATGAGCTCCCTCCAGACAGAAGGCAAAAATTCCTGGATCGACAGAAGAAGACAAACTAGCCTGGATTCAGAGGCTGATGTTCAAGATCTGGGAAAACATGTTTTTCGTCACACCAAAGACATGTGCGTTACAGGGAGCAGCAAACCAAGTAAACAGAGGAGGATCCGGATCTGGAAACATCTGCAACAATATATGCAGTTTTTTGCATTTCTAGTTTAATCACAGCACTTCATTGATATATCAAGACTTCTGAATGCAAACTTTGCTTAAAACATAGCAAGGTGTCTCAGATGTGCTGATTTGAAGATAAACAACAACCAAACAATAATAGCTATTATTGACTGCAGTACCATACGTTCGGCTCCTGGTTTTCTTCTATTGTAGGAATTCCTGCTAATTTTCAGATGTTGATCCGATTTTCTCACAAGCGCTACAGTTCAATTATGTTCACCCTAGGACCTAATCCTAACTGTCACAACTACACATATATCAGACATTAACTCCCGTTTTAATGAGTAGGATTTATTTTCAGTGGCTTGCTCAGTCAGGACAGATTAAAAAACCTTTAGATTTTGTCCTCGTGGCAACAAAGCAACATTTTCTAATAATGTAACATTTGATTTTATAAAGGATCTCACAAGACCTAAAAGAAATAGAATAATTTCATATTAGTCATCTGATGTAAACTTTTCCTAAATGTGGAACAGAAACACTTCAAGTATCCCACTAGTGTTGACGTGTGTTATCAGCTCAGCACGAAGCCTAGGGCAATATACCGCTGCTCATCCCTCACATGTTTAAGTGCACGGACAACTTTTATTAAGGCAAGGCTAGTTGGCAACTGTTCAATTACATAGATAATTTCTGGCTTTTTTCAGCAAGTCCTTATGATCGTTCTTCTTGATTGTTTTTATTCACTTAATTATTTCAACCTATATTGGGAACACGTGTTTTAAGCATTTTCTAAAGCAACCCACCATGTTGTTTTTGTGTACATTGCTTGAAACCTTTTATCCTAAATGGCTGCTCTGTTTCAGCCATGCCATTTCTCCATAGGTTACATTAGTAAAGGGAGCCTATTACTGTAACACGCTGCATGCATGGATGAATGCACTGCACACTGAATGCAGCCCTTTATTCCATACAGCGTGTTTCTTCTGCAGTGGTGCACAGATCTTTAGAGCCAATTGGCTGAGATGATCGTTTCCCCTTGCTGTACTTAAGCAGACTGAATCCAAAGGATCTCCGTCTCTCACAAGGAGATGAAGGAGTGTCTTTTTTTCAACCTACAACTTCTGTTTGAGATCACGAGGACTTTGAAGAAGAAATGTTGGATTTTGGATTTGTATATACTGTAAATGTGTACATAACTTGTGTCCTGCACCATTAGGATTTATTTTGTTTGCGTTAATGTGGTGCTTGAATATCCTAATCCTCTGGCTGAAATGGAGATATCAACAAAATGCAAAGGTTAAGTCAGTCTGCCTCTGCTACTATTCTGGAGTATAAACAAGCAGATTATATTAAATATGTGAATTCCCTCTTAAGAACAGGCTGCAGGCGTTTCTTCTGCAACTTTCTTATTATCACCTTTAACGCTAATGCAGCAGTTTAGGCAAGGCAAGGCAAGGCAAGTTTATTTGTGAAGCACATTTTCGTGTACAAGACAATTCAAAGTGCTTTAGCGTATAAAGACAAAAAATAAATATTAATGGACTCCTGATGACATGATTATCAGGTTCTGTATGGTGTATTACACACAATTAACTGTTTAGCAGTTCTGGCTTTTCAAGCGCGATTAAACCCATGACAAAGAGAAGATCCTTAATCAAGATGAGCAACATGAGAGGAGTGGTCTTTTCTTTCACTGATGGGTATTTGAACAACAACATGACTTCTACTACTTTTACGGCAAACCTTTTATTTTA
The DNA here is from genome assembly GCA_032876305.1 of Orestias chungarensis. Lineage (NCBI taxonomy): Eukaryota > Metazoa > Chordata > Actinopteri > Cyprinodontiformes > Cyprinodontidae > Orestias > Orestias chungarensis. Next base: position 828,542 of record JAVLVB010000078.1, on the reverse strand, counting down.
TTTTATTTATAACCAATTTGCCAAACAGATAGGTCACATCAAAACTGAATGGATTGCATAATTCATTTTGAGAGTGATCTCAATGTGTTTCTCTAAATAAATGATGGTTTTAGTGAAGATTTTGTGCTCTTATGTCTGTCTCGCTGCCCACCATCAGTTCTGCCAAAGCTCATCTCCCAAATGGTGGCCTGACAGTTCCCTGTATCAATAAAGACACTCAATGGATTCAGGACATCTATGGGAAAGTGACCAAAGAACTACATTTAAGCATGTCACAAATAAAAGGTTTCATGGAAAGTCCTACCTCACTAAATTAAGCCAGTATCTAAGCGATGACTCATTTTTGGGGTTTTTATTTTCACCTTGAGCAAAACTGAGTCTGCTTTATGGTGGACAAAACAAATAAAGACATGACAATTGGTCTTACACAATTGGTCTTACACAATGGATATTATTTCTCTATCAATCAAAATGTAATCAACTGAAACGCACTAGATTTCACAATATGAAGGATAAACTACCCTGAGTGGTTTGTACATTATGAACAAAAGTCTTTTACATTGTCTTTTACATTATTACATTGTAAATGTTACAAGCGCAGTGTTTTTACAGATTGAATTTCGAGTACCTGGACATGCATGTATTTCTATATATGTTTTGTGTACTTGTCACCTAATTCAAGTCAAACCTTCTAAACCACAAAGGTTAGAATAAGCCAAACAAGACTATATAAACTGTTATATGTAGAACCAGAAATGTAGCCTCTATGGAAGAATAGAGGGAGAGTAATTGTTAAAAGAAAGCTATAACAGTACATGATCCACCCAGAACATGTCCATAAAGCAGATTTGTATGATATTTTGTGCTAACGTGGAAAATAATATGTTTGCTGGAAAAACTAACACTCCACATCACCTTGAATACATCAACCAAATACAAGCATGTCAGAGTTGATGGATGGATGGATGAATGGATGGATGGATGGATGGATGGATGGATGGATGGATGGATGGATGGATGGATGGGGCTATAAAATACTAGAGAACAGGGTGAGGTTCAACCTCAAGCAGAAATGCGACCCCATGGTCACAGCCAGAATTTATCTATAGGCATATTTAAATGTTCGTATTGATATTTTTTCAATTTTGAAAAACATACAAAAATATATGTTAATGTACTTTATCTTAAACTGTCTCATCAATCAAATTAAACTATAACATATCTATATGTTGTCGCACTATATTGTGATGTAAACATGTTTCAAGTAACACATATTTTGATTGTTTGTATAAAAAAACGGTTTAGTTAATAATGTTTTAATTTAGATTAAAAACTGAATATAACTGAATGTATGAATATAACAGTTTAGCAAAAAAAGTGTTTTCCATTATTAGTTGTACTCCATGAACTTTCCCTCTTTTAAAATGAATGGTTGAATGACATTTTACCCTAAATGCTGCAGACCAGATTCGACCTTAGGAACAATATGTTCTGCGGCTGACCTGCTTCTGTTTCTGTAAAACCAAAAAGCTGAATTAATAAAAACACAGCTCCTGGCAAGGCAAGGCAAGGCAAGTTTATTTGTATAGCACATTTTCGTTTACAAGACAATTCAAAGTGCTTTACATAAGAAAAAAGATCAGAAAATGAAACAATAAAATCAGTTTTGAATTTAAAAGAAATAAAAAAAATAAAAAAAAATAAAAAAAAATGCTCCTCTGCATGATCGTGGGTGTTCCCCGGTTAAACCCAGCCATGCAGCCCCCCAGTCAGTTTTTTTGTTTTTGTTTTTTTGATTTACACACCGGTTTGGAGGTGCCAGGCTCGCAGAAGTCAAGTTTAACAGACGTGCAAAAGGCAATTCCGGAAACGAATAGGCTGACTTTGTACAATAAAAGCAGGCAAGTAACACTTTGGAAGCCTGCACAACAATATAATGACTGCTGAGAAGAAACCACATCATCATTAAATCCTAATACACAATTAAAAACAAGACACACGTTCAAACGGAGCAGTGGTTACTATTGGATGTGCAATGTTGCAAAAGTTGGTATTCATTTCTAATTTTTCTATGCACTGGTGGCAACACCAAGGACATCCAGGAGGAAAATGACCAATTCTCAAAATAGCCTGGCCTGCCCAAACAGCCATTTATGACTGAATCCTTTCATGCATAAAATAAAGAAGGAAAAATGACCCACTTTACTTATCTGTTTAAATGTGTTTTCCTTTTTTATTGTTTTCATTGTTTCGACCTTGACAGGCAGTTCGGAGAGACACTCTTGTAGGGAGAGACACAGTATAAAAACAGATTTAAAAAAATATAAATTTAGTAGTCATTTTATTGTTTTTTGTGCGAAACCGCAATACTATTAGCAGGTCTCTGACCATCAGGTGCAACGTTTTCAGAAGGCACCTCTGTCACCTAAGCATTAGAAAGCTAAGACTTTGGCTGAACCTTTGATGAAACTAGAAATTGTGTTTTCTTTCAAAATTTAAAGCTAGTGTGGCTACTTCCATTATTTGACCTTTATCTAACACAGTTTTATTTTTTTGCGAAGGTTAAGGAAAAAAAAAAAGTATTATCATCTTACCTTATGAGTCATTTTCTCTTTCTTGACGGCTAAGATGTTCCCCATATGGTCGCCTCAGTGTAACTGTGCCAAAACAAATTCCTAGTATGTTCAATAACATACTTGCCAATATCTCCTTTTTCTGATTTCTAATTTTTCTGATATAGAAAGTCCTTCTGTATCAACTAATTCAGTCTACTCCATTTTCACGGACAAACTCTCAAACTCAAAAAGAAAATACAATTTCATGAGTTTTCTTCATTTCTTCTAATTTAAATGTAACCTTAAATATCCTGCAACGTTGTGAGATCCCCGATTTGTTCACATCTGCAGCTTTGAATATAAAATTAGGTGTGGAAAAAGAGTTAACCCTAACCCCTAATCCTTATGGAATGATAAGGATTTTCCTGTAAACCAGTTTGTGAATCAGGGTTGTTGAAACCTGCTAGTATTTTTAACTTGAGTATTTTGGCTCTTATGGCAGAAACATAAACATCTACTTTATTGAATAAAACTATTCAAATAAAAATAAAAAACGGGTTGATGAACATTTTCGGTGCGTTGTTTAGTTTAACAGTTATAACATCCTCAATAACCTAGAAGTTATGCTCTGTGTTTTACGTATTTTTAAAGATCAAATAAATATATAATTTATGTAAATGTAAATGTAAAAACTTTCAGTGGCAACATACTCCTAGATTTTCTTGGCCAGAGGTTTAAAAAAAAAATTAAGGTGGGTTGGTCCCCAAAACTGGCTCCAGCCCTGGGGCCTGAATCTTCCTGGGTCCGACCTTAAGTAATGCACAACCTGCATAAATATATATATATTTTTTTTTAGAACTTCAATTGTAAATTAAAGTTAATAATCAGCGCCTTTATTTTGAAAATCTACAAAAGGAACTTCTTTATTTTAGCATGCCACATTTGACAGCCTGTTTGTGAGGATGGGTGGAGGCGGGGGGTCTCCACAGGCTTCGGGCATCCTCAGACAGGTGGAGGAGACGTCCTGAAGGGAGCAGCCGAACTGCGCCGGGCTCGGACTGGAGGACTGGGCTGGGCTGCAGGACGCTGTGCGCGCTAGGTGCACGGATCCCCCACCATCAGCAGCCCCTTTCGTCTCTCCTCAGCTGATGCCACATCCCAAAAAAAACATGCTTATGCTGATTTGCCCATTCTGAACCCCCCCCTCTCTCTCCCCCTCCCTGCTGCACACATGCACGACATATACTGAGCGTGCACACGCGGGGGATGCAGCTGGATAAACGAGGAGAACACATGGACTCCGGGTCCTCTTCCTAAAGACCCTCGGCTATCACTTGCGCGTCGACGCGCCGCTCCGGCCATGGAGAGCCAGGCGCCGGAGCCGCAGAGCTACGAGGACGTGCAGAAGAGCGGCTACCTCCGCAAGCACAAGTCGATGCACCGGCGCTTCTTCGTGCTCCGGGCGGCCTCCGAGCGCGGTCCCGCTCGCCTCGAGTACTACGAGAACGAGAAGAAATTTCGCAGCAAGTCGCCCGTGCCCAAGAAGGTGCTGAGCCTGGAGAGCTGCTTCAACATCAACAAGCGGGCGGACTCCAAGAACAAGCACATGATCGTGCTGTACACGCGCAACGAGAGCTTCGCGGTGGCCGCAGACACCGAGGAGGTCCAG
>JAVLVB010000078.1:797881-824218 GCA_032876305.1 Orestias chungarensis | reverse complement strand
TATATATATATATATATGTGTGTGTGTGTGTGAGTGTGTTATTCATCATGGTTGATTGTTGTTCTGCATCCTTCTGCAAATTCCACTGTGTCTGTTTATTCCTTTCGTGCTATGTGTGTTACTGCGACAATCAGAGGATCGGTTTCCCTCAGCAACCAAATAGTAATAATAATGATAATAGGATTTATTGCTCGTGCATGCTGCAAACCCAAACGATTAGAGACCAATCCCCGCATTCGCACGGCGGCGTGTTTTTGCGTGACGCAGTGGGCATATAGCAACCATCCCGCGGACGCATCACATGGCTGCAGCCTATCGCGGCGCGCGTTTCGCTGCAGCCTGTGTTTGTGTTCCTCCTGCGCGGCTCTAACCTACATACCCTTTAAGGGAGGATCTCTGGAAACCATGTTTTCTTTTTTATGCTGGCGCTCGTGTTTACGTCGCCATCCTTATGATAAGACCAGACCCACCATCATCATCATCACCAACACCCACCTTCCCCTCTCAGTCAGTGAGCGTAGACTGATGGGCTTGCCCCTCCCCGACGTGTTGTTGTGGAAGCCTGAGCAGATACGCGCTCACAGTGTAGAGCACATCTTGTTGCCAGGGACAGTTTTTTTTTTGTACGTTGCATCTCCTTTCCACAACCAAATTTTTTTAGCTCCCTCTGTGAAATATCTGTTAAAATAGCTTAAGGTGGCTCAGAGGTAGAGAGCAGACACCCTGTTTACAGAGGCTGCAGTTGTCCCCTGGTTGGATTGATGACCCCTGGCCATTTTCTGCATGTCTTCTCAGCCTCTTCTTCCTTTTCCCAGCTACTGTTGAATAAGGGCCACTAGAGCCATCAAAATTACTCTCTGTTAGAGGGAAAAAAAATGCTTAAAGCGTTAATCTCACATGGCTAAAATGAGGTACTATTTTATTTCAACTTAACATCTACCACCTGCTTCCACACCTATAAAGCTGAACTCCCATTCAGTCAAGTTTCAAAAACGTGCTCTGCAGTGAAATCTCTGTCATGCACCAAGTTTTGTATTCTGATTCGGAATGAAAGTGTACACTAGAAATATTTTCAACTTATATACAATATTTTTTTTTTCCTTCTTAGACTTTTTACAGCATTTATAAGGACTTTATAAATATATCACAACTATAGTGGACAATAAAGAAGAAATCTTTGACATATTGTAAAAAAAATAATCGTCTGAAATGATTTTGAACAATGAGACATTGTGCCTCATCCTGACCTAGGCATGTTGTCATAAACTGATGTATATGGACAGGAAAGATAGTCAGGTAGGCTGAGGCTTTTAGATCATGGCCGATTTGTACTAGGAGGCCCAAAATGTTCCAAGATAAATGTGGACCAGACCATTATACCACCAGCAGCCTGTACATTTTATTCGAAGCAGGGTGGTTCCATGGTTTTCATGTTGTTTGCATCAAAATTTTAACGTATCTCATGTATGTGGATCAGGCAAAAATTTTCCAATTTGTTATTGAGCAATTTTTGTGTATCCCATGTACCTTGTGTTGTTTGTTCGGGGATGGTGTTCCTCATATGCAGGGAATACTCAATGTAAGAAGTCTCTCAACTGGGTATTCATTCCCTTTGAACAATTTCTAAGAGTTGAGTAAAAATTTAAGCAGGTCAACAGTTTCTGCAACTCTTACACCAGCCCACCTGTTACCAACAATCATGTTACGTTTAAAATAACTTTGCACTTCTTTCTATCCTATTATGACTTTCATGTTGGCCCTCAGCACGTCTACAGACCTAAGTGCATTATGTAGCTTCTACATGCTTGCGCTTGAAGAGGTATTTTTAGTTGCTGGTTGTGTTTGTATATACAGAAACAGATTTATATGGATGTGGGTTACAGCCAGATTTGGTTCCCTAACTAATCAACTTCTTTATTTTTTTTCACATGCAAATTTCAGTTGATTTACTGATTTTTTTATGATCTTTGCATGAACCAGAACATTAAAGTACCTACACCAGGTTTATTTCTGTAATAAAGTCACTGAAATACATCAAAACAATGAATGAGGCGAAGAGTATTTATATATTTTTTTAACTGCACCACTGGTTGCTCTTTGCATTGCATTAGTGCTATAGAGAGGATATTTATGTATCCACTGTTTAGTAAGTAAATATAAAGCACATTAGATACAATGTGGAACTAGAAAGCAAAAAAGGCACGAAAATTATTTCTCAAAGCAGTTTTTGCCTTCAAAAAGTACTACTCAAAGGGAAAATGCAGTGAAAAAAAAGGTAGATAACATGGTGGTGGCTATATATGCCACATTTATTTATCTTTTAAATTTTAAAATGGATCTAAGAGAACTCAATTTTGCCAATCCATTCTCTGAAAAATGTGTTGAATTTTAGAACTGGATCAGAAGTTTTGATGCCAATTCAGGCTTAGACATGTCAGCTTAAATCTAATTATTCTTGTGTAGTTATTTTTCTAAAAGTACTTACATCGTGTGGTTTCACATACCATTTAATAAGCAAATAAGGAACAGAAGATTGTTTACAGAATAATTTTTTTTGACTACCTTGATTTGCAAGCCACATCACCCATATGAAAAACTTGTAGTAAATGCTACAAATAAGATATAGCCAACACTTATTACTGGTTTAGTTCTCTCTACTCCATAACAGTTAATCTCTATTTACTTTGGAAAAATAACAATATCCTCCTATTATCTGTAACACAGTTTGAGAACAGTGGCATTATTTTTATTTCATAAATAGCTTTTTGGATCATGTATTCCAGTCTAATAAGACATAAATAATTATTATATTAAGTTTAAATAATGCAGACTAGTTGGCCACAGCACATCTGTCATGCATTGCCAACTTTATAATGTTTTTTTACATCATAACATAAAAAAAAAATTTGATTAAATTCAGTCTTTTTGAATAGTTTGGATGAATAATTGATTCATAACATTTTTTTTTTGCTCTTTGTCTCACCAGGTAAAACTCCTGAAGACTATGGCAGCAGTGGAGAGTGTAGCTCTCCTTCTCCCATCCCAACTTTTAAGGAAGTATGGCAAGTCAAGGTTTGGCCTAAAGGTCTTGGACATGCCAGGAACCTGGTGGGCATCTATCGGCTGTGCCTAACTGATAAGACAGTCAACTTTGTCAAACTCAACTCTGATGTGGCCGCCGTGGTGTTGCAGCTGATGAATGTTCGCAGGTGTGGCCATTCAGAGAACTTCTTTTTCATTGAGGTGGGACGTTCAGCAATTACAGGCCCAGGAGAATTTTGGATGCAAGTGGATGACTCTGTGGTGGCTCAAAACATGCACGAGACTCTCCTAGAGGCTATGAAAGCCCTGAGTGAGGAATTTTGTCAGCGTAGCAAGTCTCAGTCAGTTGGAACTTCATGCGGCGGCGGTACTGCTTCAAATCCTATTAGTGTCCCTAGTCGGCGTCATCACCCAAACCTGCCACCGAGTCAGGTTGGTTTCTCCAGACGAGCACGCACAGAGACACCAGGAACAGGTGGCAGCAGCACAAGCACATCACCCACGTCACGTCATGGGTTTCCAAGGGCACGAACAGCCAGCATTGGAGCCAGGTCTGAGGAGGGAGGAGCGGGTGCCAGAGGGACATGGGCCAGTTCCAGCCCCAGTCTGAACGGATCCTGCTCAACTACACCAACGCTTAGGCCCAAACCCACAAGGGCCCCAACCCCTGCTAAGATTACCTTAAGTCTTGCATGTTACACACCTAACCCTGCTCCCTCTCCTGCCCCAAGCCTCTCCTCCAGTTCAGGTCATGGATCAGAGTGTGGCCTAGTTGGGTCCGTGGTGGGAGGCATGTCGATTTGCTCCTACACTCGTGTTTCTCAAAGAGTGTCTGTTTCAGGTTCACCTAGTGACTATGGCTCGTCAGACGAGTATGGTTCTAGTCCTGGTGAACACTCCCTGCTCATACCAAATCTATCTGGACATCATTCACATGGAGAGGGCTCGTCCAGTTATATAGTAATGGGACAACGAGAAGGTCTACTTGGTTCCCATCATCATTCAAAAGGAAGACGGATTCTGCGACGTGCGTCTAGTCGGGAGTCTGAGGCTGAGCGGAGGCTGCTCAGTAAGAGGGCTTCGTTGCCCTTGGCATCCCATGAAAGACTAACCCCACACAGAAAAGATGACGATGATGACGATGAGGAAGAGTACGCAATCATGTCACAGAGTGCTAACAGACAGAGGGTGGATCTGCATCAAGGCTCAGGTAATCCAGCAGTTCAGGCTGGGCAGCTTGATGCTATGTGGAAAAACAAGAAGAAGCCTGACAAAAGCAGGGGACATGAGGAAAGCGGGGCAGCTTTAGAAAGTGGCTACATGTCAATGTTACCTGGGGTGACGTCCCCCCCTGTTTCTCTATCTCTTTCAATGGGTATGTATGATGCCAGTGCTAAACCTGGGGCAGATGATGAGTACATGGCCATGACCCCCAACAACAGCGTATCCCCTCCTCAGCACATCCGCCAGCCCACCTCAGAGGGCTACATGGTCATGTCTCCTAACACCAGCAGCTCCACAGACCTACACAGACTGGGTGTTTGGGAGAGCAGGACAAGCATGGAGAGCCGGGTAGCCAGTCACTATATGAACCTTTCCCCTGTCAGTGGTCGCTCTGCTTGCAGCACCCCACCTTCACACCCTGAGCAGCACCAGCTGCAACCAAAAATGTTCAATTCATACTTCTCCCTGCCACGAGCCTATCAGCACACCCTCTATACTCGCTTTGAGGAAGACTTGAATAAAGGGGAAGAAAAGAGAGATATTACTGGGCTTGACTGTGCTGGAAGTGGAGGGAGAACAGGGTTCAGCAAGATAAACAAAATTGCAGTGGGCTCTGCAGGAGGCTGCCAACTCTCCATGTCTTCCTCTTCGTTCTCCTCCAGCTCTGCGAGCAGTGAAAGCCTTGAAGATAAGTCCCTATCTGCTGGTCAGGGGTTAAGTTTATTAAGAACTGGTGCAGAATACAAAAGTGCAGGAACGTCCACAAAGGATGGGCGTCACCACCAAAAACATTCATCCAGTGGTAAAAGCCCAAAGCAACAGAGGAGGGGTTGTCCCTTGAGTGTATCTATAGACATTGCTAAGGCAAACACCCTACCAAGAGTTAAGGAAAATCTACCACCAACAGGTTCCCAGAATGTTGGGGACTATGTTAGCATTATCTTCAAGGACGACCTTGCATATGATAAAGAACAAAGTGGAGGGTCTCATCATGGACTACCCATAATCCAAGGAACTCTTAGGCCCATAAACCAGCCACTCCTCTTCCATGATAACCCTGCTAATCTTCCCCGCAGCTTCTCTGCACCACTCTCCACCTCAGCCGAGTATGTTAACATGGATTTAGGTAAATCTACAGCACCGCTTACTCATATTAGATCCAAATTCAGCAGCCTACAAGGCCAACCAAATGTTGCCGCCAAGGCCGGACATGAACCCAGCTCCTCCTCTCCTCTGGTAGCAGAGTGCAGTGCAGGGTACAGAACAAAAGTAAAGATGGCAACAGTACCGACGGATGTTTTGGGCCCGTTTATTGACGGCAAAACGTCTGATTCAAGCAGCTTAGCGAGACCTGCCGTTCACTCTGGTCCATTATTGTCTAGGGGGCAGGAAACAATTTTGGGCTGTTCCCCTGTCAAGTCTTTCCAGTCGCTTGACAAGAGCAGCAGACTGGGCCGAGGGGATAAACAGGGACACCTGAGCCACCAATCAGAGACATACAGCTCACCGCCATCTTTGCCACCATACACATCTTCTTCTACCTCCCTCTTCCCTGAGGGCAGCCAGGCAGCGAGCCATCGGCACGGTTTGGACTGCTCACTGTGGGACAATGGGCAGACTGCTGGTTTGTCTGCCACACCTCCACCCCAACCCACCACCTCATCCACTGAACAAGGGCTTAACTACATAGACCTTGACTTAGCCATGAAGGAGAGCCCTCAAGCTGGAGCAGAGCACTCCTCTCCTGTCTATAATGTCGGTGGGAGCACTTCCTGTTCCAACACTGGCTCTAGCCTCAACACTTACGCCAGTATTGATTTCTACAAATCAGAGGAACTACGAACAAACCAGAACAGTAGGAAGGATGGTCAAGGTGAGTGACGTGGGTTTAAAGCCCAAAAATATCTAAAAAGTATTTATTATACAGTTCTTAGTAAGTTTTTCAACAAATAAATCTACATCTATAACATCCTATAAGCCAAGATTATTTTTTACAATCATATATGTGATTACAGAAATCTTAGAGCTGAACAACTGAAAATGTAATGGAACAAATATGCGAAATGACACTTTAGATTAATCCTTTAATTTTTTTTTAATGATGACCCCTGGGAAGTTTAACATTTTTCTTAATGACAGCAGCTATTTTGATAGGAATTAGGAGCAAAATTTCATTTAATCTATTTAAGAATGACCAGTTTTCGGCCAGAAATAACAATATATGTGCGCGCATGCATTTCTAAATATATTATGTAAAGTGACACTGATAATTTTAGAGATTATATATGATGGTTTTATAAGCAAAATAAGAATCCATTACAGTCTGAGAAAGTATAAAAAAAAAACTAAAGATGTTAACATTTTAATGTAGCTAAAAGGAGAAAAGAACATTTTACACTAATCGGATTGGATATATATGATCGTAATAGTCCTCTGATAAAATTCTCATCTGTATCTTAGTCACTGCTGCTTTCATCTTGCGCTGATGTTTTCCATGGTTTCAAGCTGGTGGGCAGCGCTGTGCTTCCAGTCTGTGGGCTGTCTGTAGAGTCTCTTATTATCACAAGTGGGTGTTCAGAGAGCAGGGCCAATTGATTTGTCTGCTGGTAATGAGCCATTTTACATGAATGGAGGCATTGGGAACAAAACGCGGCCAGGTGTTTATATGTTTATATGTGGGCGGGTTGACGGCTGCAGGATTTCTGATGGCAGTGTTAAGTTTTTCTGTTGCGTTGCAAAGACCAGTTCGTTAGGGTTTATGGTTCACTTTTGTTTTAACGAATTGACCTACTCCAAAAAAATTCCAAGTTAAATTGTTTGTTTAATAATAATACTAGCTGTAAAATTTTACTGAAAAAAAATTTGTTATAGATGTGTAGCTATATAATTAGCACTTCTATAATTGAAAACAAGGCTCTGGGAATACTCAGTCCTTCAGTAAATGCAGTTAATGACTGATCATGAATTTCAATTATGTAAACCTCGAAAAAAACATTTATTCTGGTTTCTTGAACTGTAATTGTTTTCTAATGAACTGTACCTCAGAGAAAGGGGAGAATTTCATTAGAAACCCTTACAAAATCTGTTTAATTAAACAGATTTGTAGTTAGTGTTCCAATCAGAAGTTTATATCCACTCATTACAGGCATGAATCCTTTCAAACATTAACTTATACGGTTATTTTTTTAAAATTTGGAAACATTTTATAATTCATTTTAAATAAGCTTTACCCAAGTTTGAATAGAACAATAAAGGAAGAAGCATGCTGCTGGCTTAAAAACGCATATGGTGGCCTGTAATTTGCTAATTAACATGAAAGCAAAAGCAGTGGAGATGTATGTATATATTTAAGTTTGAATGATCCTTTGTGGGTTACAGATAAATCATAAGGATTTCATAAAAGTAGCTCCAATTTTAATTGTTAAAAACCATTGAAAGATGTAAAAAGGGGGTCGAATAAATTATCATAAGCCAAACTTCATGAGTTTGATGACGAATCTGCTCTGTTGGGAATTCTCAGTACTGCCTCTTTATTATGTTGAAATGATAAGATTTAGATCAGTGAACACTTTGTGCTGTTGAGGTGGTTATAAAAATGGAGAAGCAGTCATCTGTGTGGGGGTGAAAAAGCTGACACAAAGACAAACGATATTGACATCTGCAACAACGGCCATGAGACCAATCAGAAAGTCCTTCCACTTAGATATAAAGCGCCAACACAAGCAATATGCCTGGGTGAATATAACCTAGACATTAACACTTTACAATTCATAGCATTCTATGCTGGGAGAAAACTACATTAAACGTTCTGGGGAGATAAAAAATAACTTCATAAATTACAGAAGATAATACAAAAATCTCTCAAAAATGCATCCTTGAAAATGACTGCCTTCCTTTGATTCTTTCATTCCAGACTGTTGATCTCTGTCTTTGTCTTTGATGAGACGGCTCGACACTTGGCTCGCCATGTGTTGCCACAACAGAACTGTACCCTGGAGTCGGAATGCTGGAACTGGAAATCTCATCCCCATCGCGTCTGCTGTTTTCTGTCAACCAAACGTGTGCCAAACACACACACACACACACACACACACACGCTCATACACACTCAGCGTTTAAGGAAAAGACGTTACCTTGCTTGAAACTAAAGTGGCATTTGATCTTCATTTCGTTTGGTACAAAGATGGAACGAGCTCACTGATGTACGTTCTGTTGATCACAGTCTATAAAATGAGGTCGCAGTTTTATGGATTCTTTCTCAAAATCATAGTTATTGCAAAACTTTATATTGTATTTTAAAAAATATGACGTTTTTCAAAAATGGCAAGAAAACCATCAGTGGGTTTTTAAACTTGTTTACATGTAATTCCTGAGCCTCATAACGGAAAAATTGAAGCGTATGTACTACTTTATTGAATTTTACTGCAGTATTACCACGTTCTTCTTTGTACGTCTAGTTCAAATGACTATCAGGTGTCCTTTAGGTTCAAGCAAATAAACAAAATAAATAAACATGCTGGACCTGAGTTTCTTACACATTCACACCATTATACTGTAAACAGTTTTAAATGCTCTACTGTAAAGTAGCCCAAAAAACTTTATACTTTTTGACTACTGCTTTTGTGTTACTAAAGTACTTCAAATGTTGGTCAAATATGTTTAAAAAGAAATACTCAATAAAGAGCCCTCCACATTTTATTTGCACTCTTGGTAAAGATGTGTTAAAAGTCTTAAAATACATATTTTTTATTGGAGTTGTGTAATCTCATTGGTAAAAAGTTTTTTTCCCAACTGTAACAGTGTTACGATTACATTTGAGGACTGAGATGGCCATAGAATACTGAGATTATTTAGTTTAATGGCGTTCCAAAGAAATTGGATGAGATATAAGCTCACAGCACCGCAGATCCTCTGCTATACATAACAGTGAACGTGAGGCTATTTCCCATATGTTCTCCCTTTGTTTCTGGCCAACCCTGATTATTAGCATTATTTTAAATCAAGTCCAAGTCTCATTTAACAATCGTTGCACATATACATTTGTGATTCTCTTTTTTGTCTTGGTCAGAAATAGGCTTTTTACTGTGAGCTGCCCAGAAACGCTGTTGGTATTTTGCGAATGGAGATCAGATCCAAGTCTCTTGAAGTTTCTAAAATATTAGCTGCCTCGTTTGCTTTAAATGCCTTTGCTTGCCTCCATTTATGTTTGTAATTGTTGCTCTTTCAGTCGATATGGCCAAATTTCGATCAATAGCTTCTTACTTGTCATCATTTTCTGATTTATGGGGACGATGGCTTACTTAAATGGCATTTTCTCTTGGCTTTCCCATTTATTTATTTTTAAACTATTATTAAAAAATCAGTTTAAAAAGGTAAAGAGGAAATTTGTTATCAGGGGCAGCACTAACTGCAGCACAAAAGACTTTGTTCAAATAAATGTATACGTTTCCTAACGTGTGAATCTTTTCCTTGCTAAAGTAACATACGTTAGATTCCTCTAGAATTAAACAGTCATTTATTTTAAGGCTCTTCACATGTCTTTACAGAGATGCCAGTGGGCCCTGTTTCTATAACACAATACGAATGGTGCATTTGGTGTGGAAATAGTTTTATTTAGTTCAAATCTACATTTAGTGAATTGTTTTCAACCTGGAAAAACCCAATCCTTGAGATGAAATAGGCTTGTATTTATGGAAATGTCCTTGCTGAGATGTGCTAAAGAGTCCAGATCATCAAACCAGCAAAGCTGTTTATATCCCACTTTAGCTGTTCAAAGATCTGCCATATAGATTGATATATAGAAGAGCAAGTTGAACAAAGGCAGCTGGACTGCGACGTCTACACGGACAGAACTGCAAATATTCGCCTCTTGTCCGCCTTCAGATTCCACTTACTAACAGTATATCAGATGAGGCAGACACACAACTGTCAAATCAATTACATGATGTCTTAGTCACATCGCCAAGCGCTCCGGGAGGAAAAACCACCAGAGGATAAGGAAACAGAGAGATGCGTTGTTGTTTTTTCTTTCTTTTTGGATACTAAAACCATTTTAAGCTTATAAGTAACACGGACATAGTAGGGAGATTATAAATGTTTTTTTTTTTTCTGGCATCCAAGCTTTTCTATTACTGTATATTACACTGTGGTATATACTATAGTGTTAAGAGTAGAATGACAGAAACTATAGTAGATACTGTGGTTAGTTTTTTTCATTTGCAAAACAGGTAACACATTTTTAATATAAAGTGACACTACAATGGTATATAAAATATACAGTATACATATAATGAATACTATATAGCCTAAATATCTATATACTCTTTTATAAAGTGCCTAATTTTTGATTGTAGCTGTTTTTACACAGGTGATCTTAAAATGGGTTGTGAAAATGGAAAAAAAAAGGTGACCTTTCTCTTTAGAGCATAAATGTGTGGAAGGAGAACAGACCAGTAAACTTAACACTGCTGCCATTTAACATTAATTAGATTGCCTTAAACTGTTTTATCAGAGACAAGAAAAAAAAAGAAGCGGTTTTGATTTTGCTGCTTAACACTGAAGCCACAATGTAAGCACATGCACCCCACTCTTTTTTTGGGTTTTGGTTGGCTTTGTCAAGTTGTGGTTTGTCAAAAAAAAAAAGTGAAGAATCCTCTCATATTTATCTTTTTTTTTTGTAGTGGTCCCAATATCCTTTCTATTTCACCATCATCCACTCAGCAACTCCCCCCCACACACCTAAAAAAGAGACAAACAACATGTCTGAAAACATTAAATATGTAAATGTATTCAAAGCCTGTGAACATTACAACCACAGACTGTTTCATTAAGATTTGACGCGATAGATCATATTTGCAAAGTGAGAGAAAATTTAAATATATTTTTAACATCTAAACACTAATTCTGTCCAGCAGCTTCTTTATTCCTACAGACTGAAACTAAAAAAACATTCATGTTTGCAAAGTCGTTTTCAAGTTCATAGATTCTTGACTGGATTTATGTCTAAACTTTTCAGATTTTTATTAGCTATTTATGTATATTTATTATTGATTTGTACACTTAGCGGTGATACTCTTATTTATGTTGGTTTATCACATAAATGCCCTGGAAAACAAAGGAAAGCTTTTGGGGGAAATGTGATAAAATGCCTAAGTGTGTTTAAGAGGTATGAACACTTTCGCTATACACTACATTCAAACTCTCTCCTGGTTTCTACTACATGAAGAAAGTTACCATTGTCCTGTATGTAAATAATTAACACAATACTGATATGAATTAACTTTCATGTTTTCATAGTGCTCCCTAAAGTAAAAAAAAAGAAAAAAAAGGGCGTGCCTGTGGCTGAAAGCTTGTCGACGTCAACACTGTATCCTCATGATTTTCAGTGGTTTGATGATGCAGATATTGATTGAGCTCCCAGAAGTTGTGTATAGTTTTTTTTCTACTTTTTTGTAACATTGACTTTTTTCCCCTCCCATCCACGCTCAAACATCCATAGGACTGTGGACCAAGTCTTCAGGCTCATTACCTCCTCTTTTTAAGACATTGCTTCACCCAAGCAGTTTACCCAAAGGAAAAAAAAAGGGGGGAAAAATATAAATAATTAAAGGATCAGAAATGTTTGTTGATCTGATTTAGGAAACACACATCCAGACCCCAAGTAGAGATGTCCTCTTTTCCAAATCATGCTTGTGTTTCTCTGATGGTGGTGTTTTTTATCAGAGCCACAGGTGACATCACTGAAACTGCAGAACGTTTTGGTTGCAAAATACTTTTTTTGAAAGAAAAACAAAAACAGTCTCCTGCATTATGATAATGAGGTGACACGTTGTCAAACCAAACCGTTCGAAGTCTGTGGCTCTAGCCGAGTGCAAACAGGGTAAAAAAATAAATGAAAGGTTCTCTTGATGAAGTTCATTGATTTGGTAGATTTTCCCACATTTAGAACAATTTACATTTAAAAAGCCCATTCCAGTGTTGTCAAAAAATCCCAAAGTTTTACATTAAAAATACATTAGTTGATGTAAAATGTAGGCTTTTAATTATAATTATGTGTGCCTGATGAATGGCAAATGTTAAATTGCACTTTCACAATAAAACTCAAATTTACAAAACAAAATTAATATTAAACAAAAAATATACTACAAAATATACTATCCGCCCTTTGCCAGCCATGAACAACAGATTTATTTGGATTTTGAATATAATGCGGCCAATCCCACTTGAAAGACGCCTTGCAAGTAAAGTAGATTTTTTTTTAAAGTAAATACATCTTATACATACATTTGCATATTTCAAAATTAGGTTTATATTAATTACACATCTAAATTAGGCACTAATAATCAGGCACCATTAAGTTTTTTTAGAAATCTGATAAATTTTCAAATTGCTGTACATCCAATTTTGACAATCCTAACCGAACCCATTCAGAAAGCTTTTGTGTTTATCTTATCAAAGAGAAGTTTTAATCTGTTTTTGTTATTCCGGCACAGGCTCTATTCTAATAAGGGATTAGAGAGATTCTCTGACTGTACCTTATAATCTCAAATCAGAGCAGACGCAACAGTTGGCGTTTCTGTAAAGTCCCACTTAGAGTCTTAGGAGGAGCAAACACGTACAAAGAGTGCAGAACTTTGTAACCAAAAATACTGTTGATTAATATTTTAATATATTTAACATCTTCTACTTTCCTAACAGTTAAAGCACTCATAATCTGAACTCTACAGCAACACGGACGGATCCTTAGATTCTAAATGTGGGAAAGGATACTGTATGTACAATCAGGATGCCTGTTATAATTACAGTAGAAGAGGATCTTATGTATTTTAAATCAAAATGATCCTACTTTGATAATAATGTAATTGTAAAAGATGAACAGGAATTATAGGTATGTAAAGTTTAATGTGTAAAAAGAAGTCTGCTTTGAGGGAAGGGGTGGCATGGGGTTCGTTCTGTTGATGGCAAAGTTGTTTCAAACAGAATATTGATGATTTTTGTCTGTGATGTAGACAACATCAATGTTTTTTTGTTTTTTTGATAAAAGGCAAAGTGATATAAAAAAAAAAAGTACGATTTCTGTGATTTTTTCTTATTTAGTATGTTTTTTAATGACTAGGCCTAAATTAACAATATGGAGTCAAACAAGTCCAGACTGCTGCACAGCAAGTCATCACAGGTCAGAGTTTTAAAGGATAAGCTTTTCGACTGAGTGTACATTTATGTAATCCCTGTCTACTCTGTTACACACATGGGGCTTTGACCGTTTTTCAAATGTTTTAGTGACTTATGGCCAAGAAGACCGTAAAAAGATTTCTTACTATGGAAGAAATCTTGGCCAGTTAATCTCAAGTACATGCATTCAACATTTCTTATGAATTTCTTTAATGATTTATTTGAACTGTTAAAGTAGTGAAAATAATTACGCCACAAGTAATGAGATGAGATGGTGAGCTGGAGATCATTAATTCACTGAGGCAAAAGATAGGAAATAAAATGTGTTTTTCTTTAAGACGTCAGATGTGATCTACTTTTACTCAGCCCTGAGAGTGAGTTTGGGATGTTCCTGCTTTAGTAAAGGAAGGAAATGTTCTATCTGACAACCCTAATATTACATCAGGAAAGCTAATTATACACGAAGCCATTCGAAGAACTTAGAGTTCCCTGGATTTCTCCGATCAAGAACAGGACATTCTGAGAAGTTCCCAAATAGGACGGCAATTGATGCACGCAGCGTTACATATATTCATAAGGGTATCTGGAAGAAACACTTTTGGCATGTAAAGATTTTTTTTCCGCTAAAGGAAAAAATACATAAAAGCATTTATTTATTGTGATAAATTTGGAACATATACATTTTAAAGAGGTAAAATTAATAAACTTTCAAATAAATGATCTATTATCTATGTAGCGCGTAAAACTTTTCCTCATACATCCAGATTTTCCACCGTTTAAATGATAGGTTAGTGCATTCTTTTAGGTTTGACACTATTCAACCTAAATGTGACATACTCTAAACAAGATGCATAAAAAATAAAATAAAAAGCATAATTGTTCCCAAGAGAGTGTCTCCAAAAGGATCAGTTCAAAAACCGTCTGGATGTCAACACACAAAAACATTTTGTTTTTTTCTTTCTTTTTTTGTTATTTTGTTTATTTATTTCCCAATGAAAATATAAGCTAGATAGACTTCATAGTAAACAACAAATATCCAGTCCAGGAAAACAATAAATCTATACATCTATACACACAAATTACAGATGCAACATGTTTGACTACAAACATATTAAAATAAATCTTTATCTGTCTTTTCCATGCATGATGCCAAGGTTCAAGAACAAAATGATTTAATATAGGGTACTACTGTATTACAGGTGTAATTTTGATGCTGCCAGTTATTACCAGTTTGCTTTAAAAGCCTTTCTATTAACGGTCTGATGTTAATATCCATTGTTGCATTCAGTGTCTTGAAAGGTTAACAGATTCTGAAGCACCAACCAATAGTTATAGGACAACCACTACTCCTCTTAACTATTCCTGTAAAGCTTAAAAGCTACTGTGTACTTTTTAAGATGACGTAAACTTTATTTTGATCTAAAAGCCTAATTTTTAGTAGTTATACTACCTATTTTGTGCCATGGTTACACAAACCTTGTGTAACAGTTTGATGTTAAATATACACTTGATATATAGTGCCTTGAAAAGTATTTACATTAAACTAACAGGCCAGGTAAGGATAATCTGGTATCAAAACAATTAGGTAGTCCAGTCCACAAATGTGGCCTTCATGGTAGAGTGGCAAGACCCAAGCGTGGCAAGAAAACGTTTTGAAACACATTTTGCAGTTTTCAAAATGTCGCATAAAAAGACCATTTAAACATTTGCATGCTGTTTAGTAAAGCCTGCTGGTGAGAATGTCACTTTGTGGGCTGCTTTTGCTCTGCAGGGAAGAAAATGCTTACAGCCTGCAAAAGCTTGGGTTTAGATTCCAGCAATAAAGTTGAACCCAGAAATACAATGGCATGGTATTTCAAAACTCAATTAAAAACACTTGATGTAGAATTGATGTTTCTGCATCAAGTCTGCATCCGTTTAAGTTTGTCAGTCAGCATTTTTGGAAAGGTTGTGGTGCAAGAGTTACATCAAACACCAGCTTGATCAAGCACTGAATCTAAATTCACACCTCAGTCTTCAGTTTT
This sequence comes from Orestias chungarensis, assembly GCA_032876305.1. Classification (NCBI taxonomy): domain Eukaryota; kingdom Metazoa; phylum Chordata; class Actinopteri; order Cyprinodontiformes; family Cyprinodontidae; genus Orestias; species Orestias chungarensis. The sequence continues at coordinate 808,757 of JAVLVB010000078.1, read as the reverse complement.
TATTCACTTCTCATTATTTCCATTCCTACCTCTTTACTATTATTCTCTGTTTTTTGATCAAATATCATTTACTGAGCTTTAAGGTTCGAATACTTTAAAAAGGAAATAGACCAAGACAATGCAGAATGAAAGTATGTCTTACTTAAAACTGACACATGGGGGCGTGGCAGGTTTCTGTAAGCAGGAAAAATGTTACATTGTGAACCGGAACTTGTTCCTCGCTTTGCGCCATGCTGCTGCTGTCAAAGATCTTCAATTAAAACAGACACAATCACTCTGTAATATTTTATTGTCCCACATCATTTCATGTCCTGGTTATTTATCCACAGTCACTTATAGTAAACTAAGACTCACCTGGAATAAAATGCATTTCATATGTGAACTCTTGTTAAAATAATAACTGCTTGCTCTCACCAACGTTTGTTTGCAGCGTAAAGGCCTGCAGGCTTGGTATCTGGAATATACATCAGAGTGAGTGCTCTGCGGTGTTTTCCCCCTCTCGGATCTGAGGAAACCATCATCGCTTAGTTTTCACATCTCTGCCGGATTCTGGACGAGGTGAGACGACCTGCGTTAACGTGTCTGATGCGGCATGAAGACCAGCGTGGGCTGCACGCGTCGTTCTGCGGGTCACGGTGTCACGCATAACCCTGGCATCCACCCGCGAGACACTCTGATGCTGTGAACTCATCGCCCTCAGAGGTGACAATGGAAGGAGGAGTGATTTTACAGAATAATTACTTTTTTTAAAAACACTATTGCACTGAGTTGCGTCAGGAAGCGAATTTATTTGGAGGGGATTTTTTCTTTCGTCTATATGGGAATTAATAAAGAAAAGGAAGAGAGAAATCAGCTGTTTAAAATACTTTCCTGAACAGAGAACTTGTTTTCTGGCGCCCCCTGGTGGTTTCTCTGTTAATAGCTTTGTCCCTGTAGAGGTCTGTACTGTGTATAAAACCTGAACTAGTCCATCTAATGGTTTATTTCACTTTGAAAGGACATTGCTTGTTTACATGCAGTAACGATTTATTTGATGGTTAAACATAAAAAAATTACAAAATAAAGTACAGCAAGTTTTAATTGGTTTGCAGTTTTTTTGTGTGCAATGCAAATATTAATTAATTAATTCCTTTTTTTAAATATTTTTTTATTTATTCCTTTTTTTAAATGTATATATATTTTTTTAGTTTTATTCCCCAGTACACGGTGCTGGTCAGACTGACGGGTCACTAAGAACACACCCTCACACACCATAGCAGCTGCAAGTGTTGGGAAAGCTCTGCGGCTCAGCTGCTGCTCTCTGACCCGATCCAGTTCTTAGACGAAGCGCAGGCATTCCTGCAGACGGCCAAGCATTGAATAACTGCTCATAACTGGAGCGCTTTAACAAAATGTGCCTTTTTTTTGTCCCTAGGTTGCTGAGAGAAGGAGAAATCCCCTGTGGTGAGCATGGCTCCGCACCCGGTGGTCCAGGCCATCATTGATCTCTCTGCAGGAGCAATAGGTAATTAACAGTGTTAAATCCTCTGTTGTTACTCTTGACATTATGTATCTAAGACAGTATTTAGTACTTTAGTTTACAGCAACTCAGGTTTGTGTAGGTCTAAATACTAATTTATAAAAATAAGTCATATAAATATGTCATCATCTGTATTTAAACTTTGCTGCTCTAGGTTAGTACAACTATTTTGAGATTTTTTTGACATCTAAAGATTAAGATTATTCTTTTCCATGTAAAATAGTTCATACACCCCAAGATTTTCCTTAAAAACAAATCAAATTTTACATTTTTGAACAGATTTTCAAATAGGTTTTGAATCTGGACTTGGACTAGGCCATTTTGCTTAGTCGTTGACTCGATGCAATCTGCTGGGGTTCCTTAGATTGAAAACTTCTTCAAATTGAATTGTTTATAATGTATCTTTGAGTTTAATAGATTTTCTTGTAAAGTGCCTTGAGACGACATCTGTTGTAAATAAATAAACTGATTCTTGATTCTTCTAGAAGTAATCCATACAGTATATTTGTCAGTTGTTCTGCTCGAAGGTGAACTTTTGTAGTTTCTTCTTTTTAAAATGCCGTGTTAGAGAATGTTCTTGCATACATGCTTTATCCCCTGCATTGCTCGCAAACAGGACCTCCGATTTTTTTCTGTTATTGATAGTTATAGTAGGGCCACAAACATTGATTTACTAGTAAGGTAGTATGTGAAGGTAAATGGTTTTAGTGGATTTTGTTAAGGAATATTAACGAACAGGGTTGAATACAAAGGCACTTTTAAAAAAATATATATTTTTTTCCTTTACTTAACAATTCTGGAGAACTTTGTGTTGGTCCATCACATAAAATCCTCTTACCTTTACTTTTTTAGTGGTAGAAATGAAGCCAGAGCAGATCTGAATTAGGCGATAAAACTTTACGCCCCACCGGCTTCGTGTTTGAGATCATTCTGATGACTCCAGCTCGTTTCTCTCTGTTTCTAGCTGTTGTTTATTCAGCTCAGCTGAGAGCAACACTCTGCCATGCTCTCAGATTCTTATCTTTCCAAGCACAACGTGTCGTTTGCCTGTCCGTCGTTTGTCCTAGGAGGGGCCGCCTGTGTCTTCAGCGGTCAGCCTCTGGACACGGCCAAGGTGAAGATGCAGACTTTCCCCACCCTGTACCGGGGTTTCATTGACTGCGTCGTGTCCACCTATAAGCAAGTGGGCGTGCGTGGCCTGTACCAGGGCACCACGCCGGCGCTGATGGCCAACATCGCCGAGAACTCTGTGCTCTTCATGAGCTACGGCTTCTGCCAGCAGGTGATCCGCTTCGCAGCTGGACTCCACAAAGACGCCGTGCTGAGGTAGGAGGATGTTCGCCGACTTTCCCCTCCGTAATGATGCGACTCCAGTCAGTTTTAACAACATACATATCCAGTATCTATCTATCTAGTGGTCTGATTAATCTTATTGCCGTTTACAAGTGACATGCAGAAAGCCTGCGCTGGCTCAGTAGCGTCGATCTTCTCCTCACTCGTCCTCTGCCCCACTGAGCTCGTGAAGTGTCGACTACAAGCCATGTATGAAATGGAGGCGTCGGGGAGGATCGCTAAGAGCCACAAGTAAGTATGTTTTATTTTTCTCTGTATTTTTTGCTGAAATACTGTTAAGTTTTAGAAAAAGACAAATAGGTTTTTATCACAAAAGTTTCCAGTAACTGGTAGGTAGGTGACATTCGATCAGGTCCGATTGGACAATAGTTAAACTTTCTAACCGTACTGGTAAAAAAACAGGATATCACCATAAACTTGTTTAAATTCCATTAAAGGTTGTGGTGACAGCGTTAGGCCATTTGATACTCTTCTTCAGCGAATATAGGAAAGCAGCCCAGAGTTGACGGAGATATAAGCACAGCTTTTTAGTAGACGGAAAAAGAAGTGAAACTGAAGCAAGGTTCACCTTCCAACGATTGGTGGGTTTAGTAAACTTCAGACATTCCTATTCAGGCACATAATACTGATTGGTAGGAAGTTGTATTGCATTGGTTGTTTTTAACACATTTTAATCAGGATCTGCAAATTCTTTGGTACCAACTTTGATCCTGGTTCATCATTAAACATGTAGAAAATGAATCGGACGTTAACGGCATGCTTGCGCCAGATTATTTCATTGGCTCAATTATTTTAATGTTTTTACGCTGCAGCCAATGTACTGTTTGCTTCTGGTGTGTGTTTTGGGTCATTATGTTGTTGAAACCACATTTCCTGTTCAACATAACGAATGTGATGCCCCTTCAAGCATTTTAAACAAAGCAAACCTCCCCATGCGGTGTTTGACTGCTCCTATTATTTCCATGTGATTGTGTCTGTGTGTGAACGTTGTCTCGGGTCTGTCTGAAGCACGGTGTGGTCGGTGGTGAAGTCCATAATGAAGAACGAGGGCGCAGTGGGCTTCTTCCAGGGACTGACCACCACCATCGCCAGGGAGGTGCCCGGCTACTTTTGCTTCTTCGGCGCCTACGAGCTCTGCAGGAGTGGCTTTGCAGAATACATGAAATGTGACAAAGATGACATAGGTAAGGGTGGCAGGTTGCGCGTATTGACGACCGCGATCGTAGCCGTGCCTTTTATTCAGGCTCATATGCAGTTGTGGCGTGTTTGGTCGTAACCGTCGTCTGTGCGTGTTTGGAAGGTGTGGCTCCCATCGTGTTCAGCGGCGGTTTCGGAGGGGCGTGCCTCTGGCTGGTGGTTTATCCGATGGACTGTGTCAAATCTCGGATCCAGGTCATGTCAATGACGGGAAAGCAGGGAGGGTTTTTTAAGACTTTTATGACCATCGCTCGCTCTGAAGGTAAGCACAAAAGGAAAATGTGACCTGTGGCATTACAGTTTTTGATCAGATAATTTTTTTGTGTGTGTGTTTAGGAGTAAGGGCGCTCTACTCTGGCCTCACCCCCACCATGGTGCGAACCTTTCCCGCTAACGGAGCTCTTTTCCTGGGTTACGAGGTCAGCAGGAAGCTCATGATGAAGCAGTTCGACAACGCTGCTCTGTGAAACTGCCACACTCCCTCTGTTCTACCGCCTATGAAACACTTTTAGTACATGCATCCTTAACTGGGTGATAAATAGGTTTGTTAGTTTTGTTTTTTAGATTTTTAAACTTGGTTTCGTTTTAAGACTTCAGAGGGGTTTCATTGAACATGCAGACACAGAGGAAGACCTGTGGGTTTGAACTTGGGTTTGAATGACTCCGTTAGACGATGCGGTTTTTTACTTTAATTCACTAACTTCTGTTTAAAGCAAGAATTAAGGCGTTATGTAAATAAAATTATCATAAAGTGTCAAATTAATCCATATTTGTTGCCTAAGATTTTGTGTTTTTACTTAAACAAGGTTGCTGCTGTGTAGAAACCAGGAATTGTATTCAATTTTTACCAGATCTCCAGATGAAATAGAAAATGTATATAGAACGTATGTCCTATTTGTTAAAGATTTTATTCCCCACCCTTTCCCTTTGTCTTCATCCATTCCTCCTGGGGGTTGTGCCTACTTTCCTCATGTCTTTTCTTCTTTCCTTCCCTCCATACTTCCTTTATCATCTTGTGGCCTCTGTTTTGCTTTTTTTATTTTTTATTAGTCTCTGGTTTTTCCATTTGCCATATCAATACTGCCAACTGTAATAATGCCACGAATGAACAACATTTCCGTGCTTTTAAGTGTTTTTGTTTTGTTTATGATGGCAGTAACATTCAGCTACATTTAACTACATTTTTAACTTTCTTTTTTATTAATTTTAGTCTACCGGTATTTAAAACGTTTTTTAGTTTTGCTTTTTGTTAAGAAAGGAATCACAGTTTATCAAGTACATACTCATGATCCCTTAAGGTTGTGTTCATTAATTGGATTTATTCGCTGATTAACTTACATTTTAGGGTAAACATGGTTCAAAAGTATTTGTAAATCAATGTAAAATTTTATTGTCACAAGCTGTAATAAATATATGAATCGAGACAACATTTGGGTTTTTCCTGTTTTATTTATTAAAGGAAATCACTTTACCGGCGTGAATTACAGGAAGGTTACAGTTTTTGAATTACATTTGTAAAAAAACATAGCTGCTGTGTTTTAAAGATGCATAAAGATAAACTAAATAATTGCTGTTAGCATAAGTGCTAGAAAATGTTTGGCTTGTATGTAAAACATTGTGAAGTAAAAAAAACAAAAGATCAGTCAATTTAAACAGCTGATAAGAAGCTTATTTAAAATGCAGTTATACACAGTTGTCATAAAGTCCAATGTATTAGTGTTACCTCTGGGTGTGTTATCCTAATTTAATGAACAACTGGGAAGCTTTACTGGAGCAGTAAATGACCCCTTTCTTCTAAACAAAATGCGTCTTTCAACTTGCAGTATATGTCAGGAAGATTGAACTGCATCTAAGAACATAGGTAGTATTTGTGTAGAAAGCATAAAACGGACAAAAACAAACCAATCTGACAACGTCTGCTGCCTGGCGTAGGTCTCAGTGTTAAAGGATGTAGTGAGAAACACAGCTGCTGTAAAAACCAAGAGACAAAGAAAAGAGAAAGCATTAAAGTTTCACTCCTTTGTACTTTTTCACGAAAAGACGGTTTGAGTTTTTTGATCTATTGCTTAGTTTGCCAACTTGATTGCAGACAGGACAAATACAGCACCGACATGTTTACCTGTGCATGCCCAAATGTTTTACAATGATAATTACACCAGCCTATGTGTGTTATTTGATGAACAGGTGCCATTTGGGACCCAGTTTTAGACGATGAAACCTGTAAATGATCTGCAGAGCGTTTGGTATTTCTGTGACCTTCAGCATTTCACAACAATAGGTAGTAGTAATTAGTCACTCTTCCAGTTATACAAAGAAAGTTATAAATTAGATATGGAACTTATTTGAAGACAGAGAACCATAAATTACAAAACTGTAAAATTAATGAAAGGGTTACTGATAATGGTAACAGTATGTAGTGCATGTACGTGCAGAGCACATCTTGATTTCAAATAATCAATTTTATCTTAATTTTTTTTAAAGCAACCGAATTTTGGACGAACTTTGACCACAAACGTTAACAAATAAAATTAGAATCTCATAATATAATACCTCCCACATATCCAAAAACTGAAGCATAAATACTTTAGATTTATTTAAGTCAGAATTAAATATTCCAATTGTTAATTTGTATGAATTTTGTTAATTATGGCTTAAAGATGATAATTTTTTTATTAAATAAAATTGTATTATTACATAAATTATGAAAATACTTAAAAACATCTGTGGTATCAATTTATTGTTTTAGCTTGAATATCTACTGATATTCTGCTTTATTCAGCTCCAAACAGCAGCCCAGTTTGCTTATGCTTCAGGCCTGTGCTTCTAAGAACATGGAGATTTAGGTACCTGCTTGTTTGAATGCTCTAATCCTCAGATCATCCCTCCATTCTTGTCCTTCTTCATGCAGGTCCCACATAGGCAGCCGAAGAGCCCATTGATCATCTGAGCAGCACAGAGGATCAGCTGCAGGGCGCTGGTCACCAGCAGAGTGCTGAACAGCCCAATGTTGAATTGGATGATGTTCTCGGGCGCCGTGCACTTCCACCACACCGAGTGGTCGGACAGATAACTGGTTTCACTGGAGAAGAAACAGAAGCTTTAAAGTATTAATATGTATATAAAAAAAAAAACAGACTGCAAAACAAATGTCATCGTGATGGAGCTACTTCTGGGTTTCACCTGTCTTGGAAAGGTCTCGACCAGATTAAAACAGTTTTACAGAGGGGTCCGTTCTTCAAGCTGAGCACGGCCACGATGAAGCTGTACAGAGCACCCACCACACCCACTCCAGCAAACGCAATAGATAGGAACATCTGCAGAGGTCAAAGGACTGGGTCAGGAACACAAAGGTGGGAGTTTAACGCGCGGTACTAAACTGTGTATCTCCAACTTGAGCTGTAGATCTCTGCAGCTCCTCCAGTGTAACTCCGAGCCTCTAGGCTCCTTCTCTAAATAAAGCTCTCTTAATGTTATATTTTATAAAAAACAATTTGCTGTCAGGGCTAATCAGATGATTTCTATGGACAGTCGATTGAATGTCGTTTAGCAGTAGGAGAGTTAAGGGAGCTGGGAATAAAATTGTTCCACACTTCTCATGTAATTTGTACTTTTTCAGGAGTCTGCTTTTTGTTGCACTGTTACATGAAATGAAAGGGAAGTAACAAACTTACATTTAGATTAATTGTTCACACATACCAAAATAAACAGTTGATCTTTAAGTCAGTTTTACTATTCTACTACTTCGATTCAGTATTTGCTGTATATATGTTGAAATGTTTATTTCCAGTGACCCGTTTAATATTTAATTACTACCTTGATTAGTTTTAATTACAAGGTGTTTAAATGTAGAAGGGACCTTGTTCTGTAGGTCACCCTCTCACTGTTACCTCTGTTTTCTGTGTGACTCACCCCACAGCGATTTCCACAGCAGCCCTTCTGTCCAGTCAGATGAATGTAAAGTGCAGGGAGCAGCACCTGAAAAGGGTTTTATGACATAGCCTTTGTCATAAAGTAAGACTGATGCCTTACAACTTAGTTAACAAAAATAAAAATAGCACAAGTCAACATTTATTTAGAAAACGAAACAAAATTTAACAATAGGATTTATGAGATATTATTCATCTCTGAATAAATCAACGAACACAAAACGGAACAGATACACCGAAGCTGTAGCGGTATGAAGAATAGAGATGCAACTCACCATTATCCCTCCTCCAATGACTCCCCCCATGTACTTCACCTCTTCTGTGATATTTCCATCTTTGGAGTACTTGGCGTCTCCATCAGGAAAGAAAAGCACGATGTTACAGATGATGGATATGAGCACCAGCGGGTAGAGAGTCACTGCAATGCAGAGGGAACACTTTCCAGTACACATGATGGTCGGTGGCTGGCGGAAAAGAAGAGAAAAACAACAACTTTCCTCTTGGTTGAAGTTTCTGTTCAGGCGAGTTCTGTTCTGTGAACTTGGGAGGATCAGCTTAGCCTAGACTGTTTTGGAAAGGGAAGTCCTCTGAATATGTTTCAGTTGATGGAGGCTTAATACTGATAAGATAACAAAGTCAAACAAACTCTGGGATAGGCTGCAGAACTGAGTGTGACTCACTCTCTGCTGTCATGGAGATGTAAAGAGCATGTTATGTTTGGCCAATAGAGCTAAGTGGACATTAGGCTTGTTTATGGTGGAGGATATTTATGCATTTAGATAATCGCACCCAGTCCTATTGTGCTTTTTAATCACTGCACAAAGTTCTACACTCTTTTCTAAACATATATCCGGAAAAATTGTTGTTGTTTTGTTATATAACAGATTCTCCTCGTATTTGGATGTTACGAAGCTACTATATTGCCTCTTTTTATGGCATGCTGAACATTCCTCTAACATCCTCCTGCTGACTCTGTTTACTCTGTCACATTAGGAACTCTGTGCGGTTGAACTTTGCACATGTAGCAGCAGGTCCAACGGGAAAAAACAGAACCTGTTTCTGGCGTCGGTCACAGCCTGGAAAATATCCAGACTGCGGTTGGTCAAACACTTTTCTCGACATGATGCATGTTTCTTTTTGTTTCTGCGGTGACCACCTGATCTAACCGCTATTGTCTTTAATCAGCGATCAAGGGAAGTGAGCAATAGGAACATGTTTGGTCTCCTGAGCAACATTTGGGCGAGGCATTGTTACTCTCTGTGATAAGGTCTGCAACCTTGAAAAGTTTTCTGAAAGATTTGCATCACATTTTTGACAAAACCAATATTATTTACAGCTTTACAAGTATTCACTCTAAAAAATTAACTGACTTAAAGATATAGCGTAGATTTATAGCTTCTTTGGGTTTCAATTACAACTAGCAGTTATGGAAAAACATGTGTATAAGGGTGACCATCACAGAGTGCAGATCTCAAGCCTTAACAAAAACTGTGGCCAGAGCTGAAAAGGTGTGTGAGGAAGGCGACCTACATCAGACTCATTTATAGTAGTTTTGTCTGAGGAGTGGTCCAAAATGAAAGCAAACTACAGTTTAAAAAAACTTGTAGAAGTTTTTAACTCAAGGGGGAAAAGCAAGTAAATACATCATGATCTATGCCATCTGTAATTACATGCGGTTATTCTGCCATTTACTAAATTGAAATAATTTGGTAATCATTGAATCTTCCAAAGTTCATATTTCAAAAACAAAAATAAAAAATTGCATTGATGTTGGAACTCCCACAGCCAAAAACATCTAGAAACAGTAAATGAGCTCTAAGTGTTTGGGAATAATATTTTTTGGTTGAAGTGACAGAAGTATACGTTTCAGAAGTTGTGCTTCTTTCTACATCTCCCATGAAACTTCAGAAAAAGAATATCACACTGACAAAACAGAGTTAGTTAAACAAGCTGTTGTGAATGCACGTTTTGCTCTTGTCAAGACTTAAGACACAACACCACCTCCTAACACTCTTACTTTCTTAACTGTGGCTTTTATCTGGGCAGACACTTTATGGCACAGCCTCAAATGTTTAACAGGCTTTTATTACATGATAAAAAAACATTATAAAAAACTTTATTTGCAATGACAGAAATAGCATCTTTAATAGAATACTAACAAGTAGTAAATCTTTATCAATTCTTCAATGAGAAAGCCACCAAACTATTTAAGGTTAAGGAACAAAAGTAAAACCTTTTTAAAGCATTTTATTTCATTTGTCATTTCGAATATATAACAGCAATAAGCAAATGCGGTTCGAGAGATCATCAATATTAAAGTGTGCATTTGTTGAAAGGTGACAAGGAGCTTGTTTCCAGATTTTGCTTGAGTAGGGCTTCTTGAATGCTTCACGCCCACGAAGTCAGGCTTCCTGTTAATGATCACAAATGAACTTATGAAACATGTTTGAATGCTTATATGATGTGTTGCATTTACACAGCTTTTTATGACCTGTTTATCTTTGCAGGTCCCACAGATGCAGCCAACCATTCCGTTGATAATCTGGCTCGCGCACAGCAGCCCCTGCAGGATGCTGGCCACCAACAGGGTGACGAACAGACCCAAGTTGAACTGGACCACATTAGGTGGCGCTTTACATTTGCTCCACGTTTTAGGGTCTTTCAAGTAGCTCATGTTACTGAGATAAAAGAAAAATGCACAGATGTTAAAAATCATTATCTGAAAGCAACCTTAAGGATATTTCTGCTTGTTACTTGTCTTTGAAAGGGACTGTCCAATCCTGATTTTCGTCTAGGCACAAAGGTCCGTTAGAGAGGCCGAGCAGCGCCACGATGAAACTGTACACAGCACCTGCCGCACCAACTGCGGCAAACACGATGG
>JAVLVB010000078.1:787769-797781 GCA_032876305.1 Orestias chungarensis | reverse complement strand
TATATATATATATATATATATATATATATATATATATATATATATATATATATATATATATATATATATATATATATATATATATATTTATATATATATTTTTTATTTTTTATTTTTATTTTATATATATGTATTTATTTATTTTTTGATCCATTAGATAGAAAAAATGAACTGATTAATTTTTATTAATTGCAGAAAAACAATATTTTACATATATGTCCATCAAAATTTACTCTACAACTAAAGCATGAACAAACTGAAAGTATTTGCTGGTATTCAACTTTTATCTGGTTTTTAAGTAAGCATCCTTGACACACTGCATAAGTACCCCACCCACAAAAGTGAAGAAATGTTACATGTTCTGGTAAACTGTGGCTTTGTTATCTATATCAAAAGTAACTACGATTGTGATGTGCAATAGTGACGAAGCACAACACAGCATTTTTGTTCTGCTCAGAAGCAACATAGCTTAATTTTAACTAAACAAAATATAGGTAAAGCTCTGTGTTCCCTCAAATTAGATGTTAATGACTAACCCCAAGGCGATTTGCACAGCAGCCTTGTTCTCCAGTGAGGTGAATGTACAGTGCTGGGATCAGCACCTGCGTTAGGACACATTGGGTGAATTACATATGTTACTTACAGTTTTCATGATTAGGGTCGTTTACAAGTCAGGTGCACGTTTTCAGAAACAAAAACCTTTCTGCAGTCCTCAGACAGCTTTCACAGAACAATTTATGACTGATGTGTCGTTGTTTCCTTCTAAAGTAGCGATACGTTATAATAGTAATAGTAATCATATTAAGATCTTCTCTGGTAAATAAAAAGTCTTATTTCTGCAACACCTTTACATTTACAAACTACTTACCAGGATACCCCCTCCAATAAATCCACCCATGTACTTCACTTCCTCGGTAATATGTCCTTCTTTGGAATACTCGGTGGACCATCCAGGGAAGAACAGCAAAATGTTGCAAAGGACAGACAGAAGAACTAGAGGGTACAGCGTAATCGCAATGAAGAGGGAGCACTTCCCAGTACACATGTTGTCTGCCTGAAAATTCACTGACTGCAGAAACAATCTGCTGTACTGTACATTTTAGCCAAGATAGTTCCTGTTTTCAAAGTAGTCTATTTCTGAACAAGACCAAAAATGCATGCTCTTGTTTAGAAATGAGGAAGAATTAGAATCATTTACTATTTAATTTAACTCATACACAGTTATATGTAGGTTTTGCCTATAGAATAGTTTAACAACACATTTTGTAAATAAGTATTTGAGGACCTAGAGTGGAGCCTTGTGGTACGCCTAAAGTATATGAAGTTCATCAGAATTATGTATGTTTATTTGAAATAATGTAAGCAGAAAGAAAACAAGGAAACATTTCAATAAACAAGACAAATAAAATAGGTGTCTTGCAGTGTTTAATTGTAATTGAGTAATTGCTTTCTCAGCTATGTGTAGGTCCATACTAATTGCCCCAAGTGCAGTCTGTGGTGTTTGTAATACTCCCCTTCCATGCATAGAGACGTATTTTAGTTAAATTATCAATAGAAAATTAGTATTTTAAATGGTCCCAATGAAAACCTAAACTAACTCGAATAAATTAAAACACCAAATAAACAAAGAGTCAATCAGGCAAAACTATCAGAGGGATTACACACATGAACTCAAAATCCCATCGAAATAAGGTTCGTTTTTAACGAGAAATATGTTGTTTTTTTCTCCTGAATTATGCTTTTATAGTTGGGAGATGTAAACTGATTTTATTTGATACCACCTCTATAATAACTTAGAAAATTAGAAGTATTTGTTAGATGTGGTATTTTTTGTATCCAGAAAATCTTTCCTTGATTTGTTGATAGTTTGTCATACACATGTTTATAAGTGAATCAATTTGTTTCATGTACTTACTTTAAAATTTGAACAGATCGCAGGTTGACAAGAGATCAGATTTTCTGCACTTCTTTATAATGATCCTAATCATAAATTGAGGTGTACACCTACATTACAAGTAAAACTTTACGACTGATAAAACCAGGAACCAAACAGAGTTGGTTGGCAGCTGAATTTTAGTTACAGATTAACAATTTATAAATCATTAAAACAACGATTGATTCACATGGCTTTAGTTCCGTTTCGATACAAGTACTGGACATTAATGTCGCACCCATCAACATTTTCAGATACCAATAAAACAATATTAAATTTTAAATAATAGAAAAACTATAGATTATAGACTAAACTTATGGGTCTATTAATTTTCTACATGATCGATGGGAGAGAAGAAAGATACACACTGACCCTTCCAGGCCCACCATGTATGTTTTAGGTGTATGATTGGGTGACTAAAAGGCTTCTACTGTGCGCATTAACATGCAGGAAGTAATCCTATCACTTGAAATAGGTGTGTTAGAGCAAATACAAACATAAAACATGAAGGACAGTAGGCTGTGAGGTCTGTGGTTGTAACAACCCTTCCTTGCCTGCTAAGAATGTGTATTCAATGTGCTTTACAAATTTACTTTACTTTACTTTAGCTTCTAGTTTTATTTGAAAATGATCCCTACCGTCCTTTTAAGTTGGGGTTCAAGTTAAAGAACAAACTTGGATTTTTTTTTTTTTTTTGGGGGGGGGGGGTACAGAGAGGAGGGACTTTCTCATTTCTGGCGCCCTCTGTAAACATGTGGGAAGCTGTGGAGCTCTGGAGCCCTCCCCACTTATCCTGGTTTCTCTCCTGATCATTCCTGTCCAGCTGAGCCACGATGGACGCTTCTCCCCTAAAAAACCTCCTTGTAGGGACATTGATGCCAGACAAATGCTACCAAGAGCTTCTTGTCCGCTTTCATTTGCACGGTGAGCATCTGTTTGTGGTGAAATATCAAAACAGAGAGGGGAAGGAAAGGTTTCCAGATGTGCAGCATATGGCTGTGTAAGGCAAGGTTCTTACCACTTTACTCAGCCATACGTGTAGAAGTAGCTTTCATACGTCACTTTCTGTATTATTCAGCAGTTATCTGTTTTATTTATTTTACTTGTTGTTTCATTAAAATTATTTTCCAGCTCCCTGCCTGAAGTTTGTGTTGAACAAAATTGTCGGATTTTGGATCATACTGGATACATTTCTGGGTAAGACTGTTTTATAACAGAAACAAACGCATGTTTGTTTTTTGTACATATTAACTTTAACCTTTTTCACATTTGTTAAAATTATTTATTTTAAGATTTGATCTGACGCATTGCCACAAATTAGTGCCTAATTGGGGGTTACAAGAAAAGTATAAAATGTTTTTCCGATAACCCTAAATAATTTAGTTTGCCTATTAAAAAATAAATAAAATAAAAGTAAACTATCCACACCCAGCAGTTCTTTAAAGACCTCATAAGTTTGTTAGAGAAAATTAGAGAACAAACAGCATTGTGAAAAGGAAACAGCCGACACGTCAAGGTTTTAGTTGTGGAAAAGATTAACTTAGGTTGGGGTTATGACATCCCAAACACCGTATTATCTAAAAAACAAAAAGAGTTTTGCACAACTACAACCCCACCTAAACTGGACAGCATCTTAGTTTTTTGGTCAAGTAAGGAAAGCATGTATTACAAAAGCAGCCGAGATTCCAGTATTGAAGTTTGAGGATCCGAAAAAAAAAACCCGCTCACGTGGAAGGCTTACTTTCCTGCAGCATAACAACCCTAAACCCACAGCCAGCTCTACAATGGAATAATTTAGATTAAAAAAAAGTCAGTGTTTAAGATAGAAAGTTTCAAAGACCAGAACTAAGTCCAACAAAAATACTAAATTGATGTGATTCATTCTTAAGGCACTTTATGTCTGTATTTCTAATGAGTCTAAATCTAACTTTCACCAATGCTTTTTGATCTTTCCCTTTACGTTACTTAATGATGGGAAGTAATGATCTAATTAGACTAAAAGCCTTTAGACTCAGATAAACAACAGTGGCTGACTATGTTTTAATCTTGATAACAGATGCACCGCTTCATCGTTATCATGCTGCCTCAATGCAGAAGCTGGGGTTTATAAAAAAACAACTACAAAACCCTCTCATATAATGTAATCATGATCTGATAAAATCAGCTCGGAGCAAACAAGAAAACGGTACAAATTTAATTAGTTGGTTAAAGAATAGACATCCTCCTGAAAAGGTCCTGGTCCCATTCACTGGTGTAAACCTTTCTTTCATTTTGATTTTCTCTTTCCACGTCCATCACCTGCCGTGAGCAGGGCAGCTTCCTCAGCTGCTGAAGGTACTGTGGAGAGGGAGTGCAGAGGGGCTCAGTCTGACCGCCTTCCTGCTGCAGCTCTATGCTTTATCATGTCCGGTTGTTTACGCTGCAGCCAACAACTTCCCATTTTTGTGAGTAATTAATAACCACACGAAAAGAAAAGTGTGGACTAGTTTTCATTTACTTTGTATGCATTTATGTTACATTACACTCATATAAAATTGTTCTTCTCCTTTTTACTTAGTTATATTTATATTTGTCTTTTTGCCTTATTTATATTTCATTTTATTTTGTTTTCATTTGGGGATCCATAAAGTGATGTTTATCTTGATATTGATTCGCCTTATTGTAGTGAAGAATAAGAACAGAACATGAGATCGTACATATTAATGGTGAAGTTTATTCTGTTACAAGTTGAGCCTGTTCCTTTCCACTGTTGTCACATGCTGGCTCGTTGTAAGGGATTACTGCAAAGTCAATACCTTGGTGCAATCAACTGAGTTTCATTTAGGATGAAAGCTTTAACTAATTAACATAATTAGTTATAATTCATGTTTGTATTTGATAAGATGATAAATATAAACATTTATATAAGTACAGTTTAATTTCTTGTTAAGTGGTTCAGTGCATAAATGATGAATGGCTCGCATTCATCATTTATGCACACAACGATAATTTCAGGGTCCTCCGTTTTGAAGTCACATTTTTATTTTTACACACAACCAAAATGCATGACTATGGATAACATTGAAAAGGGGTTAAGCCAAACATGAACTGGTATTTTTAGTTTTTAGTTTTAGTTTTTGCATTTTAAACAAAGTGGATTCCTTTCTCATTTTTTTAACCTTGTAGTGTGATGCTTTTTCTGTTATGTTTTCAGCTCTCAGATAATATTTTACTGTTTACTGCTTTTCACACGTTTCCCTAATTTTCTGAAATATGTTTCACTCACCAATATTGTATGATCATGAGTCAAGATGAATTTCTCTCATTTGCTTTTTGCGTTACACTTCCTTTAGTTTTTGCCATTTATACCATGCTTTTAATTTACTATTTCTCACCAGGTCTAAACTATTCTAGGGGGTATATTTGCCCTATTTTGGCTTTATGATCATAATTTGAATTCGATTGGATGTCCTACTTCATCCAATATGACTATTTTGTACTTTAAGAGCACTGAGATGTTCTCATTTGTAAATACTTGCTGTATTAGTACAAACTTCAGTGTTGGATGGAGCTGTTTGCAAATTTCCTGGGTGGTCGTCCATTCACTAAATATGCATCTCACAAAGTCGACACTCCCAATTCTGACTGCTTTCAAGTTTAGATACTCTGGTTTCATTACTGTCCAAACACTAGTGAGTAGGCTACCTTTTTTGGTTCATGTCTGACCGAGTTTGTTTACCAGCCTATCTGCTTTTTTTATGTTTGCACACCTCTTCAGTGCCTGGGCTGAGCGGCTTTTCACGTTAGCTCAGACAGCAACCATGATCTTCCTCATCCTGCATTATCGTGGTGAAACCCTAAAAGGTCAGAATTGAATGCGTTTTTATCCTAAACACAGAACTAAAAGAGGCAGAGGGACGTGAATTTTATACCCTAACATGCTAGTATAATAGATTTGTCACACTAGTTAATGAATAAATTACCATATAGCTGGTTGGGCGCCACAAGGCAAAAAGAAAAAGGTCATGTGTCCTGGGCAGCTTCCTTTTGCTGATCAAAGGGAATGGACACACTTACTGCTTATTACTCTTAAATTGGTATGTAAGCTTATGACTTAATATTTATTTAAAATATGGACACTATGTTTCATTGCTGAGGGTAAGACTCTAGAGGTTCGGGTTAGTGATCAAAAGAAACAAGATGTTCTCTCTTATTTGCTTATCCAGTGAATAGTTCTTGCTGCCCCCCTGTGTTGTGCACAGTGCCAAAAGTAGAGCAGTACTAAAGCCCGGCTATTCATGCTGAAGTTTCTATCTGAAGTATAATTCTGCTGCTTAATAAAATAATTAGGGGATAAAAAAGACTGAAAAGCAATGTGTGATTATTTCAGAATCATAAATGCTGAGACTGCAAATTTGAATTGTTGCTATAATACTTCAAATAACAAATACATTTCTTAATAATAGTAAGTGATTGATGAAAACTTTATTCTATTTGTCCCCTGAAAAATGTTCAATGTAAAAGCTAATTTATTAGTTATGTGATTAATTATTCTTGTATTGTTTTCTTTGATAGTCAGGGAACAAGTTAATAATTTATGATCTGGTGAAGCTGCTTTCCTGCAGCACCACCTTGTGGTGTCTTTTTAGTTCAAAAAGCTTGTAACCATGTTTGTAAAATCAATTAAAAAAAATCTTGTTTTCTTTTGAGCTCACTGGGTGAAGTAGAAGTGTTTGTTTGCTCCTTTGTGTGTGTCAGGAGTGCTGCTGCTCCTGGCTTTCAGTGGTGTCATTCTCCTCCTGGGCTCATATGCGGCTGCAGCTTTCATCAGAGTGATGTATGCTTCCACCGTGCCAGCGTTCATTTTAAGCAAGGTATAAATTTACCAGCCTTTTCTTTCTACACATTTTCGGAAGCTTTCGGGCGAACACATCTGTGCTGCTTTTTCCAGGTTGTGCAAACTCTAGCAAACTACAACAGTGGGCACACAGGGCAGCTTTCCACCCTATCAGTGTTACTGTCATGCACAGGCTCTCTTGGTGCAGCCGTTCTGTCTGTACAGGTAAGATGGATGCGTTAGACTGTTCACGTTTGGCCTTTTTAACTCCAGCTTTGTGAAACCTGTTTATTTTTTTTTCTTTCAGGAGAGTGGAGGATCTTTCACTACCTTGTCTCACACAGTGTCCACCTGTGTCAGCTTTGTCCTGATGGCTCAGATCCTCTACTACAAGAGAACTGCTATATCTGCTGCAAAAAAGACAGATTAGCTCCGGAGGAAATGTTTCTGCGAGCCAGACGACGTCAATATGTGAATGTTTACAATGCTTACATAGTCAGTAAGCACCACTGTGTCCATGCAGGTTCCTTTTTAATACACTCTCTTTGTTGTTTATGTTGTTTTTAATACCTCGTCTTTGTTGTTTACTTCACCTGAATCAAAGCAGTGGCTCTATACATATCCATTGCCAATGAATAATTCAATCATTTGGATGTAAGTATATTATAGTGGGGATTCATCGAAAACCTGTAGGAAAGTAGATCTTGAGTAATATGGTCTATTTAACATTCAGCTGGAGCCTTTTTATTGAAACACAATCTCAGAATAATCTAGATTTTAGTTTCTGTTAAGAGGATTTATACTGTAAGGCTTCATTCCAGTTTTATGCTCCTAAAATCTGGATCAGTCTTCCTGCAGACAAATAAACTTGCCTTGCCTTGTTACATGCAACCGTCTGGGGAGTAAATTTAGAAAAAAAGGTTCAAGCATTGAGCCCTGGGGCACCAATCAGACGAACTGTCGGTCATTTAGCTTCCTAAATGCTTGTCCACATTAATTTGTTCAGTATCTTTCTTCCTTTTTAAATAAAACCATATCTTTAGAGAAATAGGAAGCCTTGGGAAATTAGGTTTGCATCTTCATAGAGCTTGTCAGCAGAGGGAGCCATAAGTTACTCTAAAATTGTAGATAGCAATGTTTACCCGTTTTATGGTCCTCTCTGTTTCCTGTGAGGCTTTTTCTTCTACTGAACTTTCCACTAATACGCATAGATAGAGCCCAAAGTTAAGCTTTATAAGTAATGACTGCCAACAGTTGATGATGGTGTAGACAATAACATTTCTGTGTCATAAATAGTTTAATAGTTTTACGTAAACGTTTGGTTTTGGTTTAATCAAAATGGAACAAACATTTGAAATATAGTACTGCTTATTGAATGCTTAGGAGTTTCCTTTTCTCAGTCACTGAAAAACAAGTATGTTTGATATTTCTTAAAGCATTATGCCAGCAAACTGCGAGTAGAATATGTACTTTTAGACGTTTAGTGTATATTTGGGCGTAAATAAATCTTATCACAGTTGTTTTCCTTAAATTTCCATAGTAGCGATTACCTCAGATCTGCTTCAAGTCTACTTTCATTCTTAAACGTTGTGAATACCAAAATAATGCAAGAGTGTAAAGTAAAGTAACTCAGCACTTTCTGTTCTCCGACAGCTGCCGTAGGAATCCCTTAATTTCACATTTAGTCCTGTGTCGAGTTAAACTCTGGTAAAGCTCAAATTAACTACAGTTTTAATCAAATATTTCAAACAAAATGTGCTTGTTTATTTGAAAAAGGAAACACGACAAAAAAATAAATAAAAAGATAAACACAACATGATCCAAGGCAAAAAGTCCTTTATTTGCTTTACATTTCCATGTTGGAAAAAAAACAACTAAAAGTTAGTAGTAAGAGTTGACTGTTGCAAGACATTCAGCAGAGAATGTTCAATAATGCTGCTGAGCTGTTAAAAGCCTCTGACTTTATTACATGAGACAAATCTTTCAAGTACGTTTTAGACTTCAAGTCATTTTTTGTGAGGTACTGTCTGTTCTGCTGTGTTTCTGTACAGTTTTAAGATCCAAAAACAAATTAAAATCCCTTAAGAGGTGAGAATTACTTTGGTTTTAGTTTTTTTTAAGAGGTTTTGATCCCTCTTCAGTAGCGTCCTCCACTCCACTGGATGTTTTACTAAACAAAATATTATTAATTAGTTTTACATAAAAAAAGTATTTACAGTGAATCATTCATAAAAACAGGCTCTGATTAATATTGTAAAGCTTCTTTTTGAAAGTAGGGAAGATTGAAATACGTCTGCTTTACATAAAAAAAGGACCAAACATTTCATTTAATGAAACAAACGTTGAAATTTCACATGCTTTTGTGCACATTAAGAAGGAAAGTGCTGTCGTGGCGAAGGCTTTTAAAACAGCCCATTACATGTTTGACCCTTGTATTTGGAACATTAACGTAAAAAAAAAAAAGGGTAAAAAAAGCAATAAATCTTCCTGACTGATGCGACAAAAGCTTTGCACACCTTTCTATTGAGGATAACTAAGTATGTATCACTTGGTAAACTGGTAAGAGTTGGTCTAATAATGCAGGTCCGGTGAAACATCCAGAACAATAAGACAGATGAAAACGCGTGAATGGTTTAAAATAAAGGTCATCTGAAGACAGGCTAACAACACTTTTGTTTTGAATGTTGCTAAATTAATTGTATTATTCATTTGTAGCATAAGTAACAGGGAGACAGAACTTAAATAAAAAGCCCTCACTTATCACAGTGTGAATAAGCAGCTTTAGATAAAGATTGGTGGATGGATAATTTTGTACATTTCTCTGATAAATGTCAGGCTGCATTGTAAACTACAAAAATGTTACGCTTGAAATACTGCACCTGGTGAAAAAACAAAAAATTTAAAAAAACACTTGGTTGGCTTGTTGGTTTCAAATAGTCATAAATCTTATATGTTATAGAATCATTGGATGATTCTATATCTGATAAGCTGGACCATTCCTGCCAAGAAACTATTTTTTTTTAACACTTCATGAAATATCCCTGAAGTGTTTCAGCTCAATTTATGTAGAGATGAAGCTACACGCATTAAAGGGCATCAAATCTTAAAAAAGAGCTAGCTATCTGAAGAGTGACCTGAGACTATTTCTGACATCGTAACAGATAACTGGACTGTAAATGAAAAACTAAATCTGACCTATGAAAATAAACATTTGTACCGTTGAGCTCAAATTTTTAGGATATATATATTTTTGGGATTAACCG
>JAVLVB010000078.1:761247-780964 GCA_032876305.1 Orestias chungarensis | reverse complement strand
TATATATATATATATATATATATATATATATATATATATATATATATATATATATATATATATATATATATATATATATATATATATATATATATATATATATATATATATATATATAGCTGCAAAGCAAACGTGCTCATGGTCAGAACTGTAAACGTATTTTTCATCTCTTCTTTAATTCTTCAAAATGAGACAAAAGAAAATCTAGTTCATAAATCTGAGATTATCAAAATAAAATGATGGAGGGGAAAGCAGCAAAAACAGTTCAGAACGGAGGGGGGGGTACTGATTTTTGGCCTTAATGGCCACCATCCCAAGATATACACCAGGGGGCAGAAGTCAGCTGCAGCACAAACTGAACAAGCTAAAGGAAAAACAAAACACAATAATCAGTCAATCGATCAATCAACCAATCAATTTATTAATCAATGAATCAAATCAAAAATACTTTATTTATCCCAAAGGGAAACTAAATGACTAATATATTATAATAATATCATTTTATAATAATGCATTATTAATATTCTTCTTAAACAATAACGAAGATTATGATTATTTTGTAAAATTCTAAAATAGTTACTTATAAACTATTAATGACTTACTTACAGAAAGGTGAACTTAAGACTCAAGACAGCAATGATTAATCAATATATTTTTTTAAAGTGACATACAACATGAACCTAGAAGTTTGATAAAACAATTTGAGTTTCTACAATTTCACCTTTGAATCTCAAGATAAAGGTGAGCTTTTAAATCTAACTATGGCTGTGTTACTTCCTAACCAACAGTGTTGCTGGTTGGCATTGGCCTTTTACTGAATTTTCCTTAGACTGGAAAATAAAGAGTGTTTCACCTCTACAATTTGCATTCATCATGTTCTGAACAGCTCAAACCTTGCATAGACTCATTTCATGTTAGTAGTCAAACTCTTCCTTTTTTTTTTGTTTAAGTTTAAAACACACTTCACTGTTTTTCACTGGTTTAAGGTTTAGTTTCCTTTCATGTTTTGTGGTCAGTTAACAATGCTTTAATTATGTACAGATCTAACTTGATATCAACTTGGAAAAAAGGTATATGAGCAATTATGTAAAGGTTTCCATATTTTGTAGTAACTGATTATCTATAGTGAGCACCTTAAAGCATCTTACCTGAAATGTACTCACCTATATTCTTCTGGTGTCTTTTTCAGACAAATAAAATGGTTCAATAACAACAAGAGCAGTTCTAGTAAATATGTAATCTAACTTTATACTGAGAGGCATATATTGCAGACTTAAAGAAGTTCAAAGATTGTGTGGTGTGAATGGGAATTTCCCTAAACATACAGGAGACAATGAGCTAGACTGTGGCTTCATCGCCTCACTCTAAACTGAAATCACATTATCAATAATTTTATGGCCTTTGTGCTTATTTGTTTTCTATTAGGATGTTAAAAGATCATAAAATAAGAATTAATTCTTAGTCCCGAGTTACATAAAATTGTCCCCTGAGCTGGATTTCTTGTGATCGGGTCTGTTTCTGAGTAATGTCAGCTGTTCATACCAAGGTGCTTCCCCTCTTTATTGTCCGGGTGTAATCTTCAGCAGCCAATGAGCTGCCAAGAAGGATCTTAAAGTGGGTAAACATCAGCCTAAAGTCTTCAACTTTCCATCACATAACTCTGCAGGAAGAGGAGCTCTGTGACAGGGCAAAGATCATTGATGGTAAAAAGAGCAACTAAGGTTAGAAAATGTGCTTTTGGATCTGAACATTTAGAAGGGGAAGAAAAAAAAATAAGGTAAGTACTTTGTTATGATCTTTGTTGTTACAATTCTCAAAATATTCTTTGCATTATAATAAAAAACGCTATATTTCTTGTTGTTTTGTGATTGTTTGATGAGTTTTTTGTGATATAAAATTGGGGAAAAGCCTATTCTGTGGTGTTAAAAGTCGGGGTTCAGTGGAAACATATAAATCAGCTGCAGAGGCCACTGTGTTACAATCAGCTCCAGTTGCAGTAGGTCAGGAATAAAGCCTTTTTCTTATGAAATAAACACCCAGAATGACTTGGCAATTAAGTGATCCACAAAACAATTTCCACTGTATAGTTTTAAAAATATTACATCGAAATTTTAATTTTTTTATTCATGCTGTGTAAGTATTATTCTGCAAATATTTTATAAAATAATATAAATACATGCACAAAGGAAATGATTGTAAAGCATGCAAGCAACTAATCTGTAGATAAAGGAAAACGATTTACATTTACATAGTGAAGTTTCTGAAAAGATGCTAAGAAAATAGAACAAGAAATCAGATGGCCTAGTGTGATGTATTTTTTTCTACTTTTGCTTTTAATTTAACCAGATTCCTAGGTCTGTAATGTTAATCAGCAGTCACGTCAAAAATGTAGGACACCCTAAAAAAACTTGTGGAATTTCTAACATATTCAGACATTAGGATATTTATTATTAATTTAAACAATGCCTTAAGAATGAAGTATTATCAATATACATTTAAAATAAAATAAAATGCCAACTAAAATTTTAGGAAATATGATGAAAAATAATTTTCTGATGAAGAGATAGTTGGAAATGTTCCTGTTTTTGGCAGTGAGAGAGTAAACACTAGACCTGAATAGCTTTTTGATGTTCATCAGAAAGATGGTTGTAGTTAATTATTCTGTCTTGAAACCAGGACAGAGGACATGCTTTGCATAAACGATAAATGATGTTCAAAGAAAAGAAACTCATTTTCACACTGGGAAGCTGTAGGGGTAAGTGTAAGGGGTTTGTTTCCAGCAGCAGGACTTGGCCAGCTCTTCATCACATCATCCACTATAAATTTGTTGCATAAAAGTTTGTATAAGGAAAAATGTGAAGCCATCTTAAAAATAAATAAAAATTGGATGAACCAGAACAATACCATCCACCATGACGATAATCCAAATTGGCTGAGGATTAAGAAATATAGAGTCCTGGCACGTCAGAACCCAAGAGAGAAATAATGGACACCCTTCTGTCAACATTTTATTCGTTTGATTGATTGATGATTAATTAAAAGGGGGAGGGGTGTGATTTATTGGGGGTGGGGGTGGTACCTGTGACATCATGGAAAACCCCATGGCGCTTGACCATGTGTGTGTAGATACGAGACAATGCGTAGGACTTTATCTAAGTAATGACTTTTTTTTTAAAGTTCAACAGAAGCGCTATTAACTAGGGATGCAGCGATACCACTTTTGCCTGAGTTGAGCGCGTGTCGGGGCACCTTTGAACGGGCGCTCTTACCTGCTATTCGTGCGCACACGCTTGTGGTTGTTGCTCCTTTAGGATGGCTCTGTGCCGGCGGACCTAGTGGCACAGAGATAACGCAGTAAGGCCCACCCAGGCCCAATAGTTGCACTGTGAGTGGTATCGGTGTCGTGGTATCGGTGGCAATTTTATGAGTGCGAGTAGAATACATGAAGCCTGGTATCGGGCGAATACCCAATACCAGTGGCGGTATCGGTGCATCCCTACTCTTAACATTTCTGTATTACTTTGGACTAAACATATAAATATAAACTAAATTAAAAAAAAAGTTAATAGCTAACCTTTCCTCCGTAGATTTTTAAAATAATGCCACACAAGTCTCAAAGTCACCCATACGTATTTTGTTACCAGCTATTAATGTATCACAGTGGACTAAACATATACATATAAACAAAAAATAAAATAAAAATTGTTTTAAACTGATAACAGCTTAACTTTCCTCTGTGGATTTTTAAAATAATGCTACACAAGTCTAAAAAGTCTTGAATAAGGTTTTAAATAGTTGGAATACCACTTTGAGAAACATCTGTTTATACACATGCAATGTGAACCTTTAAGCAATGCTAAAAAAAACTACCATACTGTTACCGAAGCTGGTTAAAGTAGTTGCTTCTTGTTTCCACTTTATCTCTTTTTTAGAAAACTAAAGGAGCTCATCCTGCACAAGCATGTTAGATTTCAGAACTAAGAATGAACCAAAGGACCTACTGCCCGAAGTCTCTTTGGTCCTCCCACTTTGTGCATTGGCCAATCAAATGGTAGGACACCCTTCTGTCAAAATGTGATATGGACTCATTAGCCTCCCATAACTTTTCCCCGAGGGGAGAACAACAAATAAGCTTACACAGTTAAAGTTAGGGTGGAGTCTATAGTACAGTTTTCCTCTATAAATGCTACTTGTAAGATACAGCATAACATGCGTTTTACGTCCTTCAGTACAACTTCACAATGTCTAGAGTAACGGTAGTTCCTTCTCAGCCAGGAGATCATGAGTCTGTTTCCTATCCGACCACTCAGCTTTCACAACCAGGGACGGAAAACAACTCACGGAGCGTCCAAGTACAGACTCCATTCTGTGGAGCACACCGGTACCCATCTATGAGAATTCGAGGTATGGAATGGAGGCCCCTAGGAAATCAATATTTCACCTTTCAAGAGTGCAGTTACCTCCGTGAGAACCGTTGCTGGAAGAATGGTCTTTAGAGCCTTATGGAATGCATGGATCATGGGGCTACATCTTCAAATATGAAACAGGAGAACTTTTCCTGTACCAGTTGGGTCGAGGTGAGGATCCTCTACACCCATGTGTGCCATCAAAAACAATGACTGGGCGGTGTTAAGGCTGTCGATTCCACGCACTACTGAGGCATCTGAATACAATGAAGATAAAGAAAACGACCCGCATCCTCCACCAGCAAAAGTCAGGCTGTGCTCTTACCCACCCAATGTTGAAATTGTCGATACAAAGTTTGTTTTCAGCGCAGTTTGGCCGTCAAGAAATACTCCATCTGGTTGTTGGACTCTGCGAGCAAGCAGACGAACGATCAACCTGAAGATTTCCTCAGACCTATTTGTATTGGAGTGCTGCAACACAGATTGGGGTGTGTTCAGAACAAAGCTAGCTCTACCCTTTAATGCTTGGTCAGAGAAAATGAGTGCTAATGAAGAGAATGTTCATGTTTGAGAATACAGGGAGCCGCTCAAAACTACCCCTCAGACAATAGAAGTGTCTGAAGACCAGGGTGATGTATACATCCAACCTCCACCGACGGCTCCATTTTCTCAGATTCCGCAAGAGGATGAACTTGATGGTTGGATTTCGAGCAAGCTCATCAGTTGCGTAAAAACAGCGCTACTACATTTATTTAATATAACCTGTTTGAAATACGTGAAAGAAACCTGCTATGTTTGCATAACGAACCACCCCAGCCAGCGACAACACCAATGCCTGGAGTTGGTGGAGCGAGAATATTTTCAAACTAACTTTCACCGCATCACTCAACAACTTCTAACTTCACGCTTCATTCCTGCTATTCAGAATCTGCTGAAACAGCATCGCATACAGGCTGATGATCTGAACATCAAAATGACTGCAGGGACACTTTTGTATTTTTTTAATCCTCTTTATCCGTACGGTTTTCTAGGAATATAAATAGCCTCGTTTTTCTAGTTATATATAGACTTATTTTTCTCAGTTTCACTTGCATGATTCTTGTAGTGACTATAGAAGTCACTCAGCTGGGTGAGGGGAGTGATGGTTCATAACGCGCTTCTTGCAAACAAAAACAAAAGAGGTCCAAAACATTTAACTTTGTGTTGGGTGATGATCCAGTTTATTTTCCATTTTTTGTTGGTATTTTTGCTGGCAGATTATTTTAAACAAAATCAAAAAGAAGTGCCAATAACAAAAGGGGAAAGCGGTAAGAAACTATGTGTCCTCCCACACCCAAACCAATAAAGAGCCACATGCATCTCCTGTGACTGTCATTTAATGAACCCGGTGCCCCAACTACCCGGTACCACCACCTACCGTGATAAACTAAAATAACATCAAAACAAAGAAACAAATGGCTCCAACAATTCTTTAATATTGCATACTGATTTACACTGACTACTGTATGGTTTGAATTACTTTGTTGCTAATAAAACATGGGCTCCCTGATTTGAGTTTCTCATTATTTGATGAGAGGAAGCAACAATGGCTGCGAAAAAGCTAATGAATAAGTTATACTTTAACCCATCTAACCCAGGTAGTTTTGGTGGAGTAGACATATTGCAAAGGGTTTTGCAGTATGAAACGGGCAAGAAGATAAAAAAGTACAAGATTTCTTATCAGAACAAGATACATATACTTTGCATAAGCCTGCGAGAGTAAATTTTAGAAGAAATAGGGTTTTTGTGACCCAACCTTTAAAACTGTTCCAAGCTGACCTTTGTGACATGCAAGCCTTAGTGAACCAGAATGATGGCTATAATTATTTATTAACAGTCATTGATATATTCTCAAAACGAGCCTATACACGTGTTTTAAAGAGGAAGACGGCCGTTGAGGTAGTGAAGGCTTTTGAATATGTTTTTAAAGAGAGTCAGATTCCTAAAAAACTCCAAACAGATGCAGGCAAAGAATTTTTTAATAAGAAGTTTATGTCTTTAACGGATAAGCACGGCATCGTGCATTTTGCTACAGCGAGCGAAACAAAAGCGTCTGTTATTGAGAGGTTTAACCGCACATTAAAAACAAGGATGTGGAAATATTTCACAGTGAATAACACGCGTCGTTACATCGATGTCTTACAAGACCTGGTGAAAAGTTACAATCACAGCTACCACTCGAGTGTTAAAATGGATGTAAACTCGAAAAATGCATTTCAAGTCTTCCAGAACTTGTACGGTACTACCACCAGCAGATATTGCAAAGAGTCAAGGATTATGTTAAAGCAGGGGGACCTCGTCAGAATATCCAAGACGCGCGGGGTATTTGATAAGAAATATAAACAGAGCTTCACAAATGAAGTGTTTACAGTGGTTGAGAATATACCTCGATCGCCACCTGTGTACAAACAAACAAAGGATTTAGACAGTGAGCCTATTGAAGGTTCGTTTTACGCAGAGGAGCTTCAGAAAGTAAAATTGTGTAAGGATAAGATATATCAACTGGAAGAGATTTTAAGAAGGCGCACTGTCAGAGGGGTTAAACAGGTCTTTGTACTTTGGAAAAATTGGCCTGAAAAATTCTGTAGCTTGATCAAAGAGTCTGAGCTCCGTGATGTATAAATGCACGCTACGTTAAACCGTACAGTTGATACGCCACCATGCAGCATGGAGTAGAGGACGAAGGATTTTTATGTTACCCTACCTTCCAACGCCGGTCTAAATGTCTTTAAGAATAATACTATTTCTTCCTTCCATGTGAATTTAGCGCAACACATCAATTTAGAAGGGCAGTGGCAGGGGGCCTTGACAGAGATTACATACCCTCATACTTGGCATAATGTTCCGAAAGAATCTGCCTACTTTGAATGGAGGAAACATACGGATGAAAGGTTTTTTCGTCAGAACATTATGCACAGTATCACAAAGATTTGCGGCAACTTAAAACAGAACTCGAGAGCAATTTTAGAAAAATAGACGCAGATATTTATTTTGATATGAGGAAGGCTACAAATACATTATACTTCCAAGCGGGTGCTCAGCTCCATCTCCGTTTTTATGGACCCATTGCTTACATGCTAGGTGTGAATCCGGGTGAATGGATCAGGTTCAATAAGATACATGCGCCCCACCCAATGGACATAAAATCAGGATTTTATCAACTCTATTGTTATAGCAATGTAGTGGAACCCCAGATTGTAGCAGATTCATACACCCCTCTCCTTCGAACTTTTAAAGTTGAGGGACGTTTTGGTGATTTAATCACCCAGATCTTTAGTCCGGCGGATTATCTCCCAGTTACCAGGAAACATATTGAAAGTATATACAAAGAGATAAAACGGATCAAAATATTCCAGTAAATTTCACGTATGGAAAGGTTATTGTAGCAATCATACACAAGATGGTTCAGATATATCTAAGAGATGACCCTCATCGCTTCATTACCTATTACCAGAACCAGGTAGGGGGCGCTTTATCTGGTTTTTATGGTGCTCCTGTGATGTATGGTCGAGGAATAGGTTCAATCTTTTCAAAATTATTCCGTTTCATATCACCTATGGTTAAATCAGGTTATGCTATAGCTAAACCTCACCTCAAAAATGCCGCAACAAAACATAGCCTCAGAAGTCATAGGAAAAGCTGTGAGTAAAATAGCAGGTTCAAATGAGAGGGCTGCTACTCAAGAAGGATCAGGGATAATGGTTCTGTCGCTAAGAGCAAGGAAACGGCCACCAGGGAAGCGTCTGTGGAACTCTCAAATACGCAGAGCTTGTCAAAAGAAGAAATCAGAAGAAGAAGCAGGTCTAAAGGGAGGAAGTCTGCACGGAGCAGGGACATATTTCAGTAAAGAAAAGTAAAACATTAGATATGGCACTCTTGCATCAGAAATCACCAGAATGTACCTTGGCTGAGCTGGATCTTTTTTCAGCCCCAATGAAGCAGCTATTTATTGAAGACGAGATCTACACAGAAATTCAACCACTCTCGGCTCTTACAGACACTGGTCCCATTGAATTTTTCATTCCAGGGGATGAGGAGAGATACCTGGATTTGAATTCCACATTACTTTTAATTAGATGTAAAATTACCAATGCTGATGGTAGTAACCTGGCAAATGATGCTGCTGTTGGATTAATCAATTACCCACTTAATACGATGTTTAGTCAATGCGATGTGATTTTAGGGGATAGATTGATTTCACAGTCTAGCTCCACTCATCCTTACAGATCTATGATTGAGACGCTGCTCAACGTTTCTGAAGATACGTTAGGGAGTGTATTTATTCCGTATTACAAAGATACAACAGGAGCTCTGTATTCTATCGTTATAAATAATGGTCCAAACATAGGGTTAAATAAAAGAGCCTCGTTCACTGCTGAATCGAGAGAAGTTCACTTATTAGGCCCACTTCATGGTGATATTTCTTTATGTGAGAGACTCCTCCTGAATTCTGTGGATATGAAAATCAAGCTGACACGAGCCAGTGATGCCTTTTGTCTAATGGGAGCATGTGACTCAACCTACCGATTAAAAATATTGGGAGCGTCTCTCTTTGTCAAAAAAGTTTTAGTTTTGCTGACCGTATGCTTAGGTCATACCTCTGCCTTGATGAGAGGGAACACTCTCTACCCTCTATCTTGTTTGAAAAATTGTTCTGAAAATTCCAGAAAATGCACTCAAGAGAAAATATCTTTCTGGGAACCATGCCCAGATATATAGTTTTAGGCATGGTCCACCACGACGCATTTACAGGAAGAAGGGACCTGTCACCATTCAACTTTAACCACTTTAACGCTGAATATATCGCATTATGCAAAGACGGGATACAAATTCCGGCTAAAGCCTTCCAGCTACAATTCAATCAGGGGATATCAGTCAGGGAATTTTACAGCATTTTTACGGCTACTGGTCGTCACTTAAAAGATTTACCTCTGAGCATCAATCGAGAAGATTATAATGAAGGATTTTCACTTTGTGTCTTCAATCTTTCACCCGTCATACGATAGTGATGCTTTATCGCCTGTATCAAACGGGAATCTGAGACTGGAGATGCGATTTCGGGTTCCCCTGCCACACACCGCAACACTCATTGTCTATGCTTGTTATGACTCCATTTTAGAAAGTAATTCCAGAAGACAAGTGTGGGTGGACTACTACTAATAATGAATAATCATCAGCTAGAGGGTTTACTACATCATCTTGTAGGGGATCTATTTGCAGGTTTTTGGGCTTGTCAGCAACTGCCGTTACTTAAACATGAGTATACAGAACCCGCGTACCTTATCGTGAACACTCACCCTTCACATATGCCAGGAGAGCATTGGCTAGCTCTAACTTTGGAAGGTAACCATCACGCTACATTGTTTGAATGTTATCGATTCGCGCCCCATTCTGATTTCTACCCAACCAGCATCGTGTCATTTTTGAAAGAAAGATCCTCAAAGATATTTTATCATAATCGACAGCTGCAAGACACTCTATCCTTCGTGTGTGGACAAGACTATGTTTATTGCCTCTGTCAGCGAGCTCGACGTTTATCGATACAGCAAGTTTTAGATTCTTACCACGCAGACGTATTTACAAATGATTTAATGGTGTCAGACTATGTTAAAAAATATCAAAGCTAGTCACGGTCTGTAAAACACAGGATTTTGCTTCCCTGCATGAGGAGTCGGGGTTGAATCCCTAAGTGTATCATAGCTTAAGGATCAAATAACTGTCATATCCACGTGCATTGTGAGCAATGAAAGTCCCTATAAAACCTTTGAGGTTGTTTATTCCGCAAAAATGTTCTTTGAATAATTATAAAAAGAGAGGCTTTGTACGATCAGGAAAGTCAGTCTCAAACTTAGACAGAGCAGAATCTTGCATGGTTCTGAAGAATACTACAATTTTTCTGTTTAGAATGACTTCAAATTTACCAATATCGCTGAATGTAATGGATGTCGGATCAGTAAGGCCTGCTTGATTTTGCCACTCTCTCCCTTGTTCTGTAGCCTGTTTGTCGTTAACGTGGGGATTCGACAGATATGCCAAACTTATTGCAAAACAAAGACGGTTACCCGTATTTTGTATAACGTAGAGATGAGGTCTTTTCTTATTAAACATTACACCGTCGAGTGTTTTTTACAGATTTACGTTTTGAGGCACCTGCAGGATTCCTAACCACCTGAAGAACCAATTCTAGGCATTCGTTTATCTACATTTCTGCGTTAGATTGAACTATGTCATCTAAAAAGTCTCTAAATGCTGACAGAATGTCTTCATCGTCTGTGACCGGAACTGTAATGTGACGATCAATGTTTCCCCCTGCATATTCTAACTCCACCACGTCGTTACGCCCCGCTAAGCGATCTGCAGTTTCAGCCATTTCTATAAGAATGTTTATGACTTTGGTATAAAACGCTGCCAAGTCTGGAACCGCGCCCGGACACGGAGGTGGGGGTGTAAAAGACCGTCTTATTTCTATATTATTAGAACGCTCATGTTCAGCTGCAGGAACCGGATCTCTGTTTTGTTCATGATCTGCTGCTGCTGAATTGAGAGTATGAACGTTAGGTGGTTCAGTAGCTGAAGTTTGCTGAGATACATTTATAGCGTTATTTAAGTAATTTGGCTGGTTGTTTAAAGATGTATTTAAATCTTCAAGTGCAGTATCAATTTGATCTAAGTAATCTATTGCTGATGGAGGTACTGAAACTTCTCTAGTTGCTGCTGAGGGCACAAGAATTTCTAAAACTGCTGATGTACGAATCTCGCTTAATTGTTGTACTGCATGTCTATTTAAATCCTGTCTACTTGTTTGTTCATCCATATCTTTTAGGTGTAAGAAAGGAAAAAGTTCAAAAATAAATAAATAAATAAATAAAAACAAAGTTTAATTCACTATTAGCTCAATATCGCTGGACAGATTTTGAATTAGAGATTGACTTGTACATAGAAGAACTCAGATTTCTGCCTTTTTCCTCTGGCTGAAAATCCTTCTCTCAGCAGGAGTCCTCTTTCTTCTGACAACAGAGGATTTGTTTAAATCCAGTGAAGCTTCTAAAGAAAAACAAACAAAGCAGGAAAGTTAAACATCTTTTAAAACAGAAACTGGATTTCTCTAAAAATGTATACTTAAACGGTTAATTACATATAGGTAATATATATATATATATATTTTTTTTTTTCTTCTTTGTATTATTATTTTGACTCACGACGACCAATGAGACGTCGGACCCAATAAATCCCATTTTGACAGAAGGGTGTCCTGCCATTTGATTGCCCAATGAACAAAGTGGGAGGGCCAAAGAGACTTCGGGGTGTTAGGTCCTTTGGTTCATTGTTAGTTCTGAAATCTAGCATGCTTGTGCAGGATGAGCTCCTTTAGTTTTTTAAAAGACATAAAGACGAAACAAGAAGCAACTATTTTAACACAGCTTCAGTAACAGTATGGGATTTTTTTAGGATTGCTTAAAGGTTTGACATTGTTCTCAAAGTGGTATTCCAACTATTTAAAACCTTATTCAAGACTTTTTAGACTTGTGTACCATTATTTTTAAAAATCCACAGAGGAAAGGTAAGCTGTTATCAGTTTAAAACATTTTTACTTTTTAATTTAGTTTATATGTACATGTTTAGTCCACTGTGATACATTAATAGCTGGTAACAGTATACGCATGGGTGACTTTTGAGACTTGTGTAGCATTATTTAAAAAATCTACAGAGGAAAGGTTAGCTATTAACAATCTTTTTTATTTAGTTTATGTGTGTATGTTTAGTCCAAAGTGATACAAAAATGTTAATAGCGCTTCTGCTGAACTTTAAAAAAAGTCTTACTTAGGTAATTACTTAGATAAAGTCCTAAGCATTTCCTGGTATCTACACACACATGGTCATGCGCCATGGAGTTTTCCAAGACGTCACCCCCCTTCCGGAAGGTTAAAGGTAATTACTCCGGAAAGTTTCAATGACGTCACAGGTACACCCCCACCCCCCCAATAAATCACCCCCTCCCCTTTTTAATTAATCATCAATCCATCAAGCGAATACAATTTTGACAGAAGGGTCTCCATTTATTCTCTCCCAAGGCTATAATCTGAGATGCAGTAGTGTGACATAAATCCGGCTGAACGTGCAATAAACCATCACAACTATTCAATATCTATACAGTAAGTGAGAGTTAATTAAACTGAGTTGATGCAAGATGAGTCCCGCAGAAGATGTTTCGACCTGAGGGAGTAACACCATGTACAGAGGGGAAAGGCCTCATCGGTTTATCCTCAGTTTTGAAACAAAAAATCAATAAAAATCAATAAAATAATCACATTCTTCTGAAAGAGCAAAATGTTTAAAGGGGTGTCATGATTTGTCCACATGACTGTACCTAAATAATGGTGTTTCTACCTTTACAGAACCTTTTTACATGGGTTTGATTTATGAACAGCAGAGTGCAGCAGATCCCAACATTGTTAACACTTTCAGTGTAAAGCAGTTGTCACGAAGGCCCACTTTTATTCTTTGGCTTTTAACACTGCATGAGTTGTATGGTCCTATGTGATTATCTTATTATTGTTCTCTTATATTGTATTTATTGTATTATTTTATTGTTCTGTTATATTAATTTAGTTTATGTTATGATTTTATTTATTTATTTTGTTTTTTTTTACGTAATTTATATGTGCAGCACTTTGGTGGACATGTTCCTGTTTTAAATTTGCTATATAAATAAAGTGGACTGGATTGGATAAAGCAAAAAACCTATACCCGTAATTTTAGTGGGCAACATGCCTTCTTGATCTTTACTGATCTGGTTTACATTGTTAACTTTAATTACACTATATGTAAGTTAAAAAAATAGCAAGGCTTTTAGGGGCCTTTTCATATCCGTGCTACACGTTTATATTTAAGTGATTTTTTTTAATAATCCCAGAAATTATTCACTTATGTGATGATATCGCCTCAATTAAATATCCATAGTTAAGACTTTACAATAAATACAATATATATATTGTTATATATTCTTAAAAGCATGATAAAAAATGTTTTCTCTGGACTGTTGATGCAAGCCGTTTTGAAATTACTGAGCTTATTTGTTTATTTAACATAATTGAAAAAGACACCTACAAAGTCTTTAACTAGCAAACAGCTACTGTAGTACAAAGCTGTCAGGCTTATTTACAAATTTGGGATTAAAATCCCTCTTTAAAAAAACTTCAGAAGAAAAAAAATTTCACACAATGCATACTTTTCCCTCTGCAAAGCCTAATCTCCAGCTGTAATTGGGTGAGAAGGAAATACAATTTCATAACAGGATAAGACGGAGACATTGATGCTCACACCTAGGGTATCTTCAAACAGACCAAGTAATCTAACATTTGTGTTTGTGAACTGTGATTAGATGTAAGAGAACATAGAGTGAACATGAGAGCAAGGTCAGAATTTGAACATGGATGTCCTTGCAACAAGGCAACATTGCTACCCCAGAATGTCAGGGAATCGTTATTTGCGTCTGCTTGGTGTCCATCTCCAGTGGTCACTGTTTTACTAAATTAGGAACTGGTATCAGACGATCCTGATGCTTCTATCTGAATATTTTCAGAACAATGAAAGGTTAGTGAGAAGCGCTGAAGGAAACAAGATTAAAGAAAGACAAATACTGAATCACAGCAATCCAGATTCACTTTTCACTAACTCTTGACTCACTGATGCTTTAAGAATTTCACATCATATCATGTGATGTGTGTTGGTAAAAATACATGGTCCATAATTCTAAGTTGGATATTCAAGGAGGTTTACAATGACTGTGATGTGTGGGAGATGGGTGAGATAGCAGCTGAGGGATTTGAGAAAAACTCACCTGAAAAATAAAGATAGGAGGGAATGTCAAAAAAAAAAAAGGAATTGTCATAAATTATTTTTAGATGTTATTGTTTGTAGATTGTAGATTGTGATCCAAATTTAGACTTATTTCTCTTTGT
Source organism: Orestias chungarensis (assembly GCA_032876305.1). Taxonomy (NCBI): domain Eukaryota; kingdom Metazoa; phylum Chordata; class Actinopteri; order Cyprinodontiformes; family Cyprinodontidae; genus Orestias; species Orestias chungarensis. The sequence goes on along the minus strand of JAVLVB010000078.1, from coordinate 766,557 downwards.
TTTTCTGCTTTCTGAGTCAGGATTGACCCAAAGCAATTTTTGTAAGTTTGGAGTGGCAGTTTGTAACTTTCAGACCACTAGATTTTACTTTCTTGGTAGGTGGAAAACAGAGTCCCAAGATCGATCCTGTAAGAGAAAGAAAAGCCCTGAATCCAGGAACCTAATCTATATAAACGGTTGAAACCCAGCTTTTAGACACCACAATGGAAACTCGCAAAAAAAAGGGTTGAAAAAAGGTTAGGTTGCTTTTATAAACATATCATAATATGGGGGAATAGTGTTTATCATTACCAACCTGTTTAGACAGTGTGCGAGGATCTAGTGTTAAGGAGGAATTAGGAAAGTGTTAAAGACAATGACAATTAGGAAACTCTTTCAACCTATAAAAAAACATTATGCTATATTTGCAAAATACAAGTTTATAAAAAGCTCTATTTTCAACCCAAAAATGTGTTTCCTATCCTTCCTCATCACAATCATGTGGTTGAGGTGGTTAAATTTACTTAGTTGACTTAATAAGGACAGAAGTCATTACAAACCCCTCAGCGACAGAGATCTCGTGACTTACATGACAACTGTATGTTCAACTATCGAGTTTAGTTAAGAGAAATACTTTACCATGGATCATAGCCCAAATACAATACGACCTCTTGTGCATTTATCACTGATTTACACGACCTGGCATTTAATGTTGTTGCTTTGTTGAAATTATAGTCTCTTACTTAAGTGATTTCATTGCAAATGTCCAAATAAAGGGTTAATAAATATCTCAGGAACGTTAAAAGGGTATGACCTATAATTCACGTGCCTTGAGAAAATCGTTAAAGGTGACTCAATGAGGGGGAAAAAGTCAGATATGCTGAACCGTAGGGTGTGTAGTTCTGTGAAACGGACAATATTGTATATTCCTAGAAGTGCTGATTAGTGCTGTTTTTTTATTTGGGTTTATGGAGCGATTGTGTAGAACCGTATCCTTGTAAAAAATTCACATCCGCTTCACAGTGATCTGGGTTATGTTTTCCAGATGAAGGCTTTTCTATAAATGGTGACAATCACAGGTGTTCTTTATTAACACTCTCAAAAACTAGAGAGAAATATGTCTTGCAATAATCCTTGAGGAACAAGTTTCTTTGAGATTAGAGTAAAATATTTTCAAACATCCTAAAGTATTACACAAATGTTGTAGAGTTTTCTATCAGGGAATACTTTAAAAATACTAAATTACATAAAGATCATGCCCTATTTTCAGCTATAATCAATATTAATTCTAATATTCATTACTCATATTTCACATATATAATGTAGTTTAGAAGATTCCAGATTGTGATTTAAAGAGGGCATATTTCTACACGATTTAGATAATCTCTTGGCTGAAGCACCTTTATCAGCACATGATCATCTTTAGGGATGCGACGCCAGAGATCATACTGCTGGATAATAGTTAGTTATTTATATTTGTGAATTCATTCCAATCTTAAAAAGTGAAGAGCAATTCACACTTAAAAGAAATATTAGTGGGACAAAAAAAACTGAGGGAAAAAATGCTGTTAGGTATTAAAATAAAAGTCCTCAAAGTTCATAAAATAGAAAAAATTACTTATCCAATTAAGGCAACAAATATGTTACAAGGAAATATGTATGAACAACACAAACTTAACGATTTGTAAAAGACAATGAAAGAAAACCAAGATACCAGATTAAATCTGTCTGAATTTGCAGCCCATTCCTGCTGTGATGTATTTTTCAATACGTACTTATAAAGTATTTGCGGTCAAGGTTCCACCTGGAAAAGATAAAACTACAGGATAGGCTGGGACTCCCGGATGAATGAGCAATAATAGAATCATGTCTAAAATATTTAACTAGTCAGGCCTGATAAAATAAATGCGGCTCTGTAAATTCGGGATCAATTTGTTTTTATTTCTAAAGGTTTTATGGCTCCCTAATTGCTAAAGGAAATATTATATGACAACACAGTGGACTACTTTAGTTTGGGTGTCACCCTGTATGGAATAATTGCTTCCCAAAGGCCGATTTAAAATAGGAGGAGAAATGGTACTTACTTAATTTCGTACGTTACTCTATAAAGGTCTTTCCCAAAGCTTTTTCAGCCTTGGAAGTTTGTACTTTTCAGACTTTAAGTTGTAAGGACTGAAATGAGAGCTGAAAAAAATCAGAAATTGAGCTCAACCTGAGATGGCACATAGACATTCTGAAACAGGAAAAAAAAAATGCTTTCAAAATAAAACGGGAAAAAATATGAAAAAATAAATAAATATAACTATACAGAATTTTTCAGTACTTTTCAAAGACACTGCTTAAAACCTTCTTCTGTTTGTAAATGCAGAGAACGACAAGGTTGCAAGAACAACCCTGGATGATCCTGTTCAACTCCCATCAACTTCACTGGCACAAACATTGATCCCCGATGCAAATGCAATGCAGCTTATTGGGAAAAGATAGCTGGATTACAAGATGCCAAACTAAAGCGGATACATTTTCTTAGTATTTCAATTAAAGTTATGATACCTCCACCATTTGCTCCTGATCCGAAAATGATGTACGGCAAAGATATTGACATGGTTGGTGTCTTTAGCCCAATCAAACAAGGATTTTACTTCTGGCAACACCCGATCCCCTGGCAGAAAGAGATGATATGGACCATTGTGTTTGGAGAAATTAACATGCACAGGCAAGGTGCCCAATGATGTTGAACCAAAGTATGTGGATGCCAAATGGAGAACCTGGGTCTTGTTATGAGGTAGAGATGGCAACAGAGTTGGAGAAAGGAACAATAAAAACATAGAGTGATTTAGTTTTTGTGCTATATTTATTGTTTAGAGACTACAAAATATCTCAATGTTAAAATGATTCGTATTGGACTTAAATGTTGCTGAAGAGATAGGTGCCTATCAAAGTACTGTGACGAATATGACACTTAAAGGCATCCAACAAAGATGTGTGAAGCAACAGTGTGTGCTGGTTTCCTTTTCTCAACTTTTTCATTTTTATCTAGCAGTTGTCCAAGATCCCGTAGAGACAAACGGGACATTCTGACAGGTGGTGATGGCTTTACTCTAATGAGAACCGTTCACAAAAACAAACCCAAGCTGCTGAATCTGGAGCTCTGTTGTTGTAGCCCAGGTCTTGTGATTTCAAGATAGAGGCCACTGAGCAAAACAGAAAGCGGAAGAGTCCTTTATAAGTTAAGAGTAAAGAAGTAAAAATACCAGAATAGTTGTATCTGCAAATACTAATGAGCATATTGGCAGAGGTCCACTGTACTGTCCTCACACATCTGTCTATGTGGTGGAGATCTGTGCAGAACAAATGTGGAACAATATCATAGCATTGGACCACTGCGAAGGAAAGTGCTACAGTTAAAGCTGTACACCAGCTTTCTCTGTAGATTTGTGCAAAAGATTTACTGGAAATCGAACGTGAAACTTGATAAGTCATATCAAAAGAGTAAGAGTGAATCTGTTAGCATCAGCTTTGCTCTTCAGCAAATCGCTTTGAGTTTACTGAAGTCTGTAAATACATAATTGCAGTTCAATATACTATTAAAATGAAACCGTAAAGCTATTATCATTGTACGAATATCACAGAAAAAAAAACCTCACTTTAAAGGAAACGTAAACCTAACAAACTGTAAGATAAATGCAGAGACAACCAATGCTGATAAATGAGAGAAAGAGGAACCTTCAGTGGCAAAGAAAAATGAAGATAAAAACAGGATCCAGGATAAATTGAGATGAACACAAGTAAAAGACGGCCTGGAGAGATTTCAGCACACTTCAGTGTAAAATAATCTCAGAGAAAGCCTAAGAATACTGTAATAAACCAAAGGGCTTTAAATCCAACTGAAACAGTGGAGAATGAAAAGGCTAAAATTTTGTCCAAATAAGACGTAAGACACATAATTAATTAGACATCTGGATGGTAGACAAAGAAACTTAAATGTTTATGTTTATGCACTTAGCACATGGTTTTATCCAAAGCGACTTACAAAGTAGGCACAATGTTACAGTTATTATCAAACTGTCTAAAAGCTATCTAGAGAAAAATCCATAGTCGTAAGGAGAGATATAACTCTGGAAAGGTTTTGGATAATCAAGGTCTCAGGAGTTCCTGAATTGGAAAACTGGTTGTTTTTTAATCTAAAAAGGTTCCTGGAACAACCATGTCTTCTCTTGTTAGAACAGCACACCTCTGGTAACCATTGAGAAACTGGAAAGGCCTTGAAGTAACCTTTAATCTGGAATGCATTGTACTCAATCAAATGCAGACAAGCACCTCGTCCTCAGTCTTACAACACAGAGGTGTGGTCCACCGGTTTTCAGCCAAACACGTGTGGCGTTAAATAAAACATTTACACTCCTGAGCCCTATCTTCTTGAAAATAAAAACAAAATGCAACTTAATACAAAATTAAAAGATTATTTAGAGATTAATGCATATCAGTACAATAATACCTAGCAAAGCTTTAGCAAAGTTTACAGGTTATGTTAAGATTTGCACAGGAAAAGCATACATTATAAAAAACTTTGGTGGATTATTAGAAAAAAATACATTCACCTCCAAGTCTAATAACCAGTTCAGACCAACTGGTCGAGCAAACGCTGAGTACTGTAACCTATTTATATCAGCCACATATTAAAGCACTGACCTCACTGAAGCTATTTACAGTCTGCAAATACAGATAGTTCAGTGTTACACAAAGGCAGTGTTATTTGATCACTTTTGACAAACACATAGTACTGAGCATAAATATGACTCATAAATCTAAGCATAGTTGAGTGAAAGTTTAACAAAAACAAAATAAAAAATCTTTCCTTCTTCAAAAAAATGGATTTCTGAAATATGGGAAAGTCAGAAAATACTAAAACACAAAGAAGACAAATTTTCTGGTTGAGTCTGTTCATGAAGATACCGTTGATATTAAAACATGAAGCACTTATAAATTATAATTTATATGTAAATTATCAATGTTTAGTGCTGACGATTGTGAACCTAGTTCAGTTAATGCAGTAAATGGTTTCTGTAGATGGAGAACTGACAAACCATGGACCCAAAGCTGGACTATCTAATGAATCAAAGGGGAGTTCCTTATGTCTGATAGATCCCAGTTTGTTCATTTAAATGACAAATCCTCTCCGCATTGTAAGGTTACTTGTTGAGTACCACAGGGTTCTGTACTTGGCCCAATTCTATTTACTATATACATGCTCCCTATTGGTAAAATCATCAGACAGCATGGTGTTAATTTCCACTGTTATGCTGATGATACACAACTGTATTTATCTATAAA
>JAVLVB010000078.1:731079-761147 GCA_032876305.1 Orestias chungarensis | reverse complement strand
GAGTTTTTCCTCTCCACTGTCGCTACATGCATGCTCAGTATGAGGGATTGCTGTAAAGTCAACGACAACACAAGCCATTGTTTCTGCATGCTGATTCCAGAGGAGTGAATGCTGCAAGTCAATGACTCGATGCAATCTGCTGGGGTTCCTTAGATTGGAAACTTTTTCAAATTGATTTGTTAGAATGTATCCTTGATTTGAATTGATTTTTTGTAAAGTGCCTTGAGACGACACCTGTTGTAAATTGGCGCTATATAAATAAACTGATTCTTGATTCTTGATTCTTGATTCTTATGGTGGTTCAAACTCACGATAAAAACGTCAGGTTTATAACCACGTAAAATATTTTCAAAAATGTATTTAATTTTGATGCAGAATGTTACAAAAAACATCAAAATCTGTAAAACAAAAACTGCATTAACCTAAATGCATGATGTAAATGTTCCCTGTTACACTATGATCAGTGTTAGGATACACTCTTTTAATATATACAGCTCTTACTTAAGTTGTACATCTTAAACGTAAACGTAATAGTAAATAATTTTTTTCTGGTGTTGCATCCTTAAACCAGATTTCAAAGGAATAGCAGTACAAGGAAACAGATATGAAACTACGTCAAAAACACAATACAAATGAGACAACATTGCAAAATATCTGGATAATATAACATTCTAATACCTTAAACACATATTGGGACAGTGATCAGAAGCCTATATCTCGACCAGTCGACATCAATAAAATTTTCCAAATATGTTCTTAGTATGGAGAGTTTGAATTCATCACACTTGAAAAATTACATTTTTTCAAATAGTACATTTAAGCGGTACTTTATGAATGCAACATTTACATCAATACTGAAATTACTTTTAGGACTTTATATAATATCCAGCTTTAGGCAGTAGAGACATAAAGAAACATTTAAATAGCTGCAAGGATTTTTGGTGTTATAATTATGTACACGGCATGTTTATATACCTGCGATAGGTGTAGATATTGAAATCTTTTGAAGAAAACACGAATTTATGATGCAGACCAAGAACTATCTAATGCCAAAAATACATCATATACACAATGAACACTAAAATAATATATTTTTTGTATTGTTTCATGTGATTTTATCTTATCCTTTAACAGCAGTACGAGTAAGGAGGACTCTAACGCAATATATTTAATGACCATAACTGAACAAAAAATCTACTTCAGTGTAAAAGAACACTGATAAGATACACTAAAACGGCTGATTTCAGTAGGAGGCTCGTTTGAGTCCGCCTTTCACTTGAGTCAGTAACATGAAAATATCAGAATCAGTTGAATCCCTTATCAGCTTAGACTGATAAGTGGTGAGTCATCATATTACTGCTATGTCAATAACAAAAAGGATGGTGTCATATCAGAGCTGGGTAGAGTATGCAGAAACGTCCCTCAAGCAAGAGTAGGAAGCCTTAACATATTGTTACTCAAATTAAAGACAAATTAGTTTTCCAAATATTTTCTCGCATGACAGTAAAAAAGTATTTGATAATACGGCTACTTGAGAACTGATTACATAATTTTAATGGTTTAAAATTATGTAATTACAAAAACAAAAATGTAGTTATACGCAAATTCTGGTATTTTAGAGACTGAAATTTAAAAAAATTATGAAAAATGGTATGAAGATGAATTGTATGATTACAACAAGTTCAGGCAAGAGAAATAGATTTCAATTCAGTAGATTTTGCAAAATATCCCTTAATTTCCTAAATTAAGAGTAGCAGTGCTTTATAATCATAATTCTTAAGTAAAAGTAAAGAATAGAGATTAGTAAAACTACTATCAAATAATGTTTTTTCAGAAACCTACTAAAGTAACTAAGTAAATTACTTGTTATTACTCATCCCTTTTCATACACAGTTTAGGAATTACACGTAACTGTTATTATAGCGATACACTGGCAGCTGTTTATTTGTTTGACACACCTCTTCTTCCTAAGCAAATTCAACTTATGCTCATTTTATGCATAACCTTTTATCAAAAACTTAAAGCATGGATTATGTTAGCTGGTGGGTATAGAAACCTACCAGCTCAGATGTAGACATGTCTTTGTCTGGTACATCTCAAACTAAACTACTGTGCAACCACTGATCTAACTGACAGCTATCCATAATTATAAAATTAGAGGGCTTTTACTAAATCTGAGTGCTGTTCATGCCTGAAGGCTGGAGGAACCCCCCCCCCCCCCCAAGGTTACCTTTAAAAGAGAGGAGGTCACCACGGACACGAGTGCATAAATAATTCAGATGACAGACGGGAAGGACAAAATAATGAAACACTAACAGGCAAATGATTAGGAGCTAAACTAAATACCGGGCTAATACTGTAAGCACTGTACGAGGTATCACTTTGAACCGCCCTTCTAAAGACAATAATTCACAAGTGATAAGATACAGACAATAAATAAAGAGTTTAAAGATTTGTCTAAATCTGTCCGGCATGTAAACATCTTCGCTGTCTTCAAACGGTCACATTGGCAGACAGCTGAGGAGATTTCTCTTGAGTTTGTCCATGTGTTTGAGATGTATGAGAAAGATGAATTATGGGAGGGCTTCAGAAAACTTCGATCACATTCATGTTTTAAATGAAATGACACAAAGTTAAAGAGAAAAAAAAGATTTAGAAAGATTTCAATCCATCTATTGTGCTTGCAGCAAAACGTGTTAATACTTAACTGGCGTTTAGAAAAAAACAAGACTCTTTCTGCCTTCAATAAACGACCTCACACTTCAGTCAGCTCTCCTTGTTTGCTCCGTCCTCAGTTTCTTATCTCCACATAGGTAAATATAAAGCTTGAATCTAGGAATATGCTTTAAATTTTAAACTAATAAATAATTTCTCAAAATGGGCAAGGGTAAGAATCCTTAGATGAAGCGATAAAACGATAAAAAGATAAAACGATAAACTGATAAAAAGATGAAACGATAAAAGAGCATCCTTTATATAAAACAAAAGTTAATGAGTGATGAGCCAAAAAACATTTTTTTTATTATTTTAGCTTCACCTTATGTGTAGCTCAGCTCCTGTTATTAATTTAATTTTCTTTTTCAAAATATTAAATAGGGTTAAAGAAGGTAATGTAATGAAATGAAATGAAAAATATAATTTAAAAAATCTAACAATTCTAAGGTTTTGGTGTTTAAATTAAAACTTTGAACAAAAATGAGAATCTCCCAGGAAAAAAAAAATCTTAGGTTTATGGTAAGCTCTAAAGGAAGTGCATGTGGGTGAAAAGCTATCAAGTTTGGGCGGGAATAGTACACTTAAAATGTAACTACAGCAACAAATCAATTTGAAAATTTCCAGGTTTGGGTACACGTGGAAGAAAAAAAAAATCCTGAGTAAGTTCTCACACTCCCAAAATGTATATCAGGCACAGATGTGGAGAATAGAGCTCCTTGCAGACGCAGGATCTCTTACTTTTAATTATTAATAGAAATTTACTTACAAGATGCGTGAGATTATGGAGGTTATAGCACTTTTCCTGGGTTTTGGGGGCTGGATACTAGCTTACATTTCTCTAGAGGATCATTATTGGAAAGAATCAACCCAAGATGGGAGTGTAATTTTAACTTCTGCAGTTTATGAGAATCTCTGGATGTCTTGTGCAAGCGATTCAACGGGTGTGTACGACTGTCGGGAGTTTCCATCCCTCCTTGCTCTACCTGGTAAGTAAAAGAAGAAACTGTCTGTCTGTAAGTGAGGATTTAAAGGGCATACAACTAAAATTAAAAAAGTTGAATGCAAGGCATACAGGTGTAAGTATTTATAAACTTAAAATCGAGCAGTATATATACCGGGAAATAATTTAGAAAATAAGCAAAGTCTGAGTTTTCATCACTATTTTGCAAACTATGATATTTGTTACCGTTTGATTATGATGATTCAGCAGTAAAAAACAGCTGACTGTGCATTTCCCAGGCTAAACAGTACTCTACTACCAAGCTTAAATAATTTTGTAAACCCATACAGACATCAACATTTTTCAAATCCAAATTGATGCAAATTATGCCCTTCCATTTTTTTTAAAGAACATTCATAATTGACTGTATACATTTCAAATTGTATCTTTTATCAAGCATTCATCTTATTAAAGTTTACGCAACTTTTTTTTTAAGGCTATGTGAAACTCAGATACTTTAGAGATATATTTTTCTAGCAGGTTAATTGGGAAAAATGAATTTCTTAGGGGTGCAAAGAATTTAAAGTTCCTCCTTCAAACAAGTCCTTTTCATTAATAAGCCCATTTGTTTAAGTGAAACAATTATTATAATATTATTACACTAAAAAGTGTTACTGAGCACGAATGTAGCTGAGCAGCGGTTTAAACATCGGAATAAGATGTTTGTAGATACTTTTTTAGAATCAATATAATGTCGACAAATTAAGGTATGAAATATATGGCCAACTATGCTTTTAAGTTTTAAGGTATCTGTAGACATAGTGTATTGAAGACAAACATTTAGACTTGATGTGAAAGTTAAAACCTTTGGAATAGGATAAAATGATTTTTGGCAGGTTATCCGGTCTAGACTAGCCGAACAAGATTAGTGTGTTTGTTTTGTCTTTTGAAGTAACCCTATCTTCCAAGCTCTGATCGGGCTTTTTTGGATCTTATGTCTTGGAGTCCCCCAACTCCCCCATCCCCCCACAATTTAGTAATCTCTGAGTCAATATTTAATGACCAGCCCCCACCTCTAGGTGCTGCACGTTTTCTTATCATCGCATTTCACTCAGGATTATTAAGGAGTCGGAGCTTGACTTGAAACCCATCAAGACTTTATTCAGCATTGTTGACAGTGTTCAAAGCAAATGACCATAACTGATAAATGACATTAGGTCTATAGACATTGTTGAGTAGGATTGAAAAAGCTCTGGCTCTTTATTCTCCTGTAAGTTTGATAAACATTTGAACTTTTAACAGTTTCAATAGAAACTTGAATAATTGGGGAATATCATGAGTGGGTGTTTGGAATTTGGAGGGTTTTGTCATTTTGGCAATTTAGAGCACGGTTTACTTGGAACTGGTCTGTGGACCTGTGGCCAATAGATCCTTGGGGAACAAGACAGCTTGGACGGTTAAAACTGGTAATTCGTCTTTCTCTCCCTGAATCCTTTCAGGGTAGCCGTCAAAAAGAAAGAGGGCAAAATGAATCCATTTGTGGAAGCCTTTGCATGCTTTTTGGGCTTTTTGGGATGGATTATGGCTGGAGTGGCCCTTCCGAATCGATACTGGAGAGAGTCTACGGTGGACGGTAACGTTATTACCACCTCGACCATCAATGAAAATCTGTGGATCTCCTGTGCAACGGATGCTACGGGGATTCACAACTGCCGCGATTTTCCATCCTTACTTGCACTAACTGGTATGGTGTACTGAGTTTACTGAAATTAAAAGTTTAAATATGGTAATGTGACAATTTCAACTCAATCTAACCACTATGTAAGGAAAAACAGATGTAAAGGTAAAAGAGTGTGTGCGGATAGTTACAATTTTCTTAATGTACATATGAATGCGAGTGACTGGTCTATATTTAACTTGGTCTAGATGGTAGTGTGGAGAAATTTTGTGTCAGAGGCTTTTTATTGTAGTGACTGCGGTGATTTGTAAACACATGGAGTATGAGATATGATGAGGTGAAAGAACAAAGTAAACAGTACAATAATGTCTGCAGCAAAAAGAGAAAAAAAAATCTGTAATAAAGTTTTAAGATGCTTTCGAAGACAGTAGTTTAGTCATAAACCAAGCCAGCACACAAACTTTAGTTCTTCCTCATGTATCATTGTACAAAACTGTAGATTAAGATGAACTTTCAGAAGACACAAAATATAATAAATTACTTTTTATGTTTAGTTCTACACATATTAGTCAATAAGAATATATGAAGTGATATGAAAAAAATCCTTTTAGAGCTTCCAAATTAACTTTGATAATATTTGGTAGCTGAACATTTGTTGGCATTTCCCAGTTTTCTGTTTTATGGTGTTTACTTAACACATTAGTTTTTTTTAACCGCATGGTAAAAACATGTTTTTATTGTTGTTTAATTTAAACCTGTTGTGCTGTTATACAGATTTACCTGCCCTTAAGAAACGAAGCCCCTGGTTGCAAACATTACTAGAGCTTGTGCAACAGTGAACAACGTGGCTGCAGCCACACCTCCTTCCACACCATCTTTCGTTTTTTCCTGAATGGAAACTTACTTCTAAAACAAATTAGTTCTGGTGGTGCTTAGACCAAAATATGCACAAACGTTCAATCAGCTCACAGTAAAATGCTAATCTCTGAGCAATTTTAACAATATTTAAACAATCATATTAGTTCCACTGTTTTGTTTATGCATGTATAAACATTTCTGACACATACAGCAAGCAGGTTTCTAAGCAAATCAATGAGTAACTTGATGTTTTCACACAGGGTACATTCAAGCCTCCCGAGCTCTTATGATTGCCTCCATTGTGTTTGGGACATTCGGCCTTGTGGCGACTCTCGTGGGAATGCAGTGCACCAAAGTGTGCGGAGAAAACTATGTTCTGAAAGGCAGGATCACGGCGATCGGAGGGGTCTTTTTTTTACTTCAAGGTACGGTTTTAATAATAATATAATGAAGCCTTTGAAACCAAAATGCTCAGACGTAACTGAAAATATTACGGGTTAGAAACCATGGCTAAACAAACAAAGAACTTTGTTAGGTGAACCCACCCTAACCTCATTTTCGAGGGCTCCTACCTTTGTTTACAGAAGACAAGTTATCAGTGAATGGGTGATGTTTAGAAAAGGTTATCCTGCAGCTCACAGAACCGTTGTGTCAACGGGCAACCCTGTATCAAAAAAAGGCCCTTTGATTTGTGGAAGTAAAGGTCACATCATGAAAAATCCAAGGTCAGAGCACCGTGTTGGTAACAAGCCCGAAACATGCTGCAGGCAAAACTCATCAACACCTTTTATATCAATAAATCAATAAAGTGACAAATTCAGCTTGGACTAAATAAGGATTTACCCTACACATTTGTTATTTTGCAGGTAAATTAGTTGCACCAGCTAGTGCCTGTTTAAGGCTCTCTGCCAGGGGTAACAGCCTAAAATCTCTGCTGAACGCTGGAGGTAGTTAATGACACTTATTTTACTGCCTGATTTATTATGCATTTCAAGTCAATGGGAGTGGGTGACTCCCTGTGCTCTGCAGCTTGCTAGTGACACTGACGTTTTTATCTGATTTATGAATCAGACTTGCTGATAAATTAAATGGCTGTTAGATGTGTTATAATGAAATTACCTTTGGCCACTTCAAAGATAAAAATCTTAAATAAACTTCTTTTGCTTATAAAAAAAAACCTGAATTTGATTGTTCATCACTGAACAGATTGTTTAAACGAAAAAAAAAGAATGTTTAGGGTTTGGAAAACTACAAAATAAGGCATCTTGGTTGCAGATTTTTGGCATTAGGTCCATTTGAAATTGAGACAAGCTAAAAACTAATGTTCATAGACCGTCAAACTTGAAAATACACTAGGGTTAATTAAGGGTAATAAAAACAAAGTTTATGCAATAATGATGGAGGTATAGTAGATGCTCACCCAGGAAATCATTAACCCACAAGTAGCAGCCATGCATCAGTTCATACCCACCATAAAGACATTCCTATAATGGCTTTGACATAAAATGATTTAAAGTAATTTCTATAATCTACTCAACCTTTTTCACAGCAGTATATTACAAATGTAGTCTTGAAAAGAGGTTATGTAATACTAATAATGTCTTCAAGCCGAAGCTCACAGAAGGTTGACTTGATCAGGGGTAAAAATCTCTCGTATACCATTAAATCCATCAGGTTGAAACAGAGATCAGAACCAGTCAATACGAAATCCTTAATAAATAAAATAAGAATACTCATAATAAGTCCACACACACACAATTGCTTCTAAAAGGAATGCAATGGATATGAAACAATGAAATTAATTGCAAAAAAATGCTTTGTTTATTAGAACAAAGGTGGTTAAGAACTGGTGAAGGTAGCTTGTACAAGACAATTATTCAGCTACATCTTAATATTTCTTTACTGAATAACACTAAACCATTTTGCATTAACGGGACGTTTTTATATTTCACAATATTTCTTATGCTTAAAGTAAACAAGGCTTTGTGTTTTGGTAGGGCTTTGCACCATGATCGCCGTGTCTTGGTATGCAGCAAACATTACTCGGCAGTTCTTTGACCAGCTTTATGCAGGGACAAAGTAAGTTAACATGAATATAACACAGAACAAACGTTATCTACATTGAAATAAGCCAGAGATAAGAAAACATTACATGAACTTTATCGTGTTACAGGTATGAGATTGGACAGGGCCTGTATATCGGCTGGTCGTCCGCCGTGCTCGCCCTGTGCGGAGGCTCCTTCCTGTTGTGCGCTTTCAAGCAAAACCCTTCCAGTGAAAAAACGTGAGTCTCTGTTGCTGCATTGTTGGGCTCATTGTTAAAACAAAGTAAATATTTTCCTTCCTGAAACACGCTTTCTCTTAAAGGTCCTACCCGTACCGGCCGGCCTCTAGAGGACACGTGCTGTCAACCGTGGTAACGTCTCAGTCTACACCAAGCAACTATGGCAGGAATGCTTATGTCTGAAAGGCCTCCGAGGAAAAGCCACCACGGCAGATCCTTTCTTTTTCCCTTTGCTAACACTGAAGGTTTGAATTGACTAGATATGCAACTAAATGATTAGAATAATGAATGGCATTTGATTTTTGCGAATCTGTTGTAAACTGTATCAGATATTTTAACTCCATCAATGCAAAGATGTGTAATGTTTAAACTGTTAGTCTAAGTTACCTTTTTTCTTTTCTGTAGTGAACTGATTTGCAATGAACCACAATCAGCTTAATGATTCAAAACCTTCCTACTTTTTTTCAAATATACAACTACAAGAGATTAAATTATTTAAGTAAAGATATGTGATAATCATTTTATTGTTTTCTTAGTCATGTATTGGTTTTGCATTAAAGCTTTGTCCTTTTGTGATATAAAACACGTTTGTGGTCGTGCCTATATTTTTGTTCAAACCTCATATTTAGATGGTCAAACAAAATAGTCCTTTAACTCCTCAGTCTGGTAACTTTGATCATTTAAAACATATAGCTTTTAATCAACAGAGTGCACCTGATAACTATAGCTGTAAGCTAAAAACAAGAATAATAATTTAAACTGCCTATAAAAAGTCTAGATTTAGTTATTTTACAGCCAGCTCATGATTTTATCTGATGGAGCACAATATAGCGCAGAATTGGGAAGTGGAAGGAAAAGGATAGATGGCTTCTAAAAGGATTTAGCTTTAATTAGTGTGTAGCTGTAATTAGCCCCTGTCAATCATATTGCATTTAACAACATTTCATGCAACGGACTGCATTTAAAGATCTCAAATTTGCAGAAAGGGTCCAAGAGGAGGTTGGAAAATCTGTCGGCACAACAATGTATTAGTCCCGAAAGGTTCAGAAGGAGCTTTGCTAAGGTGACACTAAAACTGATCAATTTCAATTATATGCAAACTACTTTTTGCAATAGAAAACCAACACTGTATATCATGTTGAAAACACCAATCCCATAGTAAAACATGGCGGTGGCACTATCATGTTGTGGGGAGCTGAAAGGAGATATGCACCCTTTCTCACGTTTTGTATTTGTAGAAAATAAAAAAAATCTAATGTTTTAATGTTGAAACAAAAGAAAATTTGCTTAGTGTTCCATGAAACAATAAAAAAAAAAACGTCCTGCAAAGGTCTTTTATTACAGAAGACTCTAAAGGTAGAACATTTCTGGGAAAACATGAAAAACCGCTTTGTGCTCAGAATTATACTGCTTACCGTATTTGATTTGGCTGAGGTGAGATTTTAGTCACCTAGACTTTTGTTTGTAGGGCACATAATGTGAAAATTATTAACAGCCTCAAAGTCAAGTCCATGAAAAGTTATGGACAATGTTTTCTCATCATTTTAATGCAAAACCAAACTTTTTGAGGAAAATATTTCAACTCTGTTTAGTTGAAACAAAGTGCTAATGATGTCTGTGGGAGCGGAGTGCTCAACTTGTGCTTCTGGGATAAAAAAGTATTACTGAACTTGTTAGTGCCACAACAAGTCAATGTATCCTCAGATGAATCTTTAGCATAACTGTTTACATTTTCTTATCCTTGTGCTGCTCTTTTTGCAATTTTCGCTTTAATTCAACTGAGAACAATAGGAGCTGTCCAAAGGTTTAGACATCACTGGTACACACATTTAACTGTACCGATAAAAAAAAAAAAGATTTATCACATAAGATATCACATATTCTACATAACAATTCATTTGGCAAAGTTCAAGAAGAATAAAGCTCTAAACATGTTTCATTACATGGGTTGTAAGATAATTGCCTACTATTTTTATGACAAAGATATTGCAACCAGTAGCAGTCAGCATACGTTTTATGCAATTCTTTTTACTAAAACTCACTTTCCCTATAGACACAAACGACCTTGCATAGACTCATTACACTTACTGGTGCATAATTGAATTTATGTGTGGACTTTAAGGAAAGACCATTAAAATGAAATATTTCATTATTTAAGGAAAAGTGAGATAAATGTATATTTTTCCAGTTTAAAGGTCACGCACCACTGCACGTATGTTCTAATTTGAAAGAACTACTCATATTTCTTCAGTTTTTTAAAAAACAAAACAAAAACCGCTGCATCAATTTCATGAAAGCATCCAAAGAAGACGGTCAGAACTCAAAGTTATTGTTGTCTTGACAGCCTCTACCTATATGTCACATAAAGTGAAACATTATGCTTAAATCCAAAGCATCAAAATATATGCAAAACATTATTGAATCACATTTAATATAAATAATTACAATCTTTCCTAAATTAACGACTAAAGAGGTAATGAATATAATGTAGGCCTCTGTTTATGTTTGCTTATACTTTTAATCTTTGGGAGCTTCATTCGCTAGGTTGTCCAGGTTTTGTCCGTCAAAGCGAATAAAGTGCCAGCCTTCACTGACAGTGAGATCCTGAGCTCCTTTAGACGCGTAGAAATCTCGAGAGGGTGTATTCCAGTTCAGCACCGACAGCTGCAGCCGTACACACTCCTTCTTCCTCCCCACCTGGTTAAACACCATGCAATAATTAATCACAGTAAAACAGCTGGGCACACACCATTTATAGCAAACATCTAAAACACACCTCAGCAACTTTGCTCAATAAACCCTTGCCAATGCCGTGTCCTGTTACAAAAAGATAATCACCAAGCATTTAAGACATAGTAGGAAAATACAATTTTTTTAAAGCTTCAGTACGCTCACCAACGTTTCGTACCTCTGAACTCTGGCATCACGTACAGGTCTTCCAGGTACATTGACCGTCCTCTCCACGTACTGTATGTATAAAAGTACAGCGCATAACCCACGACGGTAAAGCCTAACAAGAGAACGAAAAATTGAAGAAAAAAAAAAAACACTACACAAAAAGGATGCAAAAAAGAAAAAACTCCACACAGGCGTTAAACCATGATCATAGAGTGTCTAAGATGGAAAAACCGCTGCTGGAATCTGAGTAATTCATTTACCTTCTTTAGACTTTTGCTCCCCAGGAACTTCGGCAACAAGACATTCGAAAAAGGGATTCTGGCAGAAACCGTCGCGCTCCAGTTCTAAACTTACACAAGACCAAATTAGCAAAACCCACAATTTTTACTCACCAGACTAATTTATTCACAGTCAAATATAATACTAAAAGTGGCAATTTGAATAATGTGGCTTAATTACTCTAGTTACTTAACCCAAACCAGCTAAACATTCAATAAAACCGCACCACCCTTTGTATAATTACCTCTGTTTGCACTTTCTTTAATAGGTAACCTCAAGGAAACACCTTATAAGTTTTTCTAAACTTGTGCCGTGCACATATTAGTCCACAGATCTAAACTCACTTTATGTACTTACATTTATCAATGCAAAGAGCATATGGCCTTTACACATGGAGAATGATGTTACTCAATGGTAAAACTTTGTTTTCCTTTAAACTCATGGCATTAAACATTTATTTAACATCTTATTTGGTATTTGTCCCAATGTTTTTTATGTAATGGATTTTGGCGACATCTAGTGGCTAATTAATGAACATGCATGTTCATTCAGATACGATAATCGGGTCAAACTTTAATAGAAACATGTTTTTAAAACTATTAATATACAAGAGCTCTTATTTTTTTAAGAAATAAGCTTAATCTTATGTTTGTACTTTACTTTATAATTGCATATGTTGATAATCGGTTACCTGGATGAGAGATCTCCACCTGGTCGGGCATTTTTTCATACACCGCCAGCTCCTGGGAAATTCAAAAACCATATTTTAAAACATAAACCAACTACAACAAATGAACTAACGAGAAATGAGCAGCGACTGCTAAACTAGAAGCTACGAACTACGGGTTAGCTTAGCAGTTTTAGCTAGCTGTAGCAGCGACTCACCATTATCATCCTAGAAATGTCTTTGCTGTCTGCTTTTGTCGCAGCCCGCACTTTGAAATCCATGACAGCAGCAGAAGATAAAGATAAAACTTTTAATTTAAAAAAAACAACTCACTAGGTAGAAAAAAAAAAAAGCAAACCGGAAATGGATCCGAACTGTATAGCTGACCTTTCAAATTAAAATGGCTGTTAAAGCTACAAATGAGTAATAATTATTCATATTTATTATATGGATAATTATTTATATTATGTATAATAATCTTTATTCTTAATATAAACAAACCACTGTCAAGGCTTTTTTTCTGAGGTACTGATCCATTACCACTGACAGAAATTGTGTAACTGGCTTATTTAGATGATTAAGGGAGAACAAAGAAAGGAAGAAAAAAGTACAATTTTAAGTCATTATCATTTTGATACAACCAATTCTGTGGCTGATGTCTTGCGATGTTGCTTATGCAATTCCTTATCCTGCAGCAAAAACAGCAAATATGATGATGCCATATGATCTATTTACATCAAATTTGGGATGGCTTGCAAGTGTTTGCTTTTTACCATTTCAAATGCTTTTTGTTTTATCAGATTCAGTCTTCTAAGGATTTTCTTTTGTCCATGTTTGCATTTAGAAACTGTACTCTGGTGTTTTACCATTTATTTATTTATTTGTAAAATAGTCTTCTTCATTGAACGAACTCTACGCCAACAAAGGAGTTAATCCCTGGTGTGTAATGTCGTCCTCTGAACAACATCAGTCAGCATCTTTACTACAAATGATTTACATCATGTTTACCCATTGCTTTAAACACACCTGTGTGCCTTAAATGGGTTTCACTACGCAAAAATGTTTCCTACATTAATGTTATATTTTTGCAAAGATTTCTTTTTGCTTCATCTTTGTTTGATAGCCTCTATCATTTTTTTTCCTACCATTTCATTCGACATTATATTAAGTTACAGGAATTCCAAAAACATGCAAGATTTCATACAAAATCAGATTTATTTTAGGGTAAAAAAAAAAAAGACATTAAATCAGTTAGAATATAAGCTGAAACGCTGATTTCACAGACTGATCAGCTTTCACTGAGCATTAAGATATTTACAAAGTCTGGCCATCTTTGCTCTAATCAGTCGAGAGTTCACATAATTCTATTCACATTGCTCCAAAGTCGACCCCTTTAGGTTCAGTCAAGAAAAACCCAAACATGAGAAGAATCTTGATAAGCAACACATCAGTGCGGAGACTGGGTGCTTGCGGCAGGGGATTCGGAGCGCTCCAGTTTTATCCCACCGTCGACTTGAGCTGAGGAAATTGAGGTCGGTAGCATGGAGCTCTTGGTCTCCAAGGAGGAAGCAGACGAGGGAAGAGATACGACAATATACTTCTGCATTGGCCGCGAAGCTGTGAGACCCGTGCCGCTGCCAGGCTCCAGTTTGACCAAGGGCTGCAGCGTCGAAGTCGCACTGGGAACGGTGCTGGTTACTGGTGAGGCTGACTGGGAAGTGCTTAGGGTGATGACCTACAGGAGAGACAATAAGAAAAAGTTCATTTCAGTACAGTAGCAGTTGATTTTAATATAGAGGGTAAAGATAAACATAAAGAACCTCTAAAATAAAGTTATCGTTAGTATCCAGCAATTCATTTGCTGGTCCTTTTGTGTGTTATATTTTTTTGTTAGGGTTCCAACATTTTTCCTTTCAAAGTTACATATAAAACTACATATTTATATGTAGTCTCGGCTTAAATATGGAACCTGCAAAAACTGCAAACTGTAAGGAAAGTGAATGAATGGACGCATGCAGAGATAAACTGACAAATGGACAAATGTGTGAAAGGATCAGCAGTCAGATAGAGGAATCAATCAGACCACCAGATGGACAGAGAGTAGTAGAGGGATTGATAGATGAACAAAATAAATAAATGGATGGGGTAAAAGACTTAAGGCTACTGTTGCACGTATTGATGGTTGGAAATTTGAGAAATCTTATTTAACATTTACACAATGAGCCAAGAAAAAAAAAGAAAAGCTGGAAAATATTTAAATCCGTTTTTATACCATTTAAAACTTCATAGGGGGGTTCTATCAATTAGACGTCTTACATTTTAACCACATAATAGGAAGTGATCATTTAAGCTCCTTAAAAAGATAAATTGTCTACATGCCAAAAATTCCCAGAGACACGGTGCTCAATTATTGGTTATTTCCCAAACCTAAAACTGGTGAAATGGCTACCTGCTGGGTTGAGGCAGCTCCCGCACTGGTTCCCATTACGATGTACTTTGTTGCAGGTGGCGACGGTTGAGACGGAGTACCGGGTCTTTGGGACAGTATGGTGAGGGGGCTCGGGACCTTAATGATGCTGGGAGTGCGAGGCCCAATTGATCCACTTAACCCACTTTGTGAGACAGATAGGGTAGAACGAGGCTGCAAGAACATGTCATTACATATTAGCAAAATTGATTTTGAATGGGAAAATGGTTTACTAATAATTACTAGAGAAATTAATTGGAATTTATTTGTATTATTCTTGCCTGTGTGATTGTTAAGGTGGTCCGGTTGACTTGCTGAGCTTGCAGTGCCGCTTGAGTTCTG
This sequence comes from Orestias chungarensis, assembly GCA_032876305.1. NCBI lineage: Eukaryota > Metazoa > Chordata > Actinopteri > Cyprinodontiformes > Cyprinodontidae > Orestias > Orestias chungarensis. The sequence continues at coordinate 746,019 of JAVLVB010000078.1, read as the reverse complement.
GCCTTTATTACATGAGAACACAGCATGGACCCAAGGTATCCGTAGTCGGTCCGGTACTGCTCCGCGATGTCCGGCTGAGGTCGTATTTTGGCAATGACACTAGCGCAATGTTTCTTCGCATATAAAACAAACAATGAGCGCTCAAAATCAAACACACGTTATGTTTTAAAATTACTTCAATGCATTGAAAAATGTGAGAAACAAAAATAGGACAGAAAAACATTCTTTACCAGCAGGAGGCTTTGAACATGTTCAGCTCCTATCTTATCGATATTGGAGACTACAGGCCCTTCCATCACTGCTTTGATGCGAGCACCCTCTACAGTTAGCCGAGGAAGGATCAACGTCTTTATCACCTGTGGGGGAAAAAAAAAAAAAGGAAAATAGGAAAGAAATAAATGAACAAAACAAGAATTTCTGATATTATTTTATTTCAAGTTCTTTTTTATTTTATTTTTATAGCGTGTTAAATACAAGTAAAACTGCTGCAATGAAATCCCACTCACATCAGATCCTAGTTCAGCAAGTCCTGCGATGGAGCCATATCGTGTTGTCCACTGGGTTTTGTCATCCAACAAACTCTGGAGGGGAAAAAAAAATATTATTAGAGTTTGGTTTATTTTGAGCACAGATGAAAAAAAAGCGACTAAAAGGATATCATTCATGGAAGAATTGTAATATAGGAGAGTATTTGGGTCACTTTTTTGTTTAGCCGATTTGTTTTCCCCTCATGACGAAATTACTTAAAGAAATTCTATCAAAGTCAAAATTAATGAAATTTAAAACAAACAAAAAAACAACTGACCTTGGTGAGGGTTTTGGTAATACGGGACTGGATGTTATTGGTGGTTGTGCTGAAGGTTTTACAACTTTGGGCCATCAAGCGAGCGGCAAAGTCTCGTAGAGCCCAGTGGTTGTCGACATCTGGCCGTAGACAGAGCTGCTTACTCACAATGCAGGTGACCACTGCTGGGATCAGCTCATGTAGCTAAAAAAAAAAATTAAGGCACGAGGCATCACTTAGCATTATAAACAATCAATTCTTCTGAAAAATTGCTTTTTTTAATTTATACTCACGTATTTTTCCAAATATAAAGTTGGGTTGTCCATTAGAGCTTTGACCATACGCATGAGATAAATCAGTAGAGCCAAGTTGTTTTGCACCACATTTACACGAACCTTTGGTGGAGAGAGAGTGAAGTCAGCAGAATTCATTATAACTGTGGGTGCTGTATTTGATGTGAAAGGCTATAAAACTAGAGATGCACTGATCAAAGCTAACTAAATAAACAAAAACACAATGGTCGGTGAAAGGAACGTCAAACGCCCCGATTTTACTAGAAAAGCATCGAATAACTTTCACAAGTTAAGAAAAAAATATCTGAAATTCGCTTTGATACATAAATGGGAAACATCTTGAAATTCCTTCATTTTCAGTTGGATTTAAAGCTACATCCTCAACTTTACTCAGAACATTACAAACAGTTGGGAGTCATTCTTACTCCTTCAGAAATAAATGTGCTGAATCTTGGAAGCATCTGATACAGTCCAGGATCTGTAGCAATACTCTGTAACGCTTCCTGTGGAGAGAGAGGGGAGAAAACAGGATTTGTGTTGACATCTACAGATAGTAAATATCGAAATAAAAATTGTCCATGCAATGAAAAAATAAAAAATAAAAAAATAAATAGTGAAACTTACAGCTCGTTTAGCTTCACAGGAGCCAACGCATGCCTCTGTGATTTCCTTGTAGTACAGTTGCTGCTCTACGGAAAGCTCATGGGTGCTACGTGATTTCAATCTGATTATACCCTTCTCCTTAGCTGTAAAAAAAAATAATATAACAAGGTTTAAGTTAAACTTTTAAGTGAAAAAAAATAAAACAGAAAAAGGTATTTTCTTCAGAGGTATCATTAAAAAAAATAGACAAAACAATTCAAGGTAGAAAAGGTGATAAATAAAGTGTGTGTAATGTGTAAAATCATTCTATAAAATGATGAACCAAAAAAGTTATTATTAAAGACGTTCCTCCAAAACAAATGGAGTAACGCTGACCTTTGCTATCGGGAGCAGGTGTGTTCTGAACCTTCCCTTGAATTGCACCTTTCTCTTCCTGGCCGGGTTTGACCACTTTGAGGGGTTCCGTTGATTCAGCTTTCTGTTGCTCTTTTGATGCTGAAACGTAGCGAAACAAACATTACACGCATAACCCTCTTTTTCAAGAAAAAAATAGCCCAATTATTAAAATTAACAATAAACATGGCTAACCTGGTGGTGGGTTTTCTGGAATTGATGGCTGAATTCCTTCGATACTTAACCAGTGTGCTGCATTAGGAAACAAAGCTCAGTCATAGACATATTCTTAAGCAACTCAAAACAAAGCAGGGTGCAACTTTGACAATCTGTTTACCTTTAAGAGAAACATCTAAAGGTACCCTGGGAAGAGGCGTGTTTATAATGTCACTGAGGTCAACCTCCTTTTCCTCATAAAAGTGAAGCTCCCGTCCGCCACCACTTGCAAAGCGAAAAGGGATAAACTCCTGTGACTGAAACCCATACAGGGGCTACCAAAACATAGTGACAAAAAGAAAAATACATCAATGAAATGAAAACAACAATGAACGTGGGAAGACAAAACCTTCCCATTTCCCTTCGAAAAGATCCTTTACCTCCACATTTTTTAGTTTAAGGGCATTGTCTATGTCACTGGTGGTTAGTTTACGTCTCTTTCCGTGATGCATGAACTTTAGAGCATCCTATGAAGAAGAAAAAGAAAATGACTTGATGGATAAATGTACCTTCCCATACACTACTAAAAATATTTACGAAATAAAAAAAATTAAAAATTAGGTTTCATAAACTACCTGTGCAATTTCTTTGATTCTGTAGCTGACCTCCTCACTAAGGGCTACGCAGCTTTCCTCCTGTAACTGCCCCACTCCGATCGACTCTGCCATAGCCTTCATGGACTCCGTAGGAAGACTGACCGAACATTGCTTCTGACGACGTTCCTCCGCCATGACTGGAAAACAAAGCAGGACGTCAGCGTATTAGTTATTAATAACAGCGTTTTTTTTCTTTCTCTTGCATAACAGTCTGCCGAATTGTTTAAAGACAGCAAAGAATCAAAGTATGATGTGAAAAAACAAACCTAATGTGAGATTTATCTGTGTAACTTTTGGGTTACTTTTAGGATGTTGTGTGAACAAGCTATTTTCTTTCACTTTGGTTCAGGTCTCAGTATAGGGCCAGATGTTACTAATAAAATCTGAGAGATTTTTCACCACCATGGTGATGTTTGTTATTAAAACTACATGAATTGTAACCTTACACTTCTTTGTATGGGTGCAGAAAAAAACAATTGAATTAATTTCTCCGGCTGACATAGGAGACGGTCTCAAGGCGAGTACGTTGATAGCAAGATTGCTAACCAAAGACAAACTGACTGCCTGTCTTGTACTACCAAAGGTAAGAAACGTAACTAAAGACTACCATAAAGTTTTTAGGGGTATTACTAGAAACAGTTGAATTGTTTATCCACAGCAAAACACAATTTGGTTATAAAAAGTTGAGACAACAACACAATCCTGTAGCCTGGTCTTAAGGGATGCAGGTAATAGCGGCTTTTCATAATTTTCTACCTTTGCAGTTTTGATTTCTTCTTCTTGTCTGATACGATGCGTTTTACAGAAAAATATTACGCACCAACCATGAATCACCAGGTTTAACACCAGAATTAGGTAATTGATCATTTAATTATCCATTGTAAGTGAATGTGGCTATGAAAATCAACATCTATCTATTTAGTTGTTTAAGGGCTACCTACAGTATGATGAGTAAACAACATAAAGGATGGAAAGAGAGCATAAGGTCAATGATTCCAAAAATAATACACATTTAAGTATAAAATTTAAATATTTATGTGAAATTGTTTTCACTAAGTTGATTTTTAACTATAAAGACAATTAAACTGACAACGGCTTTAGGGAATGAGATGGTAATATGAAATAGGAGTACAAACTCAGAAAATCGCGATAGAAAAGTATGGCTGGGCAACCCGATGCAGGACCAATCGGGTCTGATACATGTTAATGACTCAAATATTATTTATGTCAATAATTAAAAACCGTAGTAATACTTTAGACAGTGCAATATATTTTATTTTATCATTTCTGTTGACTGCGATGATTAGGACTTCTAGCAAAGGGGGGGAAAGCCCAAACAACAACTAAGCATTTTGAGTATTTTAGACATTTATAAACTTGAACAGTTCTCCACATCTATCCCTATAAAAGTAAACGAAATAATTAAAATAAACTTTATGATGGTATATTAATACACTGAATCCACCTGTTGATGATGAATCTTGAACACCATAAGACAACTACAAAACAAAAATAAATACAAAGCAAAAATAAATACAGATAAGGTTTAATATATACATATATAAATATATATCTAATAAAATACATTTTATTTTACAGTGCAGATATACCAGAGGAACATGCAACCTTGCAGGATGCCTTAAATAAAGACGATTAGGGGTTTAGATTCAAACACCAGAAAAACAGATGTGTATCAAACATTCGCGCTATTATAAAGCTAGATGACACTTTATCCCTGCAAGAGGGAATAATTTAAACCGATTTTTACTTTTCGTTGTATTACCAAATCCACGAACACAAAAAACCACTTTAACAATAAAAAAATAAAAGATTTTATTTTCAAAAAAGGCCATACTGCTTTAGAAAATTGTATTAAAATGATTAGTATATGTAAACACTAGTGAGCGGGTTAGACACTCTCATCGAACAAGTATCAACACTCAAGTTCCGCCAAACACACACATGCAGTAAAACCTTTTATTTTCATTCAGAAAAACTCCCGCTACGTTTAGGCTTTAAGACTCCTGGCAATTTGTAAGAATTAACTCATACTTGAGCGTAAAAAATGCCAGTTAGCATTCATGCTAACAGCGTAGCGACCGTTGACGTTATTACCTGTGAAGTTTTCCACTCCCTTCGAGTTTACTCGGGATTTCAAACAAACAAACTCCGGAAAAAAACAGAAAAAAAAACAAACACACGGTATCAAAATTTGTAAAAAATGCGACGACGCGAAGCTATCTCCATTCGTTTCGTATCCATCTCTGATTGTTCACGGCTAACTTGAGCGCAGACCGCAAGCTGGGACATCCGCTCATGAATTAGCGCTATGTTCCGTCGCCATTTTGAGTCACGTTCCAGTCGTGTGATCGCGAGATTACGACTGACAGCTACAGCGAACCGGCTGGCAGTGTTTAAAAGTAAGTACGACAAAACTGGGACGAATAAAGTTACATTTTGGATCACAAACGAGACAAAAATACACAAATAGATAGTATTGAGATTCTATTATGAATATTCACAATTTTTACGAATAAATCCTCACATAACAACCCTTTCTTTAGGCGGAACTATTGTTGTTGCTATGGTTCTTCGGGACTGTAATCGTGTGGCTACGGAGGAGAACGGAAGGAGCGTGGAAGGACATTGTGAGGAACAAACATGTACAGATTTCTATCCCGCAGCGTTTCAGCGGCCCGACACCACTCTCTTTGTGTGTCCTGCGAGTTTTCAGCGAAGCACGAGAACGTTTCTAGGTGAGTTTAGGCTGCGACTGAACTTTAACGCTGAAATGACGGAAGAGAAAAACATTCAAATTTAAAAAAAGCAAATTAATGCCACTAAGATTTAAATGTTGATGGTAAATTTACATGATCTAAGTTTCCTGAAACTGGTTATCATGCTGAGTGTGGTGCGTAGGGGGTGATCTCCTGTAGCAGTCTGTGTTACTGCAGATATGAAGACGCCTCTGAAGACACTGTTTTTGCTAAACAGTCTAAGGAGCATTGTCTGGGTTTTCTGAAATATTCTTTTTTTAATTAGTCATCATTAGTTGCATACCAATTTCCAAAGGGGACACAGCATCCAATTTGTTAGGTAGCTAGCTCATAATGATAATCTAGGTCAGTGTTTTTCAACCTTTTTTGACCCAAGGTACATTGTTTTCATTGAAAGAATTACGAGGCACACCACCCAGCAAAAAATGTAAACAAATGATACTCCATAGTCGCATATATTAAATTTATAGTAATTCTTATCAAAGTGTCTTAAATATGAATCTAATAAAAATGTATTTTTTTATCATATTTATATCTCTTATTTGAAATTGCACTTAACATGTCCACTTCAAAAATACTCAACAATTATCCAATTTCACCAAGATAATTTCCACGGCACACTGCTTGAAAAACACTGATCTAGATAGTTTAAACTTCCTCCTAAATTAAGTCTGCCCTCTCCACTTCCGCCCTTGATCCATGGCGCCTTCTTTTGTTTTAAACTCTTGGGATTTGTGGTTGCAGTTATGGTATTATTTCAGGTTTTTACATGTTAGTTAACCCTTTGCCATAATTATGCATCATAAGAAAACACAAGAAAAAAAAGTCTTCCAGTTGCACAGCCTCAGAAACTATTTAAAAAAAGTTACATTTATGCAAGAGAGCTACTCTAACATGCTGCCAGCCCAAGTAGCACAATTCCGAAATATAATGCTTGTAAGAAGGGATTACAAATATTGAAACATTCTATTTTTGCTAAATGCCAGCGTGGGATTTGTGAAAACCATTAATTATCAGATGACAGTGTCATGGCTTTGTAAGAGTCTGATACTTTAAGGCATTTGATTCATATTTAAGTACATCTGTGGGTGTATTTTTAGTTTTATTTAATTTTTTACTGAAAACAATCAAATGGAGTGCTTCTTTCTGTGACATGGAGAAATCAAAAGATATCTGACGCTTTCCAAACGTCCCGAATATTCAAGAGGGATTTATCTACTTCGAAACAAGCCCTGCGGATGTACTCTGGGACAAATGAACTCATTTTAGAAGACGTGATCTGTGATCTGTATGTGTGTTTTGCTGCAAAGGGAGCTGCCAGCACTTCACAAACAGATGACATTGTGAGGAAAGATATATACTGTGGATATATACTCATCAGTCGGGAGTTACATATTTAAAACAAGTGGGTTCTCCAAACAGGCAATAACCCATATCTTCCAATCCTTTACATGGGGGTTGACAGAAAAGTAATTACACAATTAAAGGTAACTATTGTTTAGGACATTTCACCCAGGTCTTATTGTTTGTCATTACCATTAAGAAATAAAAATTCAAATGATGATCTAGGTATATTTTCTCACATACTTGTAATATTAGGCATGGGGTTTTAATAAAGATCGTTATCCAACTGTCCCTCCAGTTCCTGCAACTTCCTTACCTGTTATTTTGTTTTCCGCAGGGTATTTACCAGAGCTAACAATTTTAGCACATGTACCGCCAGACGCTGTGAAAAGAAAGACGACGCAGTCCCCTCCAATCAACAAGAGGCACTAAGTGCAGATGCCCAAACCAAGACAACACAGCGTCAGGAGGAGCCAGTTGAGGCCAAGGCAAACGAGGGAGGTCCCACGGCACATCCGAGCGACGTTACAGCTGAACGGGTTTTGACGAAGCCATCACAAGCCAAGGCCGATGGAGTCAAAAGTGGGAAGGAGGGTCTTTTAGATCTGCTTGGAGCCATGAAGGTTGAAGTTACCAGTAAAAGAAAGCTAAAAAGTCTGAAGCTGAAGCAAAATCTTGAATCCGTTGGGCAACACAAATCCAAGCCCGCAGCAATGGAGAGCACAATCAGCATGTTTCAAAAGGCAACGGTGCAGGCTTCGGCACAGAGGTAGGAAACCTTGGAGGAATTTGTTGCATAGTCTGTGAACCTTTTCATGTTTTTGTCACATTACAACAACAACCTTTTCTCGTGTTGTTTGTTGGGGTTAATATGAGAGGTCAACACTTGCATTCAGCCTCCTCCTCCTCAGTTTGCCACCATTACAGGTGCAGGCAGGTCTTTACCAGCATTGCTCTTCTCTTCAACTACCTTTTTTTTTCTCTAATCAGCTCTAACCAGCGTCCCTGGCCACGGTGAAGCAAAGCATTCCTTTGACAGGATGCTGGCCGCTACATGCTGCGCTGTGCAGACAGTGTTTTCTACGTAAACACAAATGTTAGCTTCCATCTGAAACAGCTTTTTGCTTCTAGGTCAAACAGGTTTAAGTGGCGTCCCATAGATTTTACTTCAATCCTTATTTATTTTGATTTGAGTTTGCTTTCACACTTCCATAATGTGATCGCGGTCATTTCCGTAAATTTGTGGAAACTGGCCTGCTGCATGTGAAATGTTTTCTGAAGTTTTTGTTTCCACTTTTTTATTTTGTAGTGACTCCCTTGACCCTGATCTGGTTGCAGCTGCATCTGTCGCAGCCTCCACCCTCCCTAATCGCATTCAGGCGGAGTCGGAGCTGCTGACGCAGCTGAGGCAGCGTAAAGCCCTAACAGAAGCTCAGAAAAAGGGCGACATCAACAATCTTGGGTATGTTTTCTGCATATAGAATAGATGCTAGAACTAGCTCTAAATTCAGTTTTTGAATGCTCAACAGTGCGTGCACACACACAAACACACACATATAGAGAGGCTTTTCCATCAAACCCTAAACTGGTGGTAGTGCTCCCTGAGCTGCAGTTTTTTGTATTTCCACCAGAGCAAGCTCTGACACTGCCAGCAAACAAGGACCAGTTGACTGCTGCCAGAGGAAAGAACAACTGTTTTGTTAGAGCTGGAGAGGTCAGGGTGACCGGTTTCATTTTGTTCTTAACCTGTGAGAGGAAAAAAATAACTTTATGAAACGGTGCTTAAACAACAACATCAGATAGCATGAGAATATCACACATTGACTCCCTAACTTCTAACAGTAACGAGCAATAACTAAGCTCTGTTGTCTTACAGGGACATGTTGTCGGTTCTGTACCGAAACTTTGCACTATCGTAAAAAAGGGCTTATAGATTTTGTTCTGTCCCAAAGAGAGAGTTGTTTTAAGACCAGAGTTAGAGCTGCAGTCAAATCATGTAAAACATCCCTCAACATTCTCAAAACGCCAATGCCATTCATAAATGCTTTCATGCACAACACATGTGTTTTAATAGTGGGATTCTATGCTTTCCTTCAATTTTAAAGAATGGTTTTCATGTTAAATAAGCATTATATTACAATATTTTTCTTCAGAGTTCTTATAGCTGACATGAAAGTAGGGAAGACTCCCGGTCGGCAGAATGCTTGGCCTGCTAATCAGATCCGGTTTGACGACGACGGACAAGGATACACACAGGACAGGGGGATTACCGGCGAACTGGCCAATGTCGGAAAACGGTGAGCGCTTTTAGAACTTGATTAGTGAAAGAATAGTAGAAACAAAAGCCGTACTTAGAGTTGTTTTTTCTATTTAAGGAGGAATGTCTTCCCAACGAAAAGACTTAATATCTTCTCCCCTACTACTGATGATTCAGGGAGTGAAGCATTACTTGGTAAAAACAACGTTTCCTATACATTTGACCCGGGTTTTTAATAATTGTAATCATAAGTTTATTCTAAATATTAACTATTACAATTTGGTCTGTTGTTGCTGCAGAAGGGGTTTTGCTGTACTAACAATTTTAATGTTAGTGTTCTTTTTATTCTTATATTATGTTGGTTACAACAACCGTCCCGTATCTCCAGCTAAGCCGACCCTGTGGGATATGGATTTTACCCACGAGTTATCGCTGTCAACCAACCAAATGCCACGCAACGGGTTCGATGAAATGATCCAGTGGACCAAAAAGGGCAAACTGTGGCAGTACCCAATTAACAATGAAATTGGTGAGCAATAGAAGTCTGTTAATTTCATACTTGCTACTTTTTTTTTTCTTTGTTGCATTGCAGCCACAAACTTTTGTCCACATTTTATGTGTCAGTCCAACACAATTTCTATTCATTTCACTTTATTTATATGGCGCAAATTCACATCACATTTAATCTCAATGCCATTAATAAGAAAACTCATTTTAATCCAATCATATCTCCTTCCAATTGACAAATTGGTGCATAACTTTCATCTGGAAGAAAAAAAGAGCTGGTTTTCAAACGTGGAAATCTAGAAAAAATCAGGTCAATAAATAAATTGAAGGTTAAGTTTAATGTTGGGTTAGTATTTTAACCAGTGTCCCTACTATTTAACATTTCACAGAGCGCTGTTCAATCTTCTGATAATTGGTAATCAGTTTAGAACAAAATATATCTTTTAGGTGTTACATTCTACTCACTGTGACACGTGGAGATGGCAGCATCATGCTTTGGGATGCTTATTGTGCAGCAGTGCTGGAAAAGTTAGTAGGAAGACGAAGCTTAATGCAGAACAGTTCTGAGTGAGCTTCCCCTCTTTGACTTTCAGTCACGATCGCAGAAAAAGATTTTAACATTGAGACACGGAAGGGTATTACGTTCCACACTTTTTAAGTTTTTATTAAGGCAGGAGAAGAAAAGCGTGCATCATTTACCTCATCGTGTGGTACAGAAACATTTGCTGGAAATGAGGACCACAAAAACTTTAAGTAAATATATCTCTACAGGATTGTGTGGATTACAAAAATCACAGTTTGTTGTTGTTAAATTGTAAAACCATAAAAAAAAACAATCATCTTTGGCTTATAAATTAATCAATCTAATATTCTTCTTCTTTTTTTTTTTTTTTTGGTATCAGGCCTTGAAGACGAAGCCAGTGTCCCGTTCCACGAACACGTCTTCTTAGAGAAACACTTGGAGGAGGGATTCCCCCGTCAGGGACCAGTGCGTCACTTCATGGAGCTGGTTGTTGCTGGTCTGTCCAAAAACCCCTATCTGACCATCCAGCAGAAGAAGGAGCACATTTCCTGGTTCAGAGACTACTTTCATAAAAACACTGAAGTTCTCAACGAGGCTGATGTGTACCTAAACTAAACCGTAGACTGTTAAAAGAGTCTCTTTTATAATAGCTTAAACGGTTCTAACGTTTTTTCTGGAGAGCAGTTAAAATGGACTTTAACAACTTCTTTTGAAATTGTTTATTACATCTCTTTAAGTGTGACTTTATTTTTGTTAAATATATAATTTCGTATTCTATTAAAATGAATAATGTAACAACTTTGTTTTCTTAGTTGATGTAATAGATTAGGAAGCTAGTGGTCAGCAATTCATCTCTACCAGCCTTTGTTCAGTTTCCATGGTAACTAGATCTTACACGGGCATCATTTAACTCTGACCAGCACCAAAGTGTCAGGATGTTATATCATGGAAGCAATAAGACCTTCAGCAAACAATTACCCCCTTGGGGTGAATTTATTTTTATTTTTATTTTTTTCCATCATTTTGTCGGAAAACAACATGATTCTTAAATCAGTTCGTCCACCAGTCTCTCATCGATAGCTTTTAAGATGTTTTGAGGCGTTACCTGCAGGTCACCAGACTTTGACTCCATCTAGGACTCTATTTTGTTCTTCACAACCGGTCCAGGATCGATTCACTGTTAAAATGTCGGCCTTGTGTTGTTTCACAATCCAGCTTCAAGACGGCATAAGATGAACCTGTGTGGAGGTATTCACCAGCAGTTTGATGTTAAGACTATTCAATATGTTTTTAGTGTTTAACAAACATACTTGAGAGTAAAATTCAGATTTTAAGATGCTTGTTTTAGGGTTAATTTCCTTAACTGAGTTTCAGAGATTTTTAAGGTAAAGAATGGGCTGAGAGAAATGTTTTTTTAAACTTTGTGCCAGAGTTCACACAAACACCTGCAAGTGTGATTCATAATGTTTTCCCAGATTTGCGGTTCATAACCTGAGACCGGTGTTCCATAATCTGGGCTTCAGTTTACAATAAGAACGATGTCAGACCTTGAACCTCGTATTCTTTGCACAGGAAGCGCTGTTAGGAGTTGAGAAAGCTCTTAAGAACATGCCTCACAGACTTATTCTGCATTTTAAAAACACTTTACTCAGTCTATTGTCTGACAAAGTGGCGCATGACAGGTAAATTTTTAAGATGTAGCCCGTTTCCACTTTTTGTTCAGGTTTCCTTAAACAGCATGGTGGACATGATAAGATGTTGGCACCGTGCCTTATTTATGTTTGTTTGGGCTGTGTTTTTTAAGAGAAGTGTTTGTGTGGAAAGAAGTTCACAGGTTGGCCTCTAGATGGCGCAACTGACATGAAATGTAGTATAATTAAAAAACGATTAATCTAGGTAGGAAATTACACCCAACACAGATATTTTAAAGTTACTCATTAAAAAAAAGTGATTAAGTAGCTGGTAATGTTGGTATAAGAACGAAATCTAAAGGTAATTAATTTCTGAAATGAATGGGCTACCTGTTAAAAAAGTAGTAACTTAACATATTTTCCACAATTATCTAAAACAAAAAAAAAAATCTATTAACCTTGACAGCTTTTTAATGCGTGTTTGGTGATTTTGAGTGGATTTGAGAATTTAAACACGGAACAGAGATGCTGAACGCTTACAAGTCCATCTTTTTTCTTTCTGGTTTTATCTGCAGGTTTTAACTTTGTTTTCTACTGGAAGGTAAACTTTGAAACAGCTTCAGGTTTTCTGAAGCCTCCTCTGCGTCCATCATTTAGGTTTTTTTCCACCAGTTCATCCTAATTTATCCCCACAGGATGATGCTGCCACTACCACATTTGACAGTTGTTTCTGTTCTATTTCATCTCACCAGACAGTCTTCTTTCGTGTGTTTCCTGTGTTCCCTTCAACAACAAAAAAGACTTTGCATGTGTTAGATTGGCCTTAACGGCTGGTTTAAGCAGGAGGCTTGACGCAGAGAAAATGTGCAGACCCACTGGGTGTTTATTCACCAACACTGAACATATACATTGAGGAACCCTTTGTCACAGTCACAGAAACAGCTCTCTCAGTTGTGGAACCAGCCCTGTTTTATAGCCCCTCCCATTAATAGACCTACCATGATAGAGAAAACATACTTATACACTAACACACATACAAAATAGCTAAAATCTCACTTTAATTAACAGACATAACTAAACATTCCTAGAATCACTTTTGAACTTAGGTTTAGCTTTTTAAGCACTAAACACTAGGCTGAACACAGTTTATTCCTCCCCTTTAATTCATAATGGTCTCTTCCGTAACCTTAAAAAGGTGCTCAGGCCCCTGGGGGACTCTTTTAACCTAAACACCCCACAAAGGAAAACAGAGTTTAGTCATTTGCTCAACACACTGGGAAACAATTTTAAAGATTACTGACATTATTGTTTCTTTAATAAATTTGTCTGGTCTGTTTGACAGGACAGGACCTCATCAGTACCAGCTGAGATGAAACTGCCCAAACCATCCAACAACTAAAAATAAAACACTCCAATCTCTTATACAGTGACATTTGTTCTTTTAAAACAGCCTTTTAAATGTATGAGCAAAGGTAATGAAGAGCTTCATTACAGCATGAGTCTCTGCAAACAACAGCCTTCTGGTTACTATGAAGGCTAAATTTGTGGCACATGACGCACCGTTGCTGAGACATGCTTCCACCTGAGCTGTGGATGTCTGGAGCTTCAACAGGGTTATAATTACTCCTCTGATTAAGGATCTCACCCAGACTGTCAGTTTAAGGTGGATCGTCTTGTTTTGGGTTGTAGTTGTGGCATACGCTTCTATTTTACAGGTAGCCTTAAAACATGTGGGCTACCATGACATCTTTCAAGTGTTCAATTTAATGTTTAATATTATCTGCTTTCGTTCGCTGATGTTCTCCAGCAAACAGCAGATTTAACTGAACAGCTTTGTTTCTACTGCTATATAATGACAATTTTGTTATCAGGTGACCTATAAGGGTAGATGGCAATACAGTGTCATTACTGTTTTTTTTTTTTGTTTTGAATGATTCAAGACTCTGCTTATTTAAATCATGCCAATCCACAATGAAGTCGTCTCAAGGCACCTTACAAGAAAATCATAAGTACATCATAGATCATTTTACTAATGTGACAAAATGAGAGAAATTGCACGATACAGTGGAAGTCTATATTTGTGATGTGATTTTGAGTGCAGCAAAACAAATGTAATCAATTTTAATAAAGATATCACACATTTAAAACTGCTGAAAAAAAAGTAGTTTCTGCAAATAACCACCAGCTTAAAATTGCTCAAATGAACTAAACCCTGCTTTAATTTAACCTTCACCTGGACTTTATTAACTCTGCATGCGGATGATCCAAAGTTTAAGTATATCTAACTCAGGAACAAAGGGTCGCCGTACATGGTTCATCAACAGCGGGCGTGTGAACGCCTCTTAAACCGCGCAGCTGTAAATACCGAGCCTGTGAGCGCGCCGTGAACGCAGCACCAAACTCTTGCCAGTTCTCGTTAATCTCGGCGGAGTTCAGAGATACAGATGCAGGAAGGTGTGATCTGACAGACATCTCCATCGGACAAGCTGGAAACTTTTTTCATTTACTCCTGCGATTTCATCAGTGGATGCAGCATCCTTTAAAAAAAAAAAACACTTATAACAACTAATTGTCCTCTGTTTGTTTAATTGATTTTGATGAGAGTTGAGGTAATAAGTGCAGCACCGCTGTGACCAAGACATGGCCGAGGCGCCACGACCGCAGGCGCAGCCGGTCGACACCGACCCGGACTTCGAGCCCCTCTCCCGGCCGCGCTCCTGCACCTGGCCGCTGCGCCGCCCGGAGCCGCCGGACCCGTCCGGACCCGACGCGTCCTCCCCGCTCCCTGCCGCCCGGCAGGACTTCATCGGCGGCCTGGGCTTGCTGGAGGAGAACTGCGAGGTGTACGCGCAGGAGAAACAAGTTTGCAATGTTTTCCAGCAACAGCAACATCTCCCCCATCATCATCAGCATCAACATCATCATCATCTCCAGCAGCAGCAGCAGCCAGGTCCGCAGCTGCAGCAACAGGTCTCTCCCCCAGGAGTCCCACCTCAGAGGAAGGTGAGCTCGTCCC
>JAVLVB010000078.1:706346-730979 GCA_032876305.1 Orestias chungarensis | reverse complement strand
GGGGGGGGGGGGGGGGGGGATTGGCCCAACATAGAGGTTTTAACAGGGGCGCCTCCAGGGGTGGCAATATGGGGGGAGGAGGTCCTGATAATCCAGCAGCTAATTCAAAAATGAAATAGTGGTGTTGTATTCATGTTATATGCAGTCCTCTGAAAAAAGTATTCACAACCCATTTGAGTTTTTAACATAAAAGTAGTGCCTAAATGTGGGGCGGTGAGAAAAAGGTTTAGAAACTGTATTTGAAAAATAAAAATGCATTTGAATTTACTCCCTTTTAAACCATAAAACCTTTTAGTCCTCATCAAACGAGCAAATAGGTGAGTTTATTTGTTCTTTGAAAGTTTCTCAGGGATTCACTGCTCAGGTGGATGGAAAGGACAGCTATTCATTACGCACTCCAGAAGTCTAGGTTTTTGAGTTTTTTTTGTGAAATTGGATGAAAGTGATTGGCTAAACAAATTATAAAGAAGTCCCGTTTGTTTTTTTGTTTTTTTTCCTTCTTAGTCTTTGCATGAGCCGCAGCAAACATCAGGAAAGAGGTGCTCTTGTCAGATGACGCCAATATCAAACTGTTTGGTGTGCTAGGAAAACACAGTATGACACAGAACTGTCAACATGAACACAAAGTCTCATTGTGAAACAGAACGGTGGCAGCATGATGCTGTTGATGTACCCATTCGTTTGAATAGACGGGGCAGTCGTTCAAAATGATCTGTGGGAGCTAAATGTAAGATTTTCCTGGAGGAAAACCAGTTACAAGACTTAAGGATGGGACATATGTTAACATTCCTGCAGTAAAAAAAAACCTTATAAGGCAAAAAGAGCTGCCGTCAAAAACTTAAGATCTGTTTAGATGCATCTTTTAAAGGGTTTTAAATAATTCCTGACCTAAATTCTTCTTTTTTTCTTTTTGTCCCAATAAAGTGTGATTATACATGAGCTATACAACATAAAACTTTAGTAAAAAAACATTAAAGTTGTAAAAGTACTGTATACCCTCCTGGAACTGAAATCATTTTTTTTTTTACACATTTATGGAGAACCTGCTGCCCTCCTGAAACCTGGAAGGCAGACAAATCGTCACGTCTGCGCAAACATCCATTTTTCTTTTTTTCTTTTTTTTTCTATGCCGTCCCACCTGGTGAGGAAATTACTCAGCAATGCTAGTAAGAAATTAACCATCAGACAAAAAGCCAAAGGTGGGCAAAAAAAAAAGAGTAGACAAGTTAAAGCCTGCGATCAGACCGTGAGTCAAATTCTACATGCTGGCCTCAGCGCGCTTCCCGCAACCTTCTTGCGTTCTCGTGAGATGTAATTTCTAAGCTGTCAGGAAATGCCTTTGGGAAACCTCAAGCAAATATAGTTCCCATTGTTTTAACACCCCCTTGTTAAACAAACGTGATCGGATCTCATGCTATGACTTATGGTTCCCTCTCTCCTCGTATCCCCTCCTTTTTTTTTTCTTGATCTCCACCTTTGTAGATTTAAAGCTGCGGCGGTTGATGGGAATGCAGGACTTTTTCCCTTTGTTGTTCTGTTAGGAGCTCCCTTGGCAATAACAGGAGGCGATGCAAACAACTCAATCAGTGCCGAGGAGTGTGTCAGAGGGGAAGGGGCAGGGAAAAGGGGGGATGCTGGGAACGATGTCAAACATCCTCCATTCCTGAGTCGTGCACTCATATCTCCGCGTCCGTGTCTTCTAGAGTTTCCTCAGCGGATGCTAAAGCTTGGAAAAAGGGATCCCTGCTCTTAATCTCATCGTTTCCTTTTGTTTCCTTTCTTTGGGCTCTTGATGAAAGTATTCATAATATTTCTTATACTGAGCATGGATCTATGGATCTTTAAGTCTTTACCCCCCAATATCTTTATCTTTCTTTAATTTTACCAATAAATTATTTTCTTAATCCCATTTGAACATCAGAGAATGTAATCTAAACTTTTCAAAAATATGTGAACTTGAATTATGTGTTACTCTCCATGAAGAACAAATTAAAACAGAAATCTGGAAGAGATTTTTTTTAGAGAACAAAAGCTCCAGCCTGTCTGTTTTAAATAAAAAAAAATAAAAAAATCAACGCATCTTTCCTTCAGTCTCTGCATTCCTGAATCTTGGCACTCCCGCCAGGCTTAGGAACCACGAGCTGATGGTTATTTTTGCACTTCCCTGTTAAAAAAACACTAAAGTCCCCCCACAATGAACTATGATGCATTTCCTGGCGAGTGGATGGAAAACAGGGCCATGTGTTAACATCTCCAAGCCGGCAAAACATGAGCGGCGGCGCTGGAGAAAAATAGGCGGGATCAGAGGGAGTGTGTACAGCGCCCTGCATGCACCCATTGAAGTCTTTCCCACTTTGTCACATGAAATCCATATTTTTAATGCATTGTGGTCCAATTTTATGTTTCTGATTCTACAATGCAGAGTTTAGCATATTTCCCCAAAAGTAAATATTTGGTGTCGTCTGACTGCTTGTTGCAAACAGAAAATAAATGGTTCTTTTAGTAATGGCTTTCTTCTCCCTTCACTACCCCTAGTTAATAGTTGTCCAGGTCCTCACACCCGAGCTGTGGATCTCTGCAGCTCTTTCAGAGTTACTCTGTTTACTTCTCTGATTAAAGCTCTACTTGGCCTCCCTATTTAGTTTAGGTGGACGTCTCCCACTTTTACAGTTGATGATGGATTGATGAGAGCTCAGTGAGATATTCAACACTTAGAACCCAACCCTGCTTTCAACCTCTCCAGAAGCTTTAGCCCTGTTAATTGGTTTTTACTGAATGACTATATCACGCAGAGCTATAATTGATGTCATATTTACATGACTTTAACTGAAGGTATACGACTAAAAGAGGGGATCAATAGGAATGACTTCCTGATCTTTATTAGTAATGAAAACATATACACATCACAATCGCCACATGTTACGTTATCACAAAAATCCCAATAATGTAAAGTAATGTAAAGGGGTGTGAATACTTTTTTGAAAGCCCCATACATACAAAACATGCATTTCTCTTGCCGGTTTTATTTTGAGTCTCTTTTCTTGACACACACTCTGAAAGAAATGACTAGACCGCTTCATCTCCCTCCTAAGTCCTTGTGGTGGCAAATGAAGAAAAGCCATTGACCTCAGGGTGGGTGGAGGTTGTCGGGCTCCTGCTTCTGTGATTAACCCACTCTAAACTGGTGATGGGTTGAGCGCAGGACGAGGGCGATGCCCGTGCCTTTACAGCTTCCTGTCCCCCACCCCCACACCCGCCTCCTGTCATGGACATTTCTTTGCTTTCCTTTTAAAAACTGTTCAGTGACCGTGATGCCTTTGCCCACAAGCGACGACTCCGGGGAGCTGGTGGGCTTGTGGGGGAGTTAATGGGGGGCGGAGGAGTGGGTTTCCCCTGGGATGTCGGCGGCCTTGTTAGGTTCAGCGTACGGCAGACGTTAAGCGCTTTACTGGTACTGTTTTTCTCAACGAACTGTGACGTTGATGGAAAAGGAAGTGGCACCCTCGAGTTCAACAGGCGCACTTTTGTTTTTATCTTATATTTTTCTATAGTTCCTGAAGCTTTTCTTATATTAATAAGACCAGCAGAGCTACAAGGAAGTATCCCTGCATGGATTTGGTGGCACTTTGCAGAATTTGTTGTGGAAAAGGGTGTATCCACCATCTAGCAGGAAGGCCCCATAGCTACAGATCTGCGCTGCCTGGTGCCAAATATTTGCATACACTCCGTGGAAAGTAATGGGTGATAAGCCTGAAAGTATTTATTCAGGAATAGGTGAGTTGCCCAGTGGAAAAGCTCACCCTTTTTTTTAACAACACCCCATACATAAACAAACAGCTGCTGATGAATGCAGCCATTTCTGGCTTTGCAAGTTCGCAAAACCCAAACTGTGTTTTTAGTTTTTCATGGAAATCTAAACTAGTGCTTGGAAGGGAAATATTTCAGTACTTAAATTTACCATCATACAAGGTACACTCTATGAAAATAAAAATCAATAACTATGGTATTCCTTTAACTTCTTTCTTAATTTTATTTCATTATACCCACAGCCTTTAGTTTGTTGTATTGGGATTGTAAGTGACAGACTAACAAAAAGTTGTCCAGAAGTTTTAAGTATAAAGATGTGGTTGCACATTTTTCATAACTAAATTTCTAAAAAATGTTTTCGTACATTTGGATTTAGCACACTTTTCCCTTAAGAACATGAATAAATTTACATTCAACTAGATTCATTCAGAGGTCAGCTAGTTAGTCCAGAGAGGTTTAGAGCTGGTTTAGATTATAAAACAACATAATAAGCGTTGATGGAGCACTGTTCAGTCCATTGGGTGAAAATGGAAAGCAAATTGGATAATAAAAACTTACTAAGACGGGCTTCTTTACTAGCAAAGAATGAAGGGAGGATCAGTTTACATGACAAGTACTTATGCAGTGGCAGGAATCAAGAAAAGAAAGCCATAAAGATGTCTTATTTCTTGTGTTATATGAGATATATAAGGACAAAGAAAACAGTGGAGCTGTGCCTGCTGCGTGATGCAAAAGGCTTGAGACTGGGATATAGAAAAAATACCCAGCAACATAACAATGTATACCTAAGCCAAAAATCCGGATTTTTCCTTTTTAGAAAACCTTTGCAAGCCAATTATATATTTTTTTTCTTTACTTCATAAATATAACCAACCTAAGTACTCATTTTTGCTTTTTCGTCATCCCTGAAAATAGAACCTTAATAAGGACCAACAGCTTTCTCATCATCTTCTTTTTAAATAAAAGTTGTCTTATGCAACAGTGTGGCATCTTGGGCTGCTGGCTACTCTGGTGCTACCAAATCAGTTCCAGGCCATCAGCTATGACCAGACCTCCACCCTCTACCTGCTACCATCAGACTCTCCATCCAGTTAATCATCAGCCCTAAATCAAACATTGGCGCTTTTTCCTCACTCTGTCTTTTGCATTTTCTTTGTGAAACATGCATTAATCTAGAAATCAAACAAGTAAAAAGTAAAACACAGAGACGCCCAGAATGAGAGGACTAATCGAGTGGGAACGCTAACGAATATAGGTAAGTTTTTAATCTGGATTTAAAGGTGGAGACAGTGGAGACATACCTGATGTGTGAGGGTAACTGGTTCCAGAGTTGGGGAGCAGCCACAACAAAGGTCCTAAAACCTTTCTGCGAGATCGTGGTACATCAAGCCTTCTTGATGAGTTTAACAAGCACTTCCTGGCTTCAGACCATTTATATGTCCAGCTCCTCTATAGAGGTTCTTCACATTGTGCAATATCCCATTAATGTATCCCAAGACTTTGAGTTAAAATGGGTCTTATTGAGTATTTTACCTTGTCTTCAAAGTTTCTTGGTTTTGAAAGACTGGTTTGTTATCAACCAGTGGTCTTGTTTAAATGTATTTGAATTACTAAGTGCATCTGTTATGGCCGAACACAAATGGTTGATAGTTTTCTTCTTTCTACTATATCTGGTAATAAGCAGCCAAGCCCTGGACAGACCTTCAACATGTTAGCATACTGTTTAGGTTTTCATAGATGTGTTTGGCTCAGCTTTTGTCCAGACACGGTGAAATGTGAACTTGTTTTAGCTAGTGATCTAAACTGAGACCAACTGGAGCCAAATATAACAAATCTTTTTATGACCCTCCAAACCTTATTTAGCTAATCATTCACCCACCCATCCAACTATAAAATTTATTGAAATGTCCATCCTAGGTTGATTTATACATCAATCTTTGGCTGGTGGTGTGTTTTGCGGGGATTTAAGCAACAACTGTGTTGCTGTTTGAAAGAAATACAAGGGTAGACAATTCCAACCCATTATTATGTTTAATTTTTGCTCAAACTGAAGCAAAAATCAACTTCTAAATTCTGCATTAATGCAATGGAGTTCACGAACTCCAAAGTACACCGGTCATTTTTAAAATTTTTCACCTTTATTGTATAGAAACTTGACAAAAATATTGATGTAAGAAAACCACTAGGGCCCTTGCTTCTTGAACCTGGCATAGAATGTTATATTGAAGCAGTTAACCTATATTTTCAATCTTTTAGTTGAATCCAATGCTGATACAAGGATTTGGAAATCTGCTTTTTTCCCCCCTTCATCGATCTAGTTTAAACAGCTACAGACCAACATTAAACAAATCAGTGTTGGCATCAATCCTTGAAGTTATGGTTTATGACCAATTATAAGAGTATTCAGTAACAATGATATTTTATCTACGTGTCAGTCAGGTTACAGTAAAAAACACAGTACAGTTGCAGTTTGTGTAAAAGCTCTGCAAGATATATTAGCCACACAGTTTATAATATTTTGTAGATCTGTCTGAAAATTTAACGCAGTTGACAAATATAATTGAAAGCTGAAATAAAGCACTGAATGGAAAAAAAGAAAACCAAGCAGTCTCAGTCTCAGAATGTTGTCGTGTGGTTCTCATTTTGGTGACACATCTTAGTCCATCAGATGTGATCCGCTGTGCTCTGAATTTGTGTCAGTTTCCAAGGGTGTACCACAGGGTTCTATTTTAGGTCTGCTATTATTTACCATGAATATAAATAACCTTGGTGAAAATGCGTGTTGCATAATTTTTCAAATTTACGTCATTTATTGTTTCGCATCTTCCCTCAAACTGGTGAAGGAAAACTCACAAGTTGCTTTTAACGTCTTTCAAGACGACCTGCATCAGCTGAAGCTTGTTCTGAATGCTTCGTAGACAGATTTTTAGCAACTCTAAGATTAGACCACACATTATTCCTGCTGTGGTTAATCTTAATGAGAGTAGCCTAGAGGTAGCCTAGAGACATTTAGCTCTTAAAAATATTCAGGTATCTTAACTGATGGGCCCCTCACTTTTAATGCAGATGTACTCCAGTTATTGAAAAATCTCAGACCAAAATTGGGTTTTTATTATTACAATAAGTGACTTCTTTATGCACGCAGGCTCCATCATTGGTTCCACTTTGATTTTCATTTTGTTTTTAACGGTTTGGGGTTATGCTCCCTTAAAAAATGGCAATCTTAATGGCGATCTAATGGTTAGATAAAGGTTAAATAAAAAATTTAAGAAATGATAGTCCAAATAGTGTATCAAATACATATACAAATGAAAAGTGTTTCTCTTATTGTAGTTTCGCATAAAGTAATAAGAACATTTAATTCTAAAACATATCTTTCCTTTATTTTAACTCAAGTAGATGAAGTATTCAATTCAAGATATGCAGTTTGTTTTGCATTACAAGGTTTAAAATAGAGGTCTAGTAGGATTTTTTAAGAGAGGCACCAAAGGCTTTTGGTACTTTAATAAATAATGACAGGTTTGGAGCAAAAACTTAAAAAGGAGGGAGTTTTACATTGAGATTTACCAGCTGACTGGTTGGTTAGGGGCTAACAGCCAGTGTACAGTCTGACTGTCTACATGTGCGAGTCAGTGGAATCTGTGGTATGTGGATCTCTGGATTGTCCCCCAGTTAGCACAGAATAATAATCCCCAACTGTATTTTTTCTCCAAACGTGTTCTTAAATATACTGTTCCAAAAAATATATATAAAGTAAATGGGTCAATGAAAGGCACATGAATTAGGCTGTAAATTAAATCACAACTAAAAGGCTTATTTGCCAATTGTTATAGAGATTGTTGTTTTTTTTTTCTTTAAAATGATTAAAAACTTTGCCCACCTCTTTTTTGTTTATGTGAAGTTGAACCCACAACCCAAAGCTAATCTGCCTTTTATACCGTTCAGCTTTGGAAATAGGTCCCTTCTTTTAAATGTTTTGTGTTAATGAAGCCCCTTCTGCCTTTGTTAGCGAAGGCGTCTAAAAGCGACAGGTTCTACCGCACTGCAGTGCTCTCTTGCTTCAGCAGGCCTTTTTTTTTTTTGCTTTACCGCCCTGCGACAGACAACTCAGGTCCCACGCTTATGCATCCGGGGTCAGAGGGGGGAGGGGTGCAGAGGAAGACAGCGTCAGGAAGTGGCTTGTCCTTTCACTGTAATCTCAGCATGTTTTGTGCTTTACTATTCGCTTAATTAACTATTAGATTTTTGGCAGCTCTGTTGTGTGTGTGTGTGTGTGTGTGTGTGTGTGTGTGTGTGTGTGTGTGTGTGTGTGTGTGTGTGTGTGTGTGTGTGTGTGTGTGTGTGTTTGTGTGTTTTTGTTTTTTTATCCAATGTGTTAGACCATGTAAAACATTAAAGTATTAAACATGTCCACACCATGCAGTGGTGTAAAAATTATTTACCCCTTACGGATTTCTTTGTTATTTTGGCTCCCATCTTTTAGAATAATAACATCAGACGAAAATAAACTCTGCAATTTAGGCTTGGACTTTGACTAGGTCACTCCCAGCATCTATTTTCCTGTTGTTATGCATTCAGAGTTGGACTTGTTTGTGTACTCAAAACCATTTTTCCTGCGCATAGTCGAAGAGCGGAGGCAACAATCCCGATGGCTGGGCATGGTAAGCAGTAGAAAAGAGTATTCAGTCACCTTACTTCTTAAGTAAGTGGCTTTGTAACCATTTGAGACCTGTGCTGGTCACATTTTTTACATTTCTTTTAACCAGACAATGTTGAGGTACTCTTTAAGATTTGTTTGTCCTGCTTTATGTTGTCAGTGTTTTTTAAAGGATCTCTTGATTCCTTTGCCAGAAATAACGATTTTCACACAGTAGCCTTCTTGGTTCTTTGGGTAATTATTATTGTATCTTTGAGATTTGAGTAAATGTTTTATTATCATCACTCTGTTTTCGCTACCACCACAAGTTGTGAATACAGTCTTTTCATAGATGGTGTTATCTTCGCACCTGAGGTCACGGCCGGCATACAGACGGTAAATGCCCCGATCAAGGAAGTAGGCTTCTCTACTTCAATATTTCACCGATGATTTGTTATAGAAACATGAACAATAGTTTGAAATTTCCTCATTTTCCACAACTTTTGAATGGGAGACTTTTAAAGAAAAGCTGTAAAACCAATGATGCATGCCTTGTTGGTATAAAACAATGAGGCATTTGAAGAAAAGGCTGCCAGAACTTAAGGTAAAAGGGAACTAACCAAAATCTTTTTAGGTTTAATTGTATTTTTTTTTCATTTCTGGTATGAATAATTAAGTAAAACCCTCCATCATATACACAAAGCCAACTTCCTAATTTGAGAGGCTTCAGGTCTCCGGCTGTCCGTCTCCTGGGGACTCCTATATCCTGTCTGTGGTTGGGTTCTGGTCTTCCGTGTAGCATGTTTGGATTAATTGCAACTGAGGCCACTTTCACTGGGGTTGCACCTGTTGCTGCAACTGGGCTCTGTTTGTGTACTTATCCTGTGACCGTTACTGCAAGCCTCATGCTTCGCTACACAAGCAACAGCAGCTGTGTCATTTCGATTGTTTTGAAGTCCGGCGTGAAGACTCCTTTCATGCAGCCACAACCGGGGCTCCTCTCGATAGTATAGATCACCGATGATGCCGGGGTCACTGGGTTGCTTTGAGGCAAGGGACGTCTGG
Source organism: Orestias chungarensis (assembly GCA_032876305.1). NCBI lineage: Eukaryota > Metazoa > Chordata > Actinopteri > Cyprinodontiformes > Cyprinodontidae > Orestias > Orestias chungarensis. The sequence continues at coordinate 721,471 of JAVLVB010000078.1, read as the reverse complement.
TACTGGAATAGTAAGAAAAAAGTTAGTTGCAAAGGTTATTTTTCGTACAAATAAAGGTATGAACATGTGGAATAATTAAGTTTTCCTAAAGTAAACACTCTCTATATCTACCTTTTGGTGCATCTAAACTGGAGATCTTTTGAGATGTGCTTAAGCTTTGCACAACTAGGAAATTGTAATAGTAGTTCAACTTCAGGCTGTTCTTTTAAGTAGAGCATCTGTCAACAGAAATCTTTAAAGCGTGGTATAGGTTTTCAAATGGAAATAGGACTGAACTTTAACTGGGCCATCCTAACAAATCAACATGTTTTGATTCAAACTGGTTAGACCTTATGGGGTTGCAGTCTGACTGGACCTCCTCTAAAATGTTTCCACAGGATTGCTCTGTAGCTGGCTCAATCCAGGTTTTCCGTGTCCCTACTGAAAAACATGCCTACAGCAAGATTCTTCCTCCACTGTGTTTCACAGTTAGGAGGGTTTTTTAAAACTGATGTGCATTTTTAATGTTCTGCTTGCACAGCTATACCACCTGAGCAGTGGAGTTTCCAAACACTTCTTAACAGCTTCTTTGTCTTTATTAATTTTCTTACTTACTTGTAAATGTAAAATTAAGATTTTTACGTGTTTAAAAAATGTTCAAACCAGGTTGCCTTTTTCTTTTATTTCATGTTAGCCTGTCATATAAAGTCTCAATAAAAAAAAGGTTGCTATTTAAGGTCATAGTGTGACGAATCGTGGAGGGACCATTCAGATAAATATTTTGGTTTGAGAACACGTTTAAAAGTCCATAAAAAAAAAAATGAGACCCACAGAATTAGAAAGATATTTAGCAACAATAAAACAGGCCACCTCAGGTCAGGCTTTCATAATTTGTGTGTGAAGCTTCCGAATTAGTGCAGCAGTGAGGATGTCTTTTGTTCTCAAAGGGCTAAGGTGAGATCTGTCAAGGACAAGGAATATCCAAGGGGAGAAAGCCCCCTCGGAGGCGCGCAGTCATGCAGTAAATAATCTACCGGGGGCACAGATCTCAGCTCTGCTTCGGCAAGATACGTCTCATGATCGACAGAATAAAAGTCAGTGTAGAGATTGAGTCTGGGTTGCAAACTGCTGAGATCTCAGGATCTCCAATAATGAGTCACTTCCTGTCTTCAGTTACAGATTGAAATCATCTAAAAAGGGGGAAAGATTGAGCAAAGGTCACCAATAGAGCGAACAAATGAACAGAATGAACACAGCGTTCTGTGGCTGCACAGAAAGTGATAGTTCCACCTTTGGAGTGTTCAGCCTCCATGTGCAGGATGTCCTCTGACACAGGAAGCCTTATTTAAAAAAGGAGTGGACAAGAAGGGTGGGGTTGTCTAGGCTGTCACGGTGAGGCGCGAGACAGGTCAAACCCTTTAAGCACCGCATCGGCCTATTCTCCTCCTTTCTGCGCCCTTTCCATGCAACCTGTTTGCATGTCTCAGTCAGCGCAGGGCCGAGGAGCTCATGTTTAGCACACAGCGAACTCAGTGACCCCAGCTCTGCAGCCTTAAAACATTCTCTGTCTTTTTCACCCTCCCCATCCTTGCTGCGAACTCCATAACCTCTCCTTATGCTGTAAAAATCCCCATTGCGCCTAATCTTCCTTGTTTGCATGTGTTGGTTGAAGTTGGACACCTTTCAATCCGGGTGGACACATTAATCTGTATTTAAGCATTTTCAAAGAAAATTGTAAATTCTCCAAATACATAAATAATTGTATTTTTATCATCTGATGTTAGTAATTAGGTTGACTAAGTCCTAATATATAAAAAAACATTCAGATAATCCACCAATAGGTTTACCTATGAGTGCCTTTATCCAAATTGTTGGTGCATAATGTTGAATCCTCCAGTTGAGGACATCTGGCTTTACTAAAGGCTCACATGGTTATTTAGGGGTAATTCCCTGCTGGTACATGTTGTGTTGCATGTTAGTCTTTCATTACACCCAGCGTCCAGAGTATAAAGATTTCATATGAGGACCATATTTTGTCTATAGAGAGCTCTGCAGCATGTCTTCCACCTTGTTAAACTTTTGCTGTTTGTCTTCCAGACAGTTTTGCCACAGCAAGTTTTAGGGCTCATAACAAATAAAGAAAATGACTTGATCGTCTGATCCAGCTGTGTACATGCGTTGACAAGGACACATGTGACCAGATACAAAGAAACAGACTAACAAACTGATCTGAACTCATGCGTTACCTGTCAATATCAACACATACGGGGAAATAATCTTGATTCTAAACTTAACATTAACCTTATTTTTAAGTTTGCTATAAAACACAGAAATGAGGCATGTAAGCATAGTTTTCCAAATGTTTTAGTATCAAAAATCAGAAACGTGTGGTGTACGTTTGTATTAAGCTGATTTACTCCTAAGTGAAATCCAGTGCAACCAATTGCCTTCAGCAGTCACAAAATTGATGAAAGTCATGAGCTGTTATTTGAAGCCATATAGGAAGAAAGCCATTGTTGAAAAGAAGTCATAAGATGTGTTTTTTGCTCTTTGCCACAAGCCAATTTGGGGCAAAGCAAGAATACAGTATGGGCTGCGAAAAATATAATGCTGATGCAGCATGGAGGTGGCAGCACCATGTGGACTGGCTGCTTTTCTTTAGCAGGAACAAGAAAGCTGTTAAGAGATAAAAAAATGTAATTATGTCTACTTTCTATGGCATGGCAAAGTAATTCAATTTTTATAGCACACTACAGCAACAGGGCAATTCCAAGTGCTTTATCATCCTCTGCTACCAATTCTCACCATCCATCTCTGATTAAACCCGCATTAACAAATAATTTCACGTGCATTAACGGATGGACTAATATTTCCCAACTTTCCGATGCGTTTTTGTGAGGTGTGTATTCTGCCATCTTACAGTAACTTCTATAATATGAAGGTTGCATAATGTAATAGCCTCGACTTCTGCATGGACTGAAATCACACAGTGTCACCTGGACTTCAGTGTGTGGAGTGAAGTCCCCGCTTAAGCTACAACAGAAACATTTGACACATATTTACATTTCAAAGTGGTCCAGTCAAAGTCCAGACCTAAATTGAATTAAGAACCTGTTGTAAGGCCTTTTAAAATATGTTTGCCCTCCTGCAGAGGCGGATTTAGGAAATTTGGGGCCCAAGGCAAATGCAGGCATGGGGCCCTCTGAAATGAGAAGACAACACATAAAATAACAAGTCAATTGTACAGGTATATACATTTGAACAGAAGACAGTAATTTTTTTCCCCCAATCACCAAACCATTGATTACTGGACAATCCGATCTACTTCCTGAGCCACTGCTGCTAACTGATATCACTAGATAAGCTATAATTTCATATATTTGACTGAGAAGATTTACCTTCACACAGCTCAAGGTTGTCCTCTGTGTTGTGGTGCTGAAATAAAAAGACAACACACAAAACAGGTAAATTGTACAGATACAATTTAAAATAATACACATGTATTATTTGTTTTACCTTTTGTCCCTATCATCCTGTCCCTTTTTCCATAGTCTCTCTCCCTTTTTACTTCTGTCCCTTTTACTCATTATCCTCCTCACCCTTTTCCTCTTTTACTTACATTCCTCTCTTATTTGTTTCCTCTTCCGTACTTTTCTCATACTGTAGTTTTTGTATCTCTCCTTTTTTTCCCTTGTCTGTTTTCTTCTTCTGTCCCTTTTACCCGTTTTATTGTGGTCTTCCTCTCCCTTTGTTCTTCTTCTTTTGCACTTCCCCTCTTTTTCTGTAGTCTTTGATTTCTCACCTTTTTGTCCTTGTCTTTTTTCTTTTCCTCTTTTTACTCACAATTGTCTCTTCTTTTTCGCTTCCTTTTTCTCATACTCTTTGTATTTTTATCGTTGTCTGAATACTTCTAATGTCCCTTTTACTCATATCCCTCTCCCTTTCTTTCTCCTGACCTTTTTTCTTGTGGTCTTCCTTCCCCTTTGTTCTACACATAATACGATAATAGTGTGAGGATTTTTATCATAAAAATTATTCATGTGTGTAAGTAAGTAATAACTGTATTAACCATAAGTGCAGGAGGATTTGTATGGGCCCCCCAAGGAACTTGGGGCCCTAGGCAACCGCATAGTTCTGCCTAATGGTAAGTCCGCCTCTGCCTTCCTTTCCGATAGAGCTTGAGGAATTTTGGAAAGAACAAATTTAAAATACATAAGTACAAACCTGGTAGACACTAAAACTTGATTTGACAAGTATCTACAAAGGCTGAACATCCCTACTATGAGATTGTCTTGCTCTTCTACTGACTTTGGTTTAAGGTTTATTCATGCTCTCCAAATGCTTCATCATGTTTGCTCCATCTACAAAAACCCCAGGAGTTACATCGTAAACGTGTCAGACCTCTGGTACCGTGTACAATTTTAAAGTTCATGACAGTACGGAGAAAAAGATTAAATTACAGTTGCCCAGGCTACTTTGCTTTAAAAAGAGCGCGGGAGAATAATGTACGCAAAGCTACACGTGTGTTTTATGAGTTCTGCTTCTATCCTTTCCAGTTAATGAATAATTATAGATAGCTTGTGAATTTGACGCTCCAATTTGACACTTATGTCTAAAAACAAACTCTTGAAAATGTGTGTGGCATTCTACAATGTCTAAAAAACTTTAATTCTTCTTGAGTAGACAATTTGTACTTAAAAATTACTATTTTTCATGCTTTATTCTTAAGATACGCCTATAAATCAGCAAGAATGTAGCAAAAACAAACAAAAAAAGCTGTTTAAACGTTGAGTTAAGCAACAACAATAAACAATTAATTTTTTTATTTAGATTGCTTCCTCTATCAATTAATTTCACGGAATCGCTTTATTTGATCTTTACCAATCTTAAGCTGTTTTTCATGATTTTTCTGTCCAGAACTCTATCAGACACAACCTGTCCCTGCACAGCCGCTTCGTGCGGATACAGAACGAGGGGACGGGGAAAAGCTCCTGGTGGATGCTGAATCCGGAAGGAGGAAAGAATGGGAAGTCACCTCGACGCAGAGCCGTCTCCATGGACAACAACAATAAGTTTGTCAAGAGCAAAGGAAGAGCCACAAAGAAAAAGGTACGGAGTCTTGGAAGAACAATATAACTTCATTTTCCATGTTGGTTTTATTCCTTTGTAAAAGGGTGTTAGCAGTATTAAGAGGGAGGTTTTCATGTGTTTTTCTGTCCTCAGATGGCTCTACAGGAAGGCGTGGAGGGGCAAGGAAGCAGCCCTGGCTCCCAGTACTCTAACTGGCTGGGAAGCCCAAACTCCCACAACAACGAGGATTTTGAAGCCTGGAGCTCCTTCAGAACCCGCACCAGCTCCGACGCCAGCACACTGAGTGGACGGCGTTCCCCATTTCCTTCCGAGCAGGAAGATCTTGTGGAGCCTGACGGCCACATGTTGTTCACCGCCGCATCTGGAACCAAGATAGCCTCCACCCTTCCTAGCCTCTCAGAGGTGTCTGCATCCATTGGCCAACACGGCTCAGAAAGGGTCATGGAGAGTTTGCTGGATAACCTCCACCTGCTGTCTCCCAAAGCTCCCCAGCTAGGCTCGGACTCTCCACACTCCCCAAACGCTGCCAGGCTTCAGAACAGCTCCTATAGCTCATCTGGCCGGAGCCAGGACTACAATAAGTCTGTGTACAGCCAGGTGAGACTGAACTCCCTGTCCCCGGTTCCCATGCAAACACTTCCAGAGAACAAGCCAAGTTTTGGAGGTTATGAGAACCAGTATGTCTGTCCAGCGGGACTCCTCAAAGAGCTACTGTCGGCTGATGCAGGCGCCTGTAGGGACACAATGCCTTCCAGTGACAGAAGGGTAGCTGACCATGGAAGGGTAAGTAGTCTCATGTACAGCTACAGCAGTCACAACCATATAGCGGCTCACCCTGGTGTTAAAATATTTACTCCCCCTCAGAGTCACGCAGGTTTGCGTGTACACCCACCAGCTATACATAGCCAAGGTCCTGCTCCCTCAAGAGAATTTAATAGTTGTAACATGATACCCCTGACTAGTCTGACTACTCTCTCAGCGGCTCCGCCACGACTGAACCGACTTCGGACATGTATGCAGCCTCTGCAAGGACATCTTGCACACACTAATGACTTTTCAACAAGCTACACCAGCAGCTACAGGGAGATGAACTTGGTTCACCCCCACAGCCATCATCAGGAGCGGCTGCCCAGTGACCTGGACAACATGTCCATTGAGAGGTTGGAATGCGACCTTGAGTCGGTCCTCCACGACACCCTCATGGACGGCGGGGCACTAGACTTTAACTTTGACCCCACAGCTGGACCTCATGGGTTTCCGCAAAGGGTGAAGAGCACGACACACAGCTGGGTGTCAGGGTAGGATATAAATGATGAGAAAACGAAGGAGGTGGAAGTAGATCCATCTTGGTTGGTAGTATGCAAGTGAAATGTAAAACTATAGAAATAATTATTATCCTCATAAATGTATTACGTAAAGCATGCCTCTACTGTTGAAAATGTTGTTATATTTAAGAGCAAAGTTGTGGAATTATCAACCTGTCACATAGATTAAACCATCATGAAATAAAATGCAAAACTGTTGGGATCCCATTGGTGCAAAAGCCAATAAATAAATATTTTGTACCAATGTTTGTATAAAATAAAAAACAAGTATAGTCTATTTTTTTACTATAACATGCAGTAGGTCTGAAGACAACACCTGGCCTCCCAAGTCATCATAAAATAAATGAGTTTTTCTTCCCTGTAAGATTTAGACTGATCTGTCTAGCAGTGTATTGCCCAAGTGATGACAACTTGAGGGACTTTAAACCAAAAGGAAGACACAACAGTGCCAAACATAGGGTTAAATGACCCGTTTGACCAGCAGGCGATGCTGGAATTTAGGTTTAAATTTTAACAAGTTGGTGATTCGGATGTGTGTAAAAGAATATATATATATGTTTTACTACATTAGTACAGTTTGTCTTAAATTTAGGGGAATCATCAGCATATCAAAAAAATAACTGAGATCTTGGTGTTTGTGGTCAGATTGTTATTGAGGCCTGGTATTGCATTCCAGCATCATACTGCCAAAATACAGTTTTAAAGCGAAATATTTTAGATTCCAACAGGTAGCTGTTTTTCATGTATGCTGGCTTTTTGACAAGGCTTTTAAATATGCGGAAATAATGTGCATGTCATGAAACAAAGTGCTTTCATGGCTATAAAATATGCACCCCTGTTTTTATAGTTACGGTGCATTTGGATAAGGGGTAACAGTAAGTTACCTTTTCTGGGACTTCACTGTCTTTTATTTAATTTAATTTTGTTAATGATAAATAATGCCATAAACATCTTGAGATGAATGTGTAATAAATGCATTATATGCAGTTTGTTGTTGTCATAATTATCAACCAGTGGTCAGAAATTCTCCAACAAAGTCCTCTTCAGTTGGAGGCACTTCCAACATTTGGCGTACTGAACAGTAAATTTTCCCCTGTGCAGACAAAGTCTCTGCACAACATATAAAATAAATGGAATTGTAAAGTAATTGTGTCATTGCTACAGCATTCGCAGTAAATGTGACATCTCAAAGCTGTGGCATTTATGCATGGCACCTTTCAATTCAGCTGAAAATCAATTTATTCTATACTAATTGACACATTGAAAAGCGAAGCTTGAGTGTTATTCAATCAAAGCCACGTGTCTGTAAACCATTCATAGGCAAGGCGGGCACACAAATGGGCGAGGTTGTGGTTTACTCTAATTATAGACTGGACAAATTGATGACTGGCCTAATATTGTTTCTTGTCATGATCCAGGTTTAGACATTGTCTACCCATATTGTAGGAGCACATACATTGGTCTGAACGATTGGGCAGGAAAAACTATTCAAAATCCCCAATAGCAGCTACTTGACCTGCCTTAATAGAGGGAAGCAAGAGATTTGAACAGTCTTTGGTAATGCAATTAAGAGCAACTAGTTTTGCTTGTGATGTCTTTAACATTACATGTTCTCAGTGTTATAGACATCAAAAAATATCTTATTTTTCACAGGATGTTATGAGACAGCCATACAGGAACAGGAAATTAACGCAGCATTTATTCTAAACGATGGTATTTATTCTTTATTTCAGAATTATAGATGGCAGATTTCTCACTTGTACTGTACTAACTTGTAAATGTATGTGAATATGCTGTCTACAAAAGGTTGAATTGTATTTGAGTTCCTTTTTTTCATTATATAATTTTTTTTAACAATGTAGATACAAGAAATACTTCCTTGTATGTAAAATGTTTTTAGGAAGTCACATAAGTTTCAATCAATTTGGATTATTTTCCCTATATCTTAATTGTGTTTTTATGCAGTGTAATTGATTTTTGTCAGTAATGGATATCTTGTTAATAGGCTTTTTATTGGTAAAAACTGTGGATTTAAAAGTGAAGGTAATTATTTTGTTAACCTGTCGTTTGAACACTTATTGTTTCAATTCACACATTTAATGTCTTTTTAAAGAAAGGGAGAGTTTCCAAACACTGGAAAGATGGAATGTTTGATTTATACATTTTGATACAGTGAAAAAAGATGTTTATGATGGGACATTAAATCAACATTTTAAAGGATGCAGTGAAGTCTTGCACCAGATGCTTGGTCAAGTAAACCCAGAGTGTGTGTTCCTACTCTGTGCCTTTATTGTCTTACAGACACAAACACTTGTATAGGCTCTTTTTTCTTTGGTTTATGTCTTTTGAATATGAGTTTTTGTGTTAATATTACTTCTTACTGAACTGGAATATAGTTAATATGTCAGACCTGGTTGTTTACATATTTCAGTCCAAACTATAGAGATGCGTATGTGAACCATCATACCTCGAAATGATTTACCTCTGAATTATTGAAGAGATTTTACTGCTGTATTCCTCTGTGACTTTGCACTCATTTTTGAATTGTTGTATTGCATAATTACATGGTATTTCTTTCTTAGTGTTTGATTTAGGTTACATTTAAGCTAGAGTGAGGCATTGTATCACTATTTATTCTGCTTATAGGATTATAGCCATCAACAATGAATAAGTATTACAGAACTAAAGGCCATTTATATTTGTGGTAAACCTCATGAAACATGATTTGTTAGATATGGGACCAATTTACAAAACTTAACATATGTTAAAGCTTGTCAGAGTCATTGAGGTAAAGAAATACTTTTACAGTTTATCTGAAACATTTTTCACTGCCATTGTCATTCATTCACATATCTTTGAAATATTGCATTTTTTGTCTATATCCTTCATTACTTAAACTCCTCTTGCTAATAAATGGGAAAAGCAAATCCAAGTTGTGTTTGCCTTTGTTATGTAACCATAATTACTTTTGATGCTGATCAAACTTCAGCTTTTTATACCAAGATATACATACAAAAGGTTGTATCCATTAGTTTGTGTATCATCCATCGCTGCCTTCTCTGTGGTTTGTCATACATCGATTGCTTTTGAACTTTCTAATTTCTGCAGGTCCTTCAATCAAATGCTGACCACTGGAGAAATGGTTTTTAATCAAACTTGCAAAGTGGACTGAAAACTGGACTTAGATTTTGTCAAAGTGCAGAATTTTTATACAAAATAAGTCTAGGAATTTTCAATATAAGAAATGTATGTACTTTTTTCTTTGTTTCCAACAAGCACAAGACGTGATATATGCGTACGCACATCCTTTCTGCATGACAGCCCCTCCCTGCTGAGCAGTACGCAGGTTGTAGGTCATAGGAGCATTGACCCTCTTGCTAATCTGTTGTACCATTAAATCAGTCTCAATGTTACCAAAAAAAAAAGTAAATTTTAAATGTAAAAGTGTGTTTTTTTTCTCTAGTCCTGATTTATTAATATTGCATGCTTAAGGTTTTTGCTTTGAATTATCAAGTGTTAATTAACATATAGCACTATTACTATAATATTAAACACAAGAAAGTATTAAAAGAAAGCAGAAATAACTGAGAAAATATGTTTGTTTAATGTGTCCAACTGTAATATTCCTTAAGATGTCTGACACCCTATTTTTTCTCTTTACACGCTAATGGAAATAGCATTAAGACATTATTAATGCTAATTCACAAGGTAATAAAAAAAATTAGATACTCCACTGACACGGCTTAAGAATGGTTCTTAGGTTGTGAACTATAGGCAATAAAAAGGTTTTGTCTCGTCCTTGAATATTGATCACTATTAGGGAACATTTTCATCCCTTCCTATTCTGACTCAATCAAAGTTTAATCTTTCAAAAATGCTGGCTTTGTAGGAAATTAGATCTTTACAATGGGATATGGGGCTTCCTTATATGAATGATGCATGAAACATGTCCAAAATCCCATAAAGCAATATAGGAGTCCCTTTCACATGTAAAAACATTTTCTCACATGTTTTATATTTTGAAGTTATAATACGTTTCATATTTTGAAACCCCTCTGGGAAAATATTTTATATGGAAAAACATATGTGACACATATGACCTTCATATGTGTTTTCATTTGGCAGTGAGTCAGTCAAAGTGGAACGATACTCTTCCACTCTCCGTTCATTCAGAGGAAGGTGGTTGTGCGTGTGGTGTGGCTGTCTATTATGACACAAGCATAATTGTCAGTTTCAAATACCTATGCCCACAATCAAGCCAAGACTCTACTACTGGCATATTTTTTTAATGTGTTGATTCATAGTAAACATAATGTTTATGAACATAGTAGTTGTACATAATTGGTCACAAATACATAAAAAGTGACCAAAGGAAGGTTGAAAGTAATAAAATCCCGATGTTTACTGCACCTGTAGGTATGACTGTGTTGGCTGCGGCCCCCATATTTTCCTGTATTGTGCATGTATTACATGGTATGGTTACCTTTTTATATATATTTTTTCTAATGGCTGCCATCTCAGGAAACTTCCTGTATTTTTTCTAACTGCCCAGCTCCTTATGAAGCATCTCTTTTCACCTCCATGAAATCCCCCAAGAGATTATCTCCGGATTGTGGCACATAGTTCATCTCCTGTGTCAGGAAATCATTCTGCCCTGGACTCAGTGCCAAAATCAGTCTCACATCCGGTGTTCAACCCCTAAACTAAAGGCCAAACTGAAAGAATGAATCAAAGATTTAAAGCCTTCATGTACTTCCACTAACTCATCTGACTGGAGCTCGGTTCTGCTCGGGATTAAGTATGCTCGTTGATGAGAAGGATAACTCAGTTACTTCTACTCATCACCCCATTAGACATTACAAACATACCTAAAGGACAACCTGCTCCTAATCACGCATCTAGACAAAAGTTATGGCCTTCTCATGACATAAAATCAACCTCCATGTAGCTTTGTGCAAGATTCATCAGTGTATTTGAGGTAGTTAAATCATCGATCCTACTGCTGTTCCTCTCTTCCTTCCACACATCCATCGTACCTACCATGTTTTCCAAGTTATATCAGTTCTTTCCGGCACCCTCTTACCAGTCACCTCCTCCTGTCTGGGACTTTGAGGGACACCCAACTTACTTGTTTGATGGCTTGTACACTTCTATCTGCAAGGTCGTGATTGACAGTACCTTGTGGATTGGGAGCATTTATGCTGGTGTCCACCTGTTTTCTTTAAGCAACTAAACCCAATCCTCGCTGTGTCTCTGAATCCCCTGCCATTATTTGCTTTAATAACAATAACCTCTGGATCATCTTTTCACAGCTGGCAGCTACTTGATTTCACATTTTTGCAACCTGTCGGCCCTTGTACGATTCCACTTCCTTTATACGCTCCATCATTGCTGTCCTCAGCAAAAACCATCCACTTCCGCACAAACCGCCTTGAACAGTTTCTGTTCATTCTCAATGTTTTCCATCCTTCTTTTTCATCAGTGAGCTCATTCCATCCATCTTCACTATTTCCTCTTGTTATTCAGCTGATCAGTGAGAGTTGCATACCTCTTCAGATCAAGATCTTCACTCTACTCGTCATTACTGTATTCAATAAACCTTTTAAACTTTCTTCTGGTCTCCTGGGAGTAATTGTAGCCAAACCATAACAGCATAATTCACTTTAAAGGTCTTAAAGATAATTTAAGTTGGAGAAAAGGAGGTAAGTACATTAGTCATCTTGTACTGCTATGAACTTTCACATGGAGGTTTGAGAATTATTGAGAGTTTGAGAAGTATTAAGGTCTAATTTTCTTCTAAAGATCAAATGTAAAATGAAAGAAGAAATCAGGTCACATATTTATTGTCGCTTTGTCTTTTGTAAGGCGTGGGAAACATGAAAGGTTTATTTCCTGTTTGAACTGACGGCACATTTCAGCTTTTACAGGTAGAGGCTTTGGGTGCTTGTCTGAAAATAGTACCTTAACTGTAGGAAATGGAGTATAATAAAACATATATTTTATATATGATCTTTGATAACCTGTCTATCTGGAAATAGCACTTTGATTCAAAATTGCAATTGAATGACTTTAGTAAAACAGTATATAAATTAATAACTCTGATTGGATTGCTGCACTTAATTGTTAGATGAACTATCAGAAATTACATACAGCACAGGTTTCTTCTATTTTAATGTTTCACCTTATTTGCACTATGACAGCCACACTTCATAGAGCTTGATTAGGATTTTAAGTAATGCAACAACACACAGTAGTGCATAATTGTGAAGTGAAAGAGAATGATACAAGGCGGTGAAATCATTGGTGAATCATTAACATTTTAAAATCAGACATTTTTCATGCATCTGCATAGAAACTGAAACCTTCACTCATTCTTTTTTTTACAGGAAGCCTCAAGCTCAGGCAGAATAGATAGGGAACTTTGGTTACATTAACTTTCACCTACTTTGAGATTCTGAACTGGGCCTGGACTTTAACTGGGACATTTTTTTTAAGGTTTATCGTTGGCTTCGATTAAAAACAAGAACAGTAGGTTAATAAAATTGTGTGCTGATTGTATTAGATGACAAAATCAAATGCTTATGTAAAATGCTGATTATTCAAAAATGATTTTAATGACAAAATATAATGCCTCTCCATGATGTGTTTATCATATAAAGCACTTAGAACTGCCCTGCTGCTAAAATTTGCTACAAAAATACAATTGATTTTAACACTTAAATACCAAATGATCTAAACTCTTCCTGTGTTACACCTCCAGCCTAGTGTCTGGTTGTTCAACTTCTGCCAACGTCCTTGTCCCTGTTGATAAGAATCCCCTCAGGAAGATGATGCTATTAACACGTTTCACAGTATGTGTGGGCTGTCGAACATAATTTCGAGGATTTCAGCTACTCGCAAGTAGGCCAAAAAGTGATTGTTTAGGTTAAATTTTGGTATGAAAAACTTCAATCTTTCGTTTTTATCATCTCAGGTTGCTCTATTACATAAAACCCAACTAAAATAAATGATTAAAGTTTATAACTCTTACTTGTTTCACCTATGGTAAACATGTTGCTTTGTAAAACAACAACAACAACAAAAAACATACCATTTAACACATTTGTTCCACATAATTGATCTTATGACAGACATGATTCCTGCTGTGCTTCAGCACTGTTTTATTCCCCTAATTGACTCAGGCAAAAATTACAAGTGATTTTATTAATATCTACATTTAGTGGGAGATGACTGATTTTGCAATGTACATGCAGAGATTATCTTTGATATTCCTGTGTAAATGAAATAAACGTTTTTAGTAATAGTTTCCCCATGAACTGGGAGCGACTACCTGGAGCGAGCTGCTCACCAAGCTGAGTTTGGGCTAATTTGTCTGTGTGGTCCAAGCGCAGAGTCTGAAAATTAGGCGCTTTGGACAATTGGATCCTCACTAATATAGATCACCAGATGCACTGGCACACCTCGGCACCAGAGATGCGGTCGCCACCTCTCCAGGGGAGTCTGAGGTAAATATTCATTTGTGACAAGATGAGCATGGCAGCTGCCTGCTGATCTGTCCGTTCACATGATTCTTGAACAGGAAGCAGTGAAAATCAGACTGTGGTGGCAAACAGCTCCAGTACCTCTGGTAATAAGTCAAGGCTGGATCTCCGCTAAAGATGACAGCATCGTGGGTGGCAGCATGTCAAAAAAAAGCCCACTTCAGTAGAATGCTCTTGTTCAAGGAAGTGGCTTGGTGGTACTCTTAAACCATGAAACTGAGAGGGGAAAAAAAGAGTGTGCAAGACATAAGGCACTTATATTATTTATAGCCTAAAGACATAATAAACCTGCACAAAAGCAGTACTGAAGCTGCTTTTCAGAAGACTGTGTCTTATTAAGTTAAATGAATCTATGCCAGCCACCTGATGAAAATGAGTTTCTCTTTGTAGTCTCTTTTTTTTTTTTTTTTGTTCAGAGCTTGTGGCAGAAAATATTTCCACAACATATTTTGTTCTGCAGCCTGCTCATAATGACAGGAAGTGATGCACTGCTCTTCATTTGTGCCTTTGGCAGGTCTGTTAATGCACCACAAATTCAGTTCACCTGCCTCAGTGCTGCATGCCCACATGCTGTGTTACTGGCAGCGCGTGTTGCTCTAACCTTTACTTCTCAAGAGCGTTTGGTTTAGACACCTATAGGAATACAAGCAACGCAAATCCTGATTTAGTTTTACATGTAGAGTGGAATTCAGGATGCTTTATTAAAATATAAGGGCACTTTACGGATGGGTCAATTGATTAGTTTGTAGTAATGCTCTGAAGTCAATGAACTGTATTTTATAATGTATCTATAGTCTAATCAAATATGCATAATAAATAAAATATAACTCTTTGCTTTTGAAATGTAATGTAACATTAGATACTAAAAGCAAAAGCACTATAAGTTAATTAAAAAAGGCCAATTATAGACTTCTAATGCATAGTGTGAACACTTGAAATCTGGACCCTAGACGGTTTTAGGGGTTTTCACAAGTATTTCGTGTCTTTGGAGCTCCCTCTATAGGACAAAGATGAGAAGCACCAAAAAAAGGCAGCATTCTTGTTGTGGCAATTTCGTTTTAAATTAATAACTAATCTAAAATATGGCTTCTGACACATTTATTTAAACATCTCCCCTGATAACGATTCAAACTAATGTCAATTAATATATATTAATATTAATATGTTATAGAAGTAACATAACCTCAAA
>JAVLVB010000078.1:671094-706246 GCA_032876305.1 Orestias chungarensis | reverse complement strand
AATATATATATATATATATATATATATATATATATATTTATATATAAAGAGAGAGACAAAGAGAACGAGACAGACAACGAGAGAGAGAGAGAGAGAGAGAGAGAGAGAGAGAGAGAGAGAGAGAGAGAGAGAGAGAGAGAGAGAGAGGAAGGCTGGTGCATGTTAATCTGCACAAGATCTCCCATTTGGGAAATGGCATCAAGAAAACTGAGTTAATCAGTAGTCCTACTGTATTTTTTGCATGGAGAACACAGGTATTGTGATAGTGGATGACCTTTATTGGTCACAGTTTGGTTATACAACATATTGTCCATGTAGCGGTTAGATAAATAATCAGAATGGACTAACTTGAAACAATCTTAAGGTAGCAAAAGTAATATTTACAGAAACAAACAAAAATACAGTCTTTCAAAAAGTGAGAAGAGAAAAACATGCTCTAATTAAGCAAGAGACATAAACAGAAAGAAACAGGCAAAATTGAATTACTACACAAACTGTGCGTAATATCATCTCATGTAGTTTTGCAAACCACCAAATATGTTAAACGTAAAAGCAGCAGAAACATTAGAGGAAGTTATTTCTGTCAAAAACAGGACATTTAAGAGAAGGGATTGTCCTCACCAGAACCACAGCTGATGGACAGCTGTCATTGTAATAAAACAAATACAATGCTATTCCATGGAGCCTTTTTGTTCCATGCAATGTAAAAGGTGGAACATAAATCCACATTTACAGTGCCCTGCAAAATAATTCAACCCATCCGAAATGTTTATGTTTCAACCACAAACTTCAGTGTATTTCTTGTCACAGACCAAATAAAAAAAAATGTTTCTGTGTGGGAGTAAACTTATTAAAAAAAATCTTGTTTCTACACTTTTAATGTGATAACCATAAACGATAACCAGTCAAACCAGTTGTCTTTAGAAGTTTGTGTATTCATAAATGAAGTCTGGTAGTGTGTGGTTTAATTTTGATATGAAGCCAGCTGAGAAGATCTCTGTAAGAGCCTCCAAATTAAAAATGTGGAAACAATCATTGTGAAATAATTTTAAACCTACCAAAGCATGGTCTTCCACATAAACTAGCACACCAGACTACGGACTGTTGATGAGACAAGCAGCCAGAGACGTCCAGACATAAAACATATCATTAATAGAGATTGAAAAATCTGTGTTCCCAGATGCATTTCATCCTATGTAAGTGAACTTGAATAATTTTAAAAGGAATAGAATTGGAATATATATTTCCAAATCTGGTAAAGAAATAATATATGAGAGATTTGCAGATGCAATAATATGCTATTCTGTTACCAACATCTCCATTAAATACATTTTAGCTTGTGGTTTTAACATGAAAAAACATTGAACATTTTAAGAGTATTAATAATTCTGCAAAGCTTGATTTAGTGTAAGCACGAGATCCTCATGTCAGGGTCCAGAGTACAGTTACTACCATAGGTATTAGAGAGGCCTAATGCCAACAGAAAAGGCAGTGCTTGAGCAGGTATTTAAAAGCCAGAACATCTTGCTGTTAAGACAGGATTGGATATTGTATTCAATGGTGAGCAACACAAAAACGATCTGGTCCCTTTCACCTTAAAAGGACTTCAAATAAGAAGGAGTTCCTCCAAACGTCTACTCTCCCATTTAGACTTATACACATAAGCAATGACAGCTTAATTTTTAATCGGATTTGTTTTTCTTGAAATTATGAATTACAAAAACAAAAAAGAATCATTTATTTTCTTACTAAAATATTTGTTTTAAAAGCACATATTTATTAACCACACATAAAAATCAAACTAACTGAGATTTTACTTTTATTAAGCAACTTGAGAGAAAAATAATCAATTCCTTTAGTCATCCGATCCTAGTGTAACACTAATGTTGAATTAAACAAACTCAACTGTGTCTTAAATCATGTATAAAAATAAATAAGAACCTTCTACATCGAGGCATCCAACAGCATCCAGCAGCAATCCAGAAATGTCCTTTGAGTTATCATGTGAAACTGCTAGTTCATTGGTTTAGAAGAACCACGGCTACAGGAAGGGACATTAATAGCGGCAAAACCCAAGGCGATGATTGAAACAGGACACTGATTGCAGAACAGATTAAAAGATGCCCTGTAATAGAGAAAAAAATACGTGTGACTTCAGATATTACAGACTACTGGGAGAGCCAAAACCGGGCGAACCAAGCAGAACTCACTGTGGTGAATAGCCATGCTGTTCTCCTTCCAGCTGTTGCCCTGGTAAACCCTGCAGGTGTAGGTGTAGGGCTTCTCGTCGGCCATAGGCGCCCAGGTTAGGCGGCACAGATTGGGGGCCACAAGGCTGACGTTGCTCCTCCGTCGGTCGTCTGTGGACACGTAGACGACGGCGTTGGGATAGGTGGAGCCCACCAGCCGGCTGTCTTGGCGGTACTCACAGTAGGGACCAGGGACCGTGTCGCTGGCCAGGAACTCACAGTCTACCCTGACATTCCTCTCTAGGTATGTCAGGCACGTAAATATCTGGGGCCCGAGAGGCGTGAACAGGTATGTGTACACGGAGCTCACTGAAAAAAACAATACAACCAGATTAGCTATCCATTATACTTCCATAGGTCAGCAGTGAGTTTTTATTAACGATAAAATCTATAAACAGCACAGATTTATACGTTACTTTCTATATAGGTATATTTTAATTTCCTTTGGTTGACTAATCAAAATTCCAATTTGGTTCAGCTTTTGCTGCAAACGTGAGCTATAATCAACCAAGCACAAAAAAGGGCACGAGGTAAAAGAAGTACATTGTACAGTTGACGTCTCTAATAGTAAGCATTAAAATAGAAGGATTTCCTCCCCTTAGAAGGGAAGTTTCATTTTAAGATACTTCTTTTTCAAGACAAAGTGAAGCTATCAACTAGTTGCTTGCTCACTTTTTGTTATGCGCACCAGTTGCGTATTTTTACTTTTATATGTGTCTGTATTTTCATAATTCCTTGTTTGTCAATTGTGAGTGTAGTTTTGTTATTCCCATAGTTTGTGTTTTAAATGTTAACAAGTAAGGGTTTCTTTTTTGAAATATATTACTGAGATCAGGTTTTTAGTTTATTCTTTGTGTTTGTTTAATTTCTCTACAATTGTTTAAATGTATTTCCGTACATCTGTGTCCCTTCTGTTTGTATTTCAGATACAGATTTCTATCCCTTTTCTCCCCTTTCTTTATCTGTCATGTTTCCCCAGCCTGCTTGCTTCATTCACTCCTCGGTTGTATTTTCTTCTCCAATCTTCAGTTTATTCCACTGATTTTTGTACTGTTTTCAATGTTTTTGCTGTGTCAACCAAGCTGTTAATCTAGCCTTTTAGGAATAAATAATTATCATTACCTCTGCCTCTACTCTTTGTTTGGGTGCAAAAAAAAGGCATTATCACACTAACTGCACATTGTAAAAAAAAACAAACAACTGTGCCTATCTAAAGCAACACTTATTAAAATATGAAGTTGAAACAACATTTGGAAATCTTCTATCCATATGCAAGCAACTTTTAGGTGGTTGTACTTTAAATTAGCTCCCGTTTTAAGACTCAGGTTTGAGGCAATTATCTAAAGTGCATTGTTTTTGGAAAGCTTATGATTAAGATCATTTTCTAATATATTGTAGAATTAAAAGAAAAGTTAAATAAAACAGAGAAAGAATAGTTACTCAGTTTGTCTGCTGCTTTTATTTTGTGATAAAATAGGTTTTCTTCTAGTATTGCCCTCTAATTAACTCATTTGTGCCTGTTAAAGAAAAGGTGCCACGCCGATTTGTTACTGTGAGCAAGTATGACACAACCTTAATGTTAAATCCTCTTCCAGGATACTGCAGGTAACTTAGAACTTGTAAATTGTGTTGTAGTTCAATCTTTAACCCTCTTTTGTAAATTGCTCTGCTACACGGACGTAATTTCGGGGGGGGGACACAGGGGACATGTCCCATGGAGTTTTTCAAATGTCCGATTCGATCCCCTCCACTTTTTACTCCTCAAAAACAGTAAAATTGTCAGCACTACAACCAGGCAAGAAACAACCGCTCAAGCTGAAGCTCGCTTCTCTGAGTTTAGACCGCCCACCAGCACTTGATTGGCTCTCTGTTGTTTGGATCTCTTGTGTGATTGGCCGTCTCCACCGTCACTCATTAGAAGCTAACCAATCAGCGCCATAGAGAGAGAGTTTGGACACTCCCATTGACTTCCATAGAAAGAAGCATGGAGCTGCTAAAAGCTCCAAACACTGCACCCCTACCTGTTCTACCTGGCACTGGAGAACTCGCAGCACACACACTATATCATGGAGAAGCTGTGGAACGATGTGCTGGCCGGGGAGTGTGTGTGCGCGCATGTATATATTTATATATATATATATATATATATATATATATATATATATATATATATATATATATATATATATATATAGTTCTAGTATATAAATAGTGTAGTAGTCATAGTAAATAGTAAAAGTGGTTCTTTTTTTATGAAGCATGTTTTGCATTTTACCCTTTTTACAATAAATAGTTTTGTCATTTATTTTTGCACAATTGAGTTATTTTGTCATGTAATCTGATTTCACCGACAAACTGTTTCAATTAAATTTATATTTTAATCAGTGAATTATAAATAAAAGTTCTCACAAGCTCAATCAACTAAGTTTGCAAAAGTTATATTATTTATGTCTTCTACAAAAGTTAAGCATTCATCCCAGGTCTTAAATCAAAGGTTGTAAGTTATGAAACACTGGCCACACTCTCATGTTAGGTAAGTAAACTTCTGGGGGAAAGTGAAAAAGTCTTTTTCGGACCATAAGTTGTTTTAAACTGACTTATGGGGCTGAGATATTTGGATCTATTCGGAGCTACATGAACCACGCGACCACCTATCTGCGAGTTCAGAGTTAAAAAATACTCGTCCCCCCACTTTTGAAATCTAAATTTCGTCCATGCTCTGCTAAATGCATAAATGTAAAAGTAGATGTAAATGGGGAGGGTATGTTCATAGTAATGCATCACATTGTTTTTTTTAACAACGCAGTGTTTTTTTATTTAGGAAAGAGATGTAATTTTGGTATCATCTGACCAGAGGATCTCCGTCTTTTATCAGTTTTACCCAACCCTGGTCCTCAGGTTCCACTGTTCTGCATGTTCTAAGTGTTTCCTGCTGCTGTATACATGGTTTAAATAAATGATGATTAACAGGTTCTTGCAGCAGTTGGAGCCAGGACAAGGACATTATGTTCGTTTGACCCGAGGACCTGGGTTTAGGAGCACTGCTTTACATCTTTATGCTCCCAACCGGACTTGTGACTGCTTTCAAACGTGACCTTCTACATAAGGGCCACATTTGTAGATGTGTACTCAATTTGGAGAGTTATAGGCGGTATGTTGCTCTAGATATTATTTGGGGGCTATCACATTAAGAGTGGCTCAAAACAAATGCCCACCACACTTTTGCAATTCATGTTTAAACATATTATTTTCTTTCCACGTGACAATTTAGTGCAACATAATTTCACCTTATAACATAAAATCCTAATTACTAATTTTGGAATACATTTGCCAAAGCTTAACGCTGAAGCAGAATGTTTTGCTGAGTAAGGCTTGTCTCACTTGCTTTTTTATGAGGATTACATAACCTTGTGAAGAAGCTATTGGTTTCTGCTTTGAAAAGGATTTTAAATTCTATTCTACTTTTTGGCCGATATGTATTCCTTCTTTTCAAAGCAATTAAAACTTTTTTTTACCTTGTTTGAATGGATGAGTAGGCTACAGTGGCCTGCAACATATTTGTAAGTATATATATAAAGTGAGTTAGAAAAATGACAAATGATAAATGACAACCACATACTGTGAGTTTGATGAGTTATCGTTATCCTGCCAAAGAGAAGGCAAGCCGCGACCAGTAGATGCAGCTCCATGGCGAGGGGTTTCTCTCCGATCAGACCTTCACACCACAGTCCTCCCTGGCAAAGTTTAACAGGACGGGAGCATGGATGTAGTTATCATGCATGCAATGAGTTATATGATAATGTAAAACTAGAAAATTCCGGAAGAAATTTTGATGGTGCCAGCCAGTTGTGCGTGTCCGCGGGGTCCCGATTACTGCATTAAAAAGGTTAGAAAACTTATTTTAGCTAAAGTTGGCTTAAATTCTAATTTAAACCATGTAGCTAATGTTAGCATGTAGGTCATCATTAGCTAAATTAGCTAAAATGCTAATGTTAGCTTAAATGCTACAATTACTGAGGGATCTTAATTACATGTTAAATGACACCTAATGTCTGCATTTAGTAGGTAAAGTTTAGCTTATAATCAGAATTAGCTTACATGCTGATGTTAGCTATAATGCTAATGTTAGCATGTTGGTTTTCATCAGCATGCTAGGTTATCCTAATATAGTTGATGTATTACGCACAATGTAGTATATAAGCAAATATTAGCTAAAATGCTAACATTAACTTAAATGCTAATTTTAGCTATAAAGCTAATGTTAGCATGTAGGTTATCATTAGCATGTTCAATTATACTAATATAGTTGATATATGACACACACAGTAGTGTATAAGCAAGTATTAGCTAAAATTCTAACATTAGCTTAAATGCTATCATTACTATCTGGGGTCTTAATTACATGTTGTCTGACAACTAATGTCAGCACTCAGTATGTAAAGTTTAGCTCATACATCAAAATTAGCTTAAATGCTAATGTTAGCTAAAATGTTAATATTAGCATGTAGGTTGTCATCAGCATGTTAACTTATCCTAATATAGTTGATGTATTACGCACACTGAATATGGGAAATAAGGGAATTGTTTTCATTTGGTTCTTTCACACGGTTCTTTTCAGTTTCTACTTGATCTATCTGAATCCAAATTCAGCTGAAATTGACTCTTAGTCGAAAAAGCGTAACAGACTAAATATCAAAACGTTGGAAAAACGTATTTATTTTAATAAAAATGTGTGAAGAAAAAACCCAGTCCACGAGCATCCTCATTTCAAACACATTCGCTTAAATTTTCACTTTATGGTTCATGTTCACATGATTTATTGACTGTATCTAAGAATATCACATATTTTTAATTTTACTTAGGTTATTAAATAATACAATATATAATATACATTAACATACAGCGAGTTAATTATTGTTTACACTGGTTCATCAAATCAGTCTATCTACGTTGCCTGTAGGGATTTTTAATGTCCAGCAGGTGTCAGTATTCAGAGACACAGTATCGACACAGTATCAATACAGTTTTGCTATGGGTTGAAACGCTTCATGACGCCTCATCTACCCATCACTAACCAACGTCATCTGCCAGGGCGTTTACAACATGGATAGTTGCGCCACAAATTACGCTAGTTTTAGCAGCAGGTGGATAAACTTAGCGGGAAGATGACGAAGTGGGGAAAATATAAGGAGAGTCGCCGTAGCATTACGAAGGCAGAGCTTCGGAGATAGACTTTCATTGGATTCCTGTCGGACATACCTACTAACTGAGCTTTAAGTGTGATGAGACGGTAAACGTTCAAAAATTCGTGATTTTCGTTTTCGCAACTCCATTCATTCCTATGGCGTTTGGGGACGTGGTTTTTTCGCAAATAACTTCGCAACGGATTCTCATCTGTGAAGAAGAAATAACAGCACCCATCTCGAGATCGAGCCGCGCGTTTTGATATATAGTTTGTGGGGGTGCACGCTACGGTTGGGGCCGCATTGCCTCTGACGGAATAACATTAGAAATAAGAGTCCAGTTTAGAGGTTTACAATAATAGGGGCCTCCACAGGAGGCAGTGCATTGCGAAGTTCCCTAATAAGGGAACTGCGACACACAGACAGAAAAAAAGAATAAACGCACATATGTTATCGTACATAAAACCCTAAATGCGGGCCTGGTTTTATCTGCAGCCCGCACGCACACAGGACTACGCCTATGCGGTCTCATTCCACTGCAGCAAACTGCATGGGCAGTTTGTCCTTTGCAGGAGAAACACCCTGACAGCCACACAACTTGCCATCCTCACGCAAAAGCGCCTTAAGATCTCGGTTACTTATAAAAACGGAGTTGGATTTCTTTTGTCAATGAGTCTTACCTGATGTTTGGTCCCAGAGTGACGCGTGCGGCTTTGCTGCGCTGATGCTCCGCTATGCGCTGCTGCAGCACCTGCACCAGCAGCCTCAGCACCGACTGAGGATGGGCTTGAGCAGCCGGTCCTCCCTTAAACACAAAGAGACGCTCAGGCTAGATATCAAAACATATCAATGTACATCTGTTTACACTGTTTTCTAATTTACTATATTGCTGATGTCAGCTTATTTCGGTGCTGGGGATCCAAAAAGACACTCGATGTTAACGTGAAGTTTATAAAAAACATGTCATTAATTGAATTCAGCCCTTTTTTAACTGTATCACTTAATGTCACTGCCACATGTTTAAGCCGAGGTTTACTTATTGACCAGGAAATGTGAAGACTATCAACTCTTATTATTATTAAGAAAAACAGCCTCCCCTGCAGGATAAAAAGATGTAAAACAATCATAAAAGATAGATGGATGGATGGATGGATTGGGTAGATAGATAGATAGATAGATAGATAGATAGATAGATAGATAGATAGATAGATAGATAGATAGATAGATAGATAGATAGATAGATAGATAGATAGATAGATAGATAGATAGATAGATAGATAGATAGATAGATACCTCTATCATAGATACCTCATTACAAATCAGTTTGAATAAGTTTCCTATCTAAGGAGCCCCAGCAGATTGCATCGAGTCAGTGACTTGCAGCATTCACTCCTCTGGAATCAGCGGACCGGAACATTGGCTTGTGTTTGTCGTTGACTTTACAGCAACTCCTCATACTGAGCATGCCCAGTATAAGGGCCCAGTACAAGCAGCCATCTGCCACGACCGACTGAGGGGTTATATAAGTTTTATAAATTATCTGTGTCTGTTTTTCAGCTGTTGGACAACACTGGATACAGACTTTTACAAGTATTCACACCCCTTCAAGTTTGATTATATTTTTCATATTGTGGCTATAAACTTTAATGTCTTTTATTTTATGTGTTATGCCCCAACACAACTCCGTGGAAGAAGGGAGATCCATTTTGAATCACTTTGTAAATAAAATCCATTTATATTAAGGCAACTTGGTTTTAAATGCCTTGTCATGTGGCAGGAAGAAGCTGGACTAGATAAGGACCAGGAGTGAAAAAAAAACTTAATAAAAGACTAAGGAACACAAAATACCCCCGATTAGATAAAGTTGCTGCACAGCTTAGACAGAATTAGATCATAAAACAATATCTCAAGTTTTTAGTACCTTACAGAGTCCTGGTAAATCCTTCAGTTTAGCATAAATAATCTGCAAATTAACCTAAATGAAGCAATCCAGGAGCTCATCTGCACGTTGAAAACAAAACACTCCCGAAATGTTTTTGCAGTTGCATAATATCTGAAAGTTCAGTGCTATCAGGAAGCTTCACTGTCTCTCTATACATTGATGGTTTGTGGCACTACAGCTAGAAAGCCAATCAGTGAGGCTTGTTGTAAACTCTTGTGAAGATGCAAAACAAAACATTCAGGTTAAATTCCATAGCTTCATGATGGACATAGTTATGTTTGTTATAATAATGCACTCTTCGTAGGATGATTGGTTGACTACAAACTGGTGGGCAGTGGTTTTGCTTCCTGTTTCTGTGTGATCAGCTTCTGGTGTGTGTGTTTTTTTTTTTTTGTCTCTTCCTCTGTGACCTCTATTGTTCAAAAAACGTCGACATAAGTAATGTTAAAAGCAGACGTTGATGAAACGTCTGCTTTTTGAATTTAAAAAAAAGAGGACATCTATAGAAAGTATTTTGTTTCTTTTTTTTTTTACAAATTTAAAAATCTGGTAAACCAGGTAATCATAAAATACAGGCTCTAGGCTTTGAGGTGTCTTAAGATGCCCTAGACTTTTAAATGCATTACAGACTTTTGGCCAGTGTTGGCCTAGAAGGGTAAAATCTAATGAGTGTCTAGCAGGGTAGTAAGCGGCAAATCACTCAGTTGAATAGTTTAATTGGGTGAGTAACACAGGCCAAGCCTCTCCTTTAATCTGCAGTGTATCAGCAGCAGGATCCAACAGAACACCTCGGATCACAGAATCCCAGTCGAATACTCCTGGCAGAAAACCCAACAACCCGCTTTCTCAGGTATATATATATTAATGAGAAATGTTAATGGATAAAATAAAAAGCCTGGTAGAGCTAGTGTGTGGCCCCATAAGCTGGGATTTGTGCTGTTCTCAGACCTCTGCAAAACTTCTCTCTGTGCCCCAGGAGACTGGCTGTCCAGGAAGGACCTTGACAAAATGGATGAGCTGTTTTGAAGGAGATACAGAGGATTCTGTAGGTTTAGCTCAGTGAGTTACACAATATGGACTGAAGTTAAGGAACAGTTCATCTCATTTATGCACTAAGTAGGATCCATAAATGAAATATCTCTAGTAAATGTTTAGAAAATAGTATTGTCAGGTGAGCGATAGCACACTTAACCAAGCTTAAGTAACCATGCAGGAGAATCCCACACATGAAAACAGCATGTGGATCAGTGGTGTCACTTTTGTTGTGAAAACTCTGCTGCAGATTTTCCTGGGTTTTATTGAAATGTCTTTACAATCACATAGTAAATCAATTTTCCGTTACTGGATAGTGTTGTGTTAGCTAGCCCATTAGTTGTGTACTGGTTTCTAAATTGCCTTGCTATTACTATTAAAATATTAAGACCAGTTCTCATGTGATGTTTTTGCATGAACTTTAAATTTAATACCTTTTAAATCAAATCATTAAAATTGCGTAGGTGCCAGGTAGAGTCCCTTCAGCCTGTTATTGTGACTGTTGAGAAACCAAACCAAAAGAGTTCATCACTATACATTTGTTCTGCAAATACATATCTTATAGCTTCACATTTTATTTATGTCCTCTTACCTGTACACCCCTAAATAGAGTCCAGTGTAACAAATTTATGCTTATTCAGAAGAAATAAGTATACATAGTCCAGTATCATTTAATCTCAAAATACTTTTTCAAAGCCCTGTAAATGCTCACCATCACATCCCACATGTCTCGCAGATTCTGTATCCTAAATCTTTAAATTTTGAGTTGAAAGTTTGTGTATTGACATGTGATCCTCTGTGCCTTGGTAAAACAGAGTCGTGAAAAAATCGATAGCAAACCTCATGCAGCGCTGAAATGTCCCCAAAGTCCAGTGGAGCGGCATGCTCTCCCCTTCTCCTCCCTCTCTTTCTCTCTATTTGTCCCTCTCCCTCTCCCCTCTGTTTCTTCTATAAGCCGACCTCTACTGTATCTAACACCGGCATCGCACTGCAGAGCACCGAGGAGGACTCAAAATGCATCAGAGAAGGTGAGCATGATTCATAACCAATCATACCAATCAAAGTGCGATGTGAAGCCGTTCCCCTTTTCCTTCCACTCATCGGGATGAGAGTGCTTGGCTCCAAATTACAATGAAGCATTTTTTTGTGTGTGAAAGATTTGTGCGAGTCAAACTAAATGTTGCCAGACTGGCGCTTGTGGGGTCTTCATATAGTCGGCGTGGAAAGATGAATAATCCTCCTGTGCTGTCTACAGAGGTTAGACAAAGGAATGCGTCAATATTGGCAACTCACCAACGAAGTTTGCAGCTCGTGTCTGCAGGTTAAACAGTGAGGCTGTTGAGTGATCAGACGGGTGTAATTGGACTTTTTCCTGCTGAGCTATCGAAATAGGATATTCATCCGTCCTATATCTGATCTTTATCTTTACAGCACAGTCAGCAATATTAGTGTGGAGCCACAAAAATGTAGAGAACCTTTAGCAGGGGAAAAGAAAAAAGAAAGTTTCAGTTTCATAATTTATTTGGTCTATTTTTCTAGGAATCTTGGAAGAATGTTCCTACTGATTACAGTGTTACTCTTTGGTAAGATGATTTACTATTTGTCCTTTGTTTAATATCTTGTTTCGGACATTTTTTTTTTTTTACAACAACAAATACCCTCAAACTGTATCTTTTGATGCTCTTGCCAGGCTTTGCAACGGCTCAGAAGGTGGTTCAGTTGTCCTACTGCTCGGTGGCCGACAACAACCTCAGGATGGACTGCAAGTACGCACTTCCACCTGAGTCACCAGAACCCTTCTGCAAGTACATGCAGGGCGAGAGGGTCCTTGACACAACCGACCCTGACGAGGAGCAGCACGCCCCGTACAAGAACCGCGCCAAAGCACGCATCTTCCCCGGCAACATCTGCCGTCTGCTGTTCAAGAACCTGCCTAAAGGCAAATCCAACTTCACCTGCAACATCAGGCAGGGCGACTCGGCCACAGCCACCAAGACCTCAGTGGTTGAGAAAAGTAAGCCGCTCCCCTGACCGTCATTGTTCTCAGCGTCTGTGCAATTCCTGTTATTAAAAAGGAAACAAAATCATTGTCCTGAAATTGTAATACCCCCCACCCCCCACCCCCACCCCCTTTTTAAACAACTTTACAGAGCTCCTGCTTCCGTGCTCAGCACGGAGCGTCCTGTTGCAAAGCCGCAGCAGCCTACTGCTGACCTTGATGACTCTTCCTCCGCTGCTGTGAAAGCAAGGTCCATCCAGCTGCATCTGTTAACAGTCGCTTCCACAATCACTCGTTGACCGATTCTGGACTCTCTTCAAGTTGTGTGTACTGTATGCACAAAGTGCAATAAGTCAAACTGAATGTACGTATCAATGAATGTTTCTCACGGGGCTGTGTTCTCTGCATTATATACACTCGATACTAAGAACAGAAGCTGCTACATACTCTTTGTACTCCACAATACTTTCATGTGTAGGAGAGTGTTGGGACTTATTAGGTCTGGAGAGACTTTACCGCGCAAAATGCATGAATACGACCTGAATCTTAGCCTATTAATATCTGAAAAACCGTTTTAGCTGCAGGTAATACATTGAAAACATAAAGCATTAGCCTCTAGTGTTGTTCAAAAGATAATATTTATCTATATCTACAATGCAGTTGCAGGGGATTTAAAGGAAGTGGGCCAACTTCTTTAGCTATGCCATATTTCCGCTAAAAACTTGTCTAGCTCCAAAGTTATGCAACTTGGTGCTCTGCAATATATAAATTATTGCTGTGTTTCACCTCTTTTAAAGGTAGGCAATCAATATATTCTCACTGAGTGAAATCTATCCCATGTGTCTCTTCTTGGCCGGCCACCAAACAACAAGGGCAGACTGTGTTGACCTCGGGTCGCGCAGGTCCAATAGCGAGGGACTTTTGCCATAGTTTGTCAATAAGGATTGAAAAAGGGCTACAAAGAATTCCTATGGAGATCAAACTCTGAACTTCAGAGGCTTTTTCTTTTTCTTGATGGAGCACAAAAATGCATGAAGGAGCAATACTTTTTCTGTTGATTTCTAATGGGATTACAAGGGAAAACAAAACAAAGGAGGGTTGTTATTTTGCCTCACATTTGTGCCTGAGACACCCATGTTAGGCCAAGCCTTGTTGAATGCAACTTAGATGCTATGGGTTTAATTAGCAGTTATTTCATTTAAGATGATAAGGGCTTTTTACTCGTGTATATTGTTAAATAGCTGATACGTAGCAAAAGCACAATCATATCAATGCACTGAAATGCACTATTGTACTATGAACTGTATACTGACAATAAACTAAAGTGAAAAAGACATACGGCAGGCTCTGCTTTTTAAAGGTACATATCTTACCTGGAAATTTAAACATGTTATTGATTATATTTTAATTCTGCTAAAAAATGTTCTTTTATGTATTTTTTATTTTTTTTAATACAAATTAAACCTATTCAAAGACATCAACTCTTGGAACTATAAAATAGAAAGGTTCCCATGGTGGCCATTATTATTAGAACCACTATGTAGACAGCCTAATTCATCTTTTGTTACACTAGAATAATCATACATTTAATAAACATTGCAAAAAAACAGTTTATGTATTCTGAGCCGGGGAGAAAAAACACAATTATTGGGACCCATGTTTTTAGTAGAATTATTGCGCAATTTAAATCTATAAAATAAACGTAACATAACCATATTTTAAATTTTAAAACTGGTTGGGTTCCAGGAGATCCTGACTACTAATGTTTGACGGCGGCAAAAGAGGCTGTCTTGGAGTTACAGAGTCTTCATGACAGCTGTTCAATGCTTTCTACATACCAGCCGGTTGTTTGAGAGTAATTTCTAAGCCTTTTTATCCTATTTTTTTGTAAAAATATAGAATTTACATAAAAAACTTGAATGGATCTCTGTGTTTTGGCCAGATGGAACAAAATTAAGTCAACAAACACTAATAAATCAGTGCCTTTGTGGGAAAACACAGCTTGTCCACTTTATTGATTATCTATTTCCCTACAAACCCTACCAATCTTGTTACAATGCGTGGCATCACAAATGATTTTCAATAACTGGATATGTTAACTGAAAATAACAATTAAACTGAAAGATTAACCTCAGTGGGTATTTAGTATCTTCATTAATTGTACATTACACCAGTAAGAGCACAGTGTGAAGGTCCGATTAGAAGGGTAAGAGCACAGTTTTACTTAAAATATTGCAATGCACACAAAATTATGTGTCACATACCAGAGTTCAAAAGAGGACAAAATGTTGGTGCACGTCTTGCTGGCGCATCGATGACCAACACAGCAAGTCTTTGTGATGCATATAGAGCAACAGTGTCAGCACACCACCGAAAATGACAAACGGGATGTTCAGGTGCTAACCGAATAGTATCCAAAAAACGTAAAACCACGGCTGCCCAAATCACGGAAGAATTAAATGTGCACCTCAACTTTGTTGACTCCACAGGGTCAATATACACGGCCGGGCTGTTGTTGCCAAGCCTTCGGTCAATCGTGTCAATGCCAAATGTCGGTTTCAATAGTGCAAGGAGCGCAGTAGACAATGTGAAACATGTATGGTTATCTGATGAGTGCACCTTTACTGTTTTCCCCACATCCGGGAGGGTTACAGTGTGGAGAAAGACCCAAGAAAACGTACCACCCAGACTGGACAAGACATTCTTTCGAAACATACAATCATTTTCTTAATTTTTTTAAATAATTTTAGTTTAACACACAAACAGCTTAACAGGCACAAAAGGAACTTTTCCTTGTAGAGATCTTTGTCCCCGGACTCAGTTCCTGTAAACCAATGAAATCTGGATGATTTAACGTACTGTTGTTTAGATAAAACCCAACTTAAATATGCACCACACCTGGAGTTAAACATTCAACAAGCCTCTGTGTGGCACAAACAAATGAAGCAACTCCAAGAGGATTGCCTAATGTAACAAATAACAAAGCTGCTGTTCAGGTTTGAGGAGTTTGGTCTCTGGTTTTTCCCCCTTTGGCATTTCGGAGTACACAACAGCTTAATTCCCTTTGAAACCTTAGTTACGTGGAAAAGTATTCATACCTCTTGAACTCTGTCACCTCACAACATACTTTAGTTTAGTTTTATTTAATTTTTACTGTAATTACAACTGCAAATCTCTTAGTGTGTTGCTAAGTCAACAATGATTTTCAATGACGGATTCTTACCGCACACTTTTGACTTGGCAAGACAGTTGTATTCAAATCAAGATTAAAGTGGATGATTTTGTGAATTTTAAAGATAATTAAATGTGTTATGTTTAGTGCTATATAATATACTATTTTTTTTTAAAAACATTACGTAAAGTGAATTTGTATGAAAAACTAACCGTGACAAGAACATTAAAGTGAGGTTCATGCAAATGACTGCAAAGACACCATTCCTAACATTGTCCATGGTGTTGGCACCATCATGCTGTGGTCTTGCATCGCTTGACCAGAAACAAGGAAGACAACCACAGCTGAAGGGAAGATCGATGAAAGCAAATACAGTGTAATACAGAAAGGAAAGCTATTATTTGTTTTGTGAACTCTCCTTTTAACCAAGTACCTGTAAATGAAAACCACTAGTTTATCTAACAAGTCAACTAAATCAGATAAGATAAACAAATCCAGAGATGGATGAAGCTAAACACAGGGAGAACTATAAAGAAAAGATCAGGAAGTGAGGTGGAGTTTGACCTTTCAGCATAATGACAAAGCTAAACATACAGTCGAAGTTGCAACTGGTTCAGATGCTTGTGTATCTCTAGCGGGCTGTTTACGGCTCAAATAAGTACGGCAATAAAACATTTAGTGGAGGGAAGACATGCTGGAATAGGGGAGGATTGAGAAGCTTTTTCCAAACTTTGAAGGAGGCCAGTGTGAACTACAATTGTAAAAGCATGTACCAATGATCTAAGAAATATTACATAGTTCTTAAACTTTGGAAAGAATATATAATCTAGTCCAGAAAGCCCAGAAGAACTATTCTGTGTTCAGCTGACACATAACTGTGAGTATGTTAAAAAAAAGTCCTGTGAGAACACAAACTCTTGTAACACTACTACTGAACACGGACAGTTCCTAAACATCAATTTGGACGAGAGGAAATATCCCAAAAGAAGGAATAATAACCTTTCACGACTCAAGAATGTGAGGAAGGAAGGAAGGCCTTCAGCTCCCAACCATAAAAGTCACCGGAAGTGACCCCCCACACCCCGCACCTCCCCGCCGGGACAATTTAAAGAGACATTTCAGTAAGACGCCGCAGTCTTTCCTCCTGTTCTGTCTCAATGAGTTTAAACGCGGCAGACGACATTTAAAGCGCCACCGGTATTTCCAAGGCTCCACCTGCTGAGGTTGATTACAGCGGTTAGACAACACCAGGAAACCGGAAGTGAGCGCTCATGTCACCTGGGCGACACAGGTGAGCGCGAGCGCAGTCCTAGACCGAGGAGCTTCACTTTGAGGCCAAACTAAGTCGTTCATTCGACGCGGAAGATTATTTCTGGGGACTTTAACTTCGGTGTTTTTAAGCACAAGTGCCGAAAAGGATCGAGTGAGTGGAAAGAAAAACGGGGAGGACAAAAAAAGACTAAAAAAGGAAGAAAATGAGGCTCTTCGTTTCGCTGCTTTTGTTCCTGTGCACCGCGACAGGTGAGCTGCTTTAGCTTGTTTATAGTTAGTCAAAGGTGAAGGTTAATACGCAGTATAACTCCAAAGTTACGCTTCTAACACATGTCTGTATTACAAAGTGTTGCAAGTTTCAATTAAAAAAAGGTTTGGCTGGTTTCGTTTAGTTTGACTTTTTTTTTTGCTTCGTTTGTGTTTGTTGGATCGAAAATGGAAATATATCTCATACAAAGCTGAATTGCTCTTAACAGAATACCAGGTAAGCTTGTAATAATGTCGGGAAAGCGTGAAACCAACGCCCTCTCTGTGGTGTATGAAACAACAAACCGAGCCAGTCAGCCATGATGAGATCACTTCTAATACAAGAAAGCAGGAGCTGTTTTTGGGGGTCTGATGCTGAATGTAAGGTTGATCTCACACACTCAACATGGTGCATAATTGGGGGAAATTCAGGGAAATAGTAATGAGTTACGACAACAAAATGAAGACTATAATATGAAGATATATAAAGAAATCAATTTAAATATCAGTGAAAAAGATGATTTAAAATGATAATTTAGTTCCAGTTTATGTGCTATCATGTAGCACAAACACATTTATTACCACATTCTACGTAAATCTACAAACAACTGATAAAATTGAGGATAAAAGTAAAAAATGACTAAGACAAGACAAAATTGGGAACTTGTACATTACAATAAGTCACAGTAAGTCATGATGATAAAAGCATGTGGTCAGTTATAGTGATAAGATTGATGATATCATTGTTAAAAATGTTAAATGATGAGTGAGAATTATGGTAATCCAGATGATGGTGATAAAGTAAGCGAGGTAAATGGTGAACATTATAAGATAAAACTAAATTAAAATAAAGACTTTAATTCTACACTGTTTGGTATCAAACAAACATTACATTATTTATTTTCGAAGGTAATTAATTGTCAAAAGTAGCGACCATAAAATAAAAATTACGTTGATTACACAATAGCATCTTGTAAATAAAACAAGATTTCTTTAATTCTTTGCTCTACATTCTCTCAAACTGGATATTCAAAACTTAACATTTAATCAAAGATAAACAAATTATTTGTCTTAAGATTATCTTTAGAAATAAAGCTTTAACAAAAAAGGATATAAAAAAATACACAATTCATCTGTAAATACGGTTTATAGATAATAATGCTTATTTAATTATATAAATGTTAACAGCACTTGCAATGGATAGAGTACATCAATACATTTTAAGCTGTTTGGGTTTTTGTATTTCCTAGTAATGAGCACTTTCAGATCATAGTCATAAATCACTTCCTCTATATTTGTATTGTCTTGTTTTGTGTTTTTTTTTAAAGGTGCTTATAATTATTCTCTACAGTCTGTAATAGATCACTCACATTGGTTACAGTAACAAAACAGTTTAAATTCATACATCTGTAAAGTAATGCGAAGGTAGATTGTAACTCAGTCCAATTTAACTTAATGCTCTCATTAAACTTTCCAGGAACTTAAGCCATGTTATCAACGTAACATTATTCATTACATGGTGGAGGGGATTTGTTGTTGCTTCCTAGAAATAAATGTCTGAAAAACTTTGATCTTAACTCGGCATTATTGAAGGATTAAATGCCTCTTGTTAATTGTGCTGTAGTATGTCCGCTTTTAGGTTGCGTGTGTCGAGTGTGTTTAGTTTTATTCTCCCCCGACTGAAACTGGCAAGTTGTACAAACAAGGAAGCTAGAAAGGGCTGCTGCTATCTTTTCTGTTTGGTGACTTATCTCCCTAAACCAAAACTACAACTGTGTTACGTCAGTCAGGCCGTCCTGTGAGAATCGCCTGAAAGCTTCAAAGATGAAACACCTGCAATAAAAAAATCCATGATGTAACTTTTTAAATACTAAATTTGGATTCTGGAATAATGGGTCATTTTTGGATGTATATGTTTTAATTTGATAAAAACCGCATTATTCTGTTAATGATTGAATGACTCCTGTTACAGCTGAGGTGGTAATGTTTGCAATAAAGGAGAATTGTACTTGCTTAAAACAATAGTATCTATGTAATGTAATGTGGATCAGGAGATAAAGAGATTCAGACACTCATTATTCATGATTTGTCCATAGTAGAAGTAGCGCTGTGCCTGAACGCACAGCCAGTTTCACCCAGTCAGGTTTCACCGAAAGATTCTTATTCAGCACAAAAGAATGACAGCCTTCTTTTCCTGTATTTCCTGTGGGCGTGGTCTTTAATCCTCATTTGAATTTTTGTTTTCTTTTAAAATTGAAGTTCGTTCTGGGAACCGAAGATAATCTTTTATTGGTAACAGTTCAGTAAATATTTTAACTATATTTTACTAAAACCACCATTATTTATTGGTTATATTCAGTGATGTAGAAGGTGGATAAGAATACTGAATGACTTTAAAGAGCAGCATTCATTGCTGATTTTCATTCTTTAACAACTCAAAGTAAAGTACACTTTTTATTGCTATTGATTTTCTGACCTAGTTTTCTCTCATTTGTTCCAAAAATGAACTTTTTGCCCAACCCTTCCCTACCCTATTTGATGTGTTTATACCTGCATTTGTTTTTTTCAGCCACAACCCTGACATAGGGTGATGTTTCTGACTGTAACACCTGATGGTGTTTAGTGTTGTTTTGTTACTTTATGCATTTTAGAACAAAAGGGATACTACATTACTCAACCTGAACAAGAAATTACATTGTATCCAATCTTCCTTTTTTGTTAGTCGTCCTACTCATTTGAGTCTGTATTATTAAGCATTTCAAACGTAATATTTACTGTTAACTTTTTTTTCTGTCTAGGTGTATACTCTGCTTCTGTCACAACTACGAATCCACTGAGGAAAGTAAAAGAAAATGATGGTAAGTTGGTTTGACTTTTTATTTTTTCAGTCAAATGCTATAATCAGATAATGTTCGATATTGTTTCTTGATATTCATTAACTACAACAGTGATGTACACATTATAGTCCTGGAGATTTAATATGCTGCGACTTTTGGGTGCATCCCATTTTCCAACACATCTGAGTACCTCCCTCAGAAGGTCATTTACATCTGCAGAAGCCTAGTAACAAGGCCTGCATGTTATCCAGGTGTGTTGGGGAAGGATATCATCTAAAATTTTGCTTCTGTAACTGCTGGTTCCTTCAGATCAAATGTAAGCAGCAGTCCAAGCTTCCCTTTAACAGCTTAGTTTATGTCAAATCTGTGGTGAATAGACAACACAACCAGACATCACGCTATTTGTAAACAGAAGTATGTCACTATCGTACAATGCAAAAAAGAATTGCACAGATGTTCTCTAATTTAAAAAGATAACCATCCAAGTGCACAATTCAGTTTTTCACTGAGGAAGAGTCAGAGTTGAAGTATCCCAACCAAAAGCCTCGGTAGACAAGCCTTGGAATTGCTTACTTTGGAGAAATTGCCTATCCAAATTTGAAGCTGCATCTACTTCGACCATAAATATGTCTGTTATCCATCCATATGGTTCCCAAAGCATAATTTTGATAGTGTTCCTAAGACAACCTTTTGGGTTTCAGCATTAGCAGTGGGTTAAAAAAAAGTCGCCTCCTATGGTGTTTTTGGTTGGAATAGTCATTTTACATATAGAATAGAAATATCCTTTATTTTCTCACAGCAGGGAAATGTCATTGTGACAGCAGCAAAGTGAGAGGCAATCAAAAGAAGTATGTTCACACAAAAATGCGCTGTCCATTTACAATAAGTGACAATAAAAAGACTGAGTAGTTGGTTAACAGGTTGTGACAGCAGATGTAAAAAATACCAGCAGAAATTTAATTCAAAATGAGTAAAAGTGTTGAAATACCAGTATGTGTAAAAATACTTGAGTTTTTGGGGAGTAGTGATGATTTACACTGGATATATCAGTTGAACAAAGACATGGATGTTCAGTGGTTCATAACCGTGACCTTGATTGACTGGACAAAGAACATGTTGATAGATCTGTACATAAAAACTGTTAAAAATGAGAACAGTGTGGAAAAATAAATAAATGCCTAGGTATGAACAGTTATTTTCATTTAGACTGCTATTATTTTATGTTAGATCATTATGGTAGTTAAATATTTTACCAGCTTTGCTATGCGGTACAAGTTTAATGTTGGAAGATAATTGTGACAGTCCTTGCTGTCCTTGGTTACGAAAATATATCAACAACCCTTAGTTCGTATTTAATGGTCGTTGTAAGGTTTATAAAATGGCTTTTCCTAGAAGATTGTAGAAATCTGATAATACCAGGTTTGCTCTGTCCGTTTATTGATTCTCTTAAAAAATAAAATAAAATGAAACAATAAACAAAACAAAAACAATAAAATAAATTAACTTAACAAATAACTGACATGCCACTGGCAGAATACTCTCAATTATAAGTTGCTTTTGAAACTCCGCTTTATAAGTCTATTCTTCACAACTTAGTGGTTTAAACCGTTTTTTCCCTCCCCAGGTGTGGACCTGACCTGTACCCCCACAGCAGACTTTGGTTCCGATTACAAGATACAGTGGAAATTTGATAATGCAAAAGGCGATCAGAAATTAGTATTTATTGACGGACAGCCAACAAGTAAGTAAATCAACTTTTGTCAGTGGGATTTTTAAGAAAACGGTACCTATGCTTTTATAATACTTTTTCAAGTATTTATCAATACAAATGTAACAAAAAAACTTTCATATGCTGTGCACTCACTACAATCTTTTTCTCTCCCGATGCTTCTGATTCAATTCTCGTAAGATTTAAGCACTGTTATTATTCCTGAGAAAAGAGAAAGTGAAAGAAGATCACATAATGGCCTGGTGTAAGGCGCCTCTTTAGTCGTGGATGGCTGGCTTGGCTTTACTGACTGGTTGGTGTTTAAGGAGTCATCTAAAAACTACGCCTGCTTTTGTGCATATATCATAAGTCCTTTTATTTTACAGCTAAAAGTTTAAGATGGCCTTTATGATAAGAGTGAAACAAATTAGCAAGCACATCAGCTCTGAAACAAAACAGCAAAAGAAGAGGTAGAGGTTTTGTTGGGTAGCAGTAACTTGAGGGTTGCTTGGGCAGACCGGAAATATGTGAGCTGATCTGTAGTCTGTGGTTTTGATAAAATGGGTTAAAACATAATTTTAAACTGACTAAGTTCTAGCAAAAGTCATAATATGGAGGACCAATCCTGCTGTAACTAATGGTAAATACAATAATAAATAAAAATAAATCATTAAATTGGCCAAAAGGTGCTTGAAACATAAATGATCAGAAGAGCAACAAAATAGATTTATTTTATAATTGTCTGTTGTGCATATTTTTTAAGGTTTCACCGCCTCGGTGCCTCACATATATTCTAGCCTGCAAGAAGTGTGTGGAAAGATTGGTTTATCATGCTTTGGAAAAATATCTAGTGAAGGTTAATGTTTTTTGTAGTGTTATGGGACAGCATTGTCTTGACTTTCAGCCGCTGGGAAGTTAGTTCTGTGACTGGCAAAATAGGCTTGTAATCACTAAATTCTGTTAAAACTAAAGCAAAACATACGAGTCTTTGGTCTTGATCAGGTAGTTGATTGAAAATGCCTTCTGAGGCATCAAGATGGAAAGTAATAGCTGATGTTTGTTTTTAGGTTTTCTGATAAAAATTCTTATTTCTGTGTAAGTGAAGGAACAAACCTTTGCATGACGACATGTTTCTTTTATTAATTTTTGGGTGACATGATTACAAGTGTCATTTGATTATAATACAGCATAGTAATACAATTGTGCACTGATTTGGAAACGTTCGATCACATAACCCTGAAGTTGGTGAATATAAATGCATATCTTCCTGCTTTTTAATTATGAATAAAAAATTCTTGATTGCAAAGAATAAAAAGAAACATTTTTCTTTTTGTTCAAGTTTAGTAACAAAACTGGGCATTGATTTTGAGTATTTTGGTCATGTTGGCTGGAAGCTATTAAAGAAAAATCCACAACACCTGCAAGGCATTTAAAAAAAAACAATTTTGAAAATGCAAATTTTAAAAAGGTGCATTCAAAGATCAGAATAAGTGTTATTCAGGAAATGACTTGACAGTGGGTCACATGACATGAAATCTACTGATTCTTTTTTCAAGAGTATTTTGGAACCGTTTTGTGCAAGGAGGGATCAGGCAGAGAGCAGCTGGACAAAATTAGTGTCTGAAGTAAGTCAACACTAGCTGTACACATGGGCCCAAATTTAGTTTCCATCGACCAAACCGGCAAAACGTCCCAATTTATTTACTGTATCTTTACAAGCATTAGCCTTTATTAGAAACACTCTTCCAAAGCTGCAAAACCCAGGTTTGCACACTCTTACCGCAGGTTAAACCTCCCCCAATAGAAGAGGCACTGAGGCGGTTACACTGCCACAAAAGCTAGAATCAGGTTTTACCTTTCTAGCTGCATTGGGATGCATTTTTTTGCATAAAAATGTAATCCTAATAAAGTAATTAGCCAATGGATCTTAATGCTGCTACAATTTAAAAGTTAAAAATTAAAAGTCTAAAATCAGCATTCATAACTTTTTGTATGCTTAATTAAGTATACAATTCAAGTATTTATTGTATTAGGTTTTCTTGTGTTGTCTTAAATCCTACAATTTTTTTAGGAATGTCCACCACATGTATTTGAGGTGATTGTTCTAATTGGAGGACAAACAAAAGTTTGTAATTGGCTCGTTATCATAAATCTGGATAATCCTGAGACCCTGCTTAATGATAGCGCTATACAACAACAGTGCCTTCAATCAGAGGCTTCTTCAGATTCTGTGTAATACAGACCGCAACCCCTCCTGCCACCATCAGGTTCTACAGAAATGCTTTGATAATGAGCTATTATGACATTAGGTTCCCCTTTTGGATTTATCATTTTTAAATTACATAGAAAATACGAAGTCGCAATTGCGTGTCAGAGCATGTATTGAAATGTAGAGACGCACGCTGCGCATTATTCTTCAAACTTATCATCTCACTGCTCGCCTTTTACATGCTGTACATGCTCCCACTGGAACAGCTAAAACGCAGCCATGATGTGTCCTACCACAACTATGCTGATGACACTCAGATCTACGTGTCGCTGACAGCAGGAGAACATGGGCCTGTTGATTTATTGTTTCTCTGTATTGAACAGATCAGTCTGTGGATGCAGAACAACTTCCTCCAGTTAAACTCAGACAAAACTGAAATCATTGTCTGTGGCCCACAGAAACGAAGAGAAAGTGTCTTTAGTTACCTTCTGACGCTCTCTCTGTAACCTAAACATCAGGTCAATAATCTTGGGGTAATACTCGATTCTGACCTGAACTTCAACAGCCACATTAAATCAGTAACATCAGCAGCCTTTTACCATCTTAAAAACATTGCCAGAATCAGAGGAATAGTCTCTAAACCAGACCTAGAAAAACTTATCCATGCTTTTATCTCTAGCAGGTTAGGCTACTGTAACGGTCTGCTCACTGGGCTTTGATTTTATCGTTTCATTTCCTGCTCTTTTTTTCCTATGTAAAGCGCTTTGAATTGTCTTGTATACGAAAATGTGCTATACAAATAAACTAGCCTTGGCTAGCCTTTTCTATGCGCGGCTTTCATGCTTGTCGACTTCATGGAAAATATCTCGAATGCCGATAGAAGTGATCTTGCTCTGTAAGAGCAGCATTCAAATAAACCATTTTTAGGGGAGACGTGCAGCTTGAAATTCCTGGATAGTTTAGACTTTAGACTCTCTTTGAAGACTTTTAGCAGCTTCCCTCCACCAGTGAACATTAAGGATCAGTTTATTTTAAACCTACTGCTGCTATTATGGTTAGTAACAGAAGCCAGTAAGTGGACTGCATATTGCGCTCTTACATGTGTGATTAACTTGGACTGTCCTGTTTTGTGTGCAATTCAATGTATGTTTTTTAAAATGATTAAACCAGTTTAAAATTTATATTCGAGCAAAGAAGCATTCTCCTCCAGACATCCCCAAATGTCTGGTTCTTTGATAAAGACACTCATTTTCTAAAGGCTGTGATGTAATTTTGCATCTTGTCCACAGGACCATACGCCGATCGTGTGACACTGTATAGTCAAAGTAATTTGAGATTCTCCAAAGTGACTCGTCATGATAACGGCGATTATACCTGCTCGGTGTCCAACTTTGATGGCTTGTCTGCATCCGTCGTAGTGAAACTGATTGTCCTGGGTAAGCGTGGCACTTCCAGATTTTCCATTACCTTTTTGTACTTGTGTAGATGCTGTAGCAGTGCTTGAAATTTCATTGTCTGGTCCATCATAAATTCACTGAATAATTACTTGCGTTTTGGAGATCATCATCAGATTGTTCTCTATATGTAACACGGTTAAGTTTTAAATTCTTAAAATTAACAATTTGTAGTAATTTCAGTATTTTACTGTGGGTATTGGTAAAGTGTCTTGGTATAGGTGTGCAAACTTGTATAAACTGTAGGGAAATATTCAGTGTACTGAAGGTTTGCTCACAATGCCCTATCCCTCTTTTATCATCGTTTCACAGTGCCACCATCTGTACCACAGTGTGTAATCCCCGCGACAGTGACGACTAAGATGCCTGCCAAACTTTCCTGCAGAGATCCTGACAGTTCACCGCCACCAACTTACAGTTGGTACAAAGACGAGACCCTCCTGCCTCTCAACCCCAACCAGATTTCTGGCTTCAAAAATTCCACTTACAAGCTGGATGCAAACACAGGAGACCTGGTCTGCTAGACTCCATTACACCACATTATATATGCTTGTCTTTTCTTTTTATAGCGTTAATACTAAAAAAAAATTAAATTGCCGATACAGGTCTTTGATTCTGCCACCAACATGGACACCGGGAAATACTACTGTGAGATCGTCAACGAGGCTGGTCCTGCCCAGCGATGCTTAGGTGGAAGAATGGAAGTCCGTAAGTCAGCTCAACTTGTGCAAAATTGTCTTTTTTTGAGTTCTAAGTTAAATTAATTCCCTTGTGAAAAATATACCATTTATGTATGCATCTATGCTGTATGTCTCCTAGAAATGCCAGTAACCAGCTAAGACCCGGTGATGTGCAATTAATATCCCGAGTTCCCTTTTTCCAAAATTGATATTATATAATGTTGCTCCCTCTGTACTACAAAATGCTACGATCCTAAGAACTGTTCTAAACGCAATCACTTATTGGCATGGAGATGTAGTGCCTTGATGATGTGCTTAAGGGGAATGTTGGTTGCTTCTTACAGAGAAGGGTCAATTTCAAGGCATCAGATACAGCTGACGCTGTTAATTGAGGGTGCTACAGGATGAACTGAATGGAGGAAACATTTTTAACTGATATTTTCCAATTGATGTTTTCTTTAAGGTGACTTAAACACCGGAGGAATCGTTGCTGGGGTTCTCATTGCCCTGCTGCTCGTGGCCCTTCTGATTGGTGGCGTTTGGTATGCCAACAAGAAAGGATACCTGTCAAGTAAGCTTGCCGTAGTATTTAAAAATCATTGTATTTGGATGTTTGTGGAAAAATCGCAGTCACAGATGCAATTAACTTACTATGTGATGTCAGATGTGACAAGTTAGATGTTAATATTTGCATAATGTACCAAATGTTTTACGTCACTGACTTTTATTTCTTTCACTCTTTCATGACAGAGTTAACCAGAAGGTAAGACTATTTTCTTAATGTGTTCTGTATTTTCACAAAGTGCATTGTTAGTTCGAGTCACTTTTAGACCCTGGTCTGCAGCTTAGTGTTTTATCATCATTTAATCTTGGAGACAACCAATGTAAGTAAATTCAAACTTTTGTAGCTGTAAGCATTGTTTTGTAAGAAGAAGGTAAGATTTTTTTTAAATAACTTTTTCTGCACAATTACCGTATCTTAAATCCCCAGTAAAAAAAAAAAAAATGTTTTTGGTTGCAACTTATGAAAAGATTAGTAAAGCTAAATATACTCCTCAGCACTGAGAATGAAATTATAGTTTTTAAAATTTAGCCCCTACATTAAACTTTAGATTCATGATATAAACATCGACGATAATCTGATTTTTTATGTTTCTTTGTTTTTTGTTTATCACCTGCAGCAAACAGCAGAACTCCGTCTACCAACCTGCATCCAAAAGTGGTGGTGGTGAGATAGATGATGTAAGCATATTCCTCCTTTTTATTTGTTTAATTAAAAATTTTACTAGATTTAAAAAAAGGCTTTTTTCTGTTTTTTCTTAGGGGGAATTCAAACAGAAATCGTCTTTTGTGGTGTAGCAGGCAGCGGTCTGCAAATACGGCATATATTTTCGTCTGAGTTTTTTGTAGTAAGAATTTTCAGTGCAGTTTTTATAAACTGGGGTGATGCTTTTTAAGTAATGATTTCATTTTCACAGGTTTGAGGAAATATTTTGCTGTTATTGAACTGTTTTGTATATTTATAGTTCTAGATTAAATGTAGCCTCTAGCTGTTTGGTTTTTTTTTCATTCATTTTTGAGCCATCATATTTCCACATGTTATTAAACAAATGTTTTTGCATGCTTTTTTTCAGTTTCTGCATTAGGTTTTCTATTAGTAATTTACATGTAAAACATGTCACCTGGCACAAATTAAAGAACAAAGACTTGGAATCTACATTACCTCACAAAGAGACACATTAGACGGCAAAA
Organism: Orestias chungarensis; assembly: GCA_032876305.1. Lineage (NCBI taxonomy): Eukaryota > Metazoa > Chordata > Actinopteri > Cyprinodontiformes > Cyprinodontidae > Orestias > Orestias chungarensis. Next base: position 678,511 of record JAVLVB010000078.1, on the reverse strand, counting down.
ACCCAACTGTCTTTGTCAGTAAATGCTAAAAAGCAATCTCTTTAATATTTACTTAAACATCTCTTAATTTAATGGCTTAACTACAATGTTTTGTAGAAGCAGAACATTGTAGCTTTGCTTTTTAGGGTATTGTATATTTATCTCAGCTGTTCAGCTTCTATACTTTTTATTACTTTTTCCTGTAATTAGATGAGGGGTTTTGTTTTAAGGTTTAGTTGTCTTTCCCCTGTGTTTTAGATTTCCCTTTTTACTAAGGCGTGAGCAGACGTGTGTGTATTTGAATCATGTTTAAAACCGAAGCATCCTCTAAAATTGCACATATTTATGGTGCATGTTTCTCCTGATGCTGCATCCAGTTTCCTGCACAGGATTTTGGAACCTTAAAATGTTTTAATATTTGGGTCTTAAGGTGGTTGGAAAGCCACAGCACCCATCATGGACTTGCATGATCAAACATTCAACGCTTAAATAGGGAAGCAATTTCTACTGTATTTTTTTGCAGTGATTTTTTTAGTAGCTATCGATGTGCCTGCTTGTTTAAAATAAAAACTTGTTAAATTATTTTCTGTTTTGAGTATGGTTAATTCTGCGTTTATTAATTAAAGCAGATTATTCTGTTTATGCTTTATTGCTAAGGTTGTTTGTAAAGTGTTTGTGAAGGCTGCAACATTGTTAAAGCAAATTACTTGTGATAAAATTGAGGTTATGATCTGCAGCACTTCATCAAGGGAAAATTTGTTTTTGTAGGTCATCAGCCTTAGACATGAGATACAGAGGACATTAATCTGTAATTCACCTGGATTTATGCAATTTGGAAGGTAATATAAGTAGTAACTATGTTTTCACTTTAAAGGGTTTTCTTAAAAAAATAATTGGTTGTTTCTGACTTATGAGGCTTTCAGCTCTTATAGTTTGGTAAAAGTGGTTAAAAACGACAAAGAACAATCTTAATTTTGCCACAGGACCGTGGACATTTGAATTGTTTTTAATTCTTTAATTTGGAACTATGGAACAATAGCAAAATATATAGCCCTTTATTTATATATAAGTAAAAGTAAAGGACCGGTTTTTGTATGTGGTTCATTTAGATGAATTTGATTATACTAAAAATGTAAACTCAAAACTATAGGTTTGATTTTCAATGTTTTGCAAAATACATAAAACAAGTTAAAATAAATGACCTATTCTGTATTTGACTTTAATGGTTTATTTTCTGGTTAAACAGCTTAGAGATATATTTAAGATTAAGTATTAAAATTCGCGGAATAATACAAATGTTGCTATGACAACTGATAATGGCGGACTCGGCCGTTGCCATGGTTCTGGGCGGGCCTTTCTCATACCGCTTATTGCGCATGCGGGAAATAACGACAGCCCTTTCGACAGGAAGTGTGAGGAGCGTTTTCCACCATCAGACTATCGCAGGACTTCTAACCATATGCTTCTAACCACGCATACTTGTGTTCATGTGTTAAGACGCCACGCCTGAGCGAGCGGACGTTGTCAGAGTTTTTTAAATGAATCTCCACTGATAAACGCCGCTGCTGTGGCATCTTTCCGCCAGAAGGGGTCGCGGCTGAGCCTCCGCTCCCTCACCGGGGGCTCCATTCATGAATTAAGACAGCAGAGAGTCGAGTCTGATACCTCGCTCGGGTGGACCGGGTGCTAAGCGACCCCGGCGGCCCCCAGATGTGGCCACCGCTGCCGGCAACGCGGCCGTAAACGCAGCAGTGACTCCCCATGGCGAGCCAGCCACCTGCTGATGGTTTTGAGGAGGAAGATGAGGCAGCTCGTTCCAGGCTCGTCTCCTCGCAGAGTTTTGTGATGTTTACGTGCTTCCGTCCAGACCGAGTCACTCTGGTTTAAATAGCTCTCCTTGCTGCTTCCGTCTTCTTTTTTTCCCCCACCCCACTTTTCTTTTTTCTGTCTGATTTTTTTTATTTAGTTTTTTACGGATGGGGCATTGAGTAATGGCAGCCAAGGAGGACCTGTACGCCAAAGTGACTCCGCGGAGGCAGCGCCAGAACCGGCCCAACACCATCAAACATGGCTCTACCCTGGACGTGCTGCTGACCATGGGCTTCCCCAGGACCAGAGCGTGAGTTCACAGCTGCTCTGAAACACTCACAGCTACAGCTGAGACCGAGCAGCATCCATATGCATATCGAAACTGTTAATTTTAGATTGTAGACATCATGCCTTTTGCATGTAGGTGTTGTGTAGTTGTTTTTTTCTCACTACCCTGGTGTGGAAACCTGGGGAAGTTTATTTGTATGGCAAATTTCAGTGGCGAGGTGCTTCACATCACACAAGCATCCAAATCGTTTCAATTATTGAGCAAAATCTTCACTTAAATAAACTCATAAAAAATAATTGGGGGGGAAAATTGGTATTAAACACATACATTTTAATATGTTTACATGGCACTATTAGCATTGATTATGTTTACCTTTAAAATAGTAGAAAGGCAGTTAAATTGCATAGTTTTACCCAGAATCCATACAAGTTATTCTTTCCATATTTTAAAGTTCTCTAAAAATACTGCAGCATAACACAAGCATCATTAACTGCATTTATTTAAAATAGAACAAAAACTGGTGTACCTACTGTATTAAAAAAATCTGTAATGCCCAGCAGTATAACAGGTATAATTTGGCTGAATCAACCAGTATCCAAAAACTCTGCTATTCAGATACCTACTTTTCTCAATTCATGTTTACTGTTTTATAAATCTCCACATTTTTGGTGCCGATGATCGTTGGCTTTGGTGTTGTCGACTTCCGCCCCTGGGATCTTTAATAATGACCTTATTTAAACCCCAAATTTTTGCTTGACCGTCCAACTTGAGATCTAAAATAATTTTTGAATAATTTGTAGACGTATGCACATGTAGGAAATTGTTGCTTCTTTTGTATGTTGCCAATTTTGAACCCTTCCCTACTCATAATGCAGTGCTGAAGTTACCTTGTAATACATATACAATGTCCTTGCAGCTTCAAATCTCCTCAAATGCAAAGTTTTTCAACTTTGGCTTGCTACAGACACTTCACATGTGTCTTTAAGTATCAAAAATAAGAGAAAATACTTAAAAAAAAAAAAAGTTGTGGCCTTACAAAGTAAAGAGCGCAGAGTGAAGCCAGGAAGAACAGGTGCGTATAATGGTTTGTTATGTAGAAACTGTTATTTGCATGGGATGAAATTATTAAAAATGTGTTATCAAATTACAGCATTTAACATCACGTCCTTTCTTTGTCCCTTTGAATGGATAGAGCTAGTATGTCTGTTGTTGAAAATCTTACTGTTAAGAAACTGTTAGAACTACGTTAAAAGTTGGTTATCGCTTGATGTACACGTTTTGGATCTATGAGAATTGAAGTGCTCCTATTAGAGTTTAATCAGTAGGTTGGCTCGCTTTTTCCTTGGGCTGCGGAAAAATCATGGTTCGCTTGCAGTGAAAACCTGATCTCGTGGGTATTTCCTGCTTGGGACCGCCAATATTTTGTTTCATTCATCCTTTTAAGCAAAGATGATCCCAAGAAACAAGCATTATTGATTGTAGACTCTAGATTAGGTAACAATCTAAAACAAAATGATCTGCTTCGTACTTTTCATTATTTTTTTGAAAGATTTACAGTTTACAATAAGTAGACATATGCAGATATAATATGATAAAACCTCATATTGGTTTTGGTATTTAAAAAATAAAAGCAGGAAAGTAGAAATAAAGAAAACTCCATCTAGGTTTAAATACTGGTCATGATACGTTCTTTATTTTTTTACAGCTTAACTAACTTCTCTAATTTTGCATCGCCTAATAATGAATAGGAGAACTCTTTAATTTATCTCCTTCCTCCCACTGTGCAGTGTCTTCCCTGTCACAGGAGCCGTTATTATTATGTCCTTTTTCATTGTAAGTACTGTCAGAAACTCCCACATAAATTATTAACCCAACATGTTAAGACTGTCCAATCCCACAAAAAAGAACCTTTTTATGTACCGTACATACCCAACCAAAATGATCTCCCAGGTATGAAAGAAATTGTCTTTCTCTTGCAGTGAACACTGCAGTTAGGCTGTTTTGCAAGCACAGATACCCGTTATCTTTTAAAAACGCAAGAAAACGCCCTCATGTTTTTTACAACTTTCAAAGATTTGATGGTTTTCCTGTTCTGCTTATAAGATTAACAACGAAAAACGAGTGACCGACATTGACACGTTGAATTGCATATTCATTCAGATTTAGTAATTGATTGCCGTAACTGGTCGTTGTTAAATATTAACGTGCACTGCAGCCTGACAACTCAGTCGCTTCGACACGTTCCTGTTAAAGCGACTGAAACAAAAATTAAAGAGTATAAAGAGCATCATCAACAGTTACTGGTTGCTCAGGGTAAAGATTTGCACATTGGTGCAGTTGGTTGCACTGTTGATTTGAAGTCAAAAGAAGATGGTTTGAATCCCAACCTGGGCTCTTTCTGCATAGAGTTTGGGTGTTCTCCGGGTGTTTTAGTCTGTTTCTCTGGGTACTCCTCTTATACATGACCAGTAGTTTAACTTGTTACCCCGTATTAGGAGAAGTGAGAACCTTTCCAGGATGTTCCCTGTCTCTTGTCCACTGACACTCTTATAAAAGAACTGAAAACCTGTTTTGTTTACAGTTTTCTTAATTTCTTTCCATCCTTTTTACTTTGGATTGAGGTGAGATAAATACGGATCATTGCAGCCATCATTGGATCTCCGTGTAACACTTTCAAACATCTGGTAACACAAAGTCAAATGTTACTTAATGAGCTGCTGCAGTCACCACATCTGTGCCTATCTGTGTCTTCTACTATTTCAGAAAAAACGTAAAAGTACAGTTCGCCTCACTTTCCTGGCACGCTTTGTTCTCCTTTCCATTTTGAAACGTGGCTAAACAAAATGAAGTCCTGTCATATTTTTACCTTTAGTAAACAGGAAGTTATGAATTACCCTACAAACGTTCAACATAAGTTCCTCTACAACCTGATCAGCCTAAAGCAAAACAATAATAATTTACTTTGTTAAAAGGGGTAAAAATAAAAACAATATTTGCTATCTTGATAAAAGTAGGATTTCATTAGCAGGGAAATTATTTTAATTCAGTAAAAATGAGCATACTTTAAGCCTTTTAACACATTTGTAGCATATATTACAGTAAGTGTATTAGAAGCCTAATAACTTAAACACTTCAGAATTTCAGTTTCAACCAAGAATCCAGAATCAGTGTATTTATATAGCGCCAATTTACAACAGGTGTCGTCTCAAGGCACTTCACAGAAAATCAACTAAAATCAAAGATACATTCTAACAAATCAATTTGAAAAAGTTTCCAATCTAAGGAACCCCAGGAGATTGCATCGAGTCATTGACTTTAAAGCTATCCCTCATACTGAGCATACATGTAGCGACAGTGGAGAGGAAAAACTCCCCTTTAATAGGAAGAAACCTCCAGCAGAACCAGGCTCAGTACAAGCAGCCATCTGCCACGACCGACTGGGGGTTTGAAAAGACAGAAAACTAAAATAGAAGCACAGGATACTGAAATAAAAGAGTTTATAGAAGCAGTTGTAGAACGTCACTGGAAGCATCTCAGCCCATGTTCTCATCCAAGAACCTGTCTCAGCTAACAGAACGCCAGCCCAGGTGTGGTTACTATGGAGAGAAGAACACTAAGAGAAAACAAAAGGTTAACGAGGTTGAAATAACGGTAACTAAGTAGATTAGACAAAGGAAGAAAGTAGCAGAGACAGAAGTGGTCAGATTGTCCTCCAGCAGTCTAAGCCTATAGCAGCATAACTATAGAAAAACTTAAATAACTTGACCCTATAGAGAGAGACATGAAGAAGGTAGAGCAAAGGAGAACCGTCTGTCAAGTTCCTCCCCAGCCGGATTAGGCTGTATTCTCTACCTCTTCCTAACTATAAACTTTATCAAACAGGAAGGTTTTAAGCCTAGATTTGAAACTAGACAGGGTGTCTGCCTCACGGACTAAAGCTGGAGGCTGGTTCCACAGGAGAGGAGCCTGATAACTGAAAGATCTGCCTCCCATTGTGCTTTTAGAGATTCTAGGAACCACCAGTAAACCTGCAGTCTGAGAGCGAAGTGCTCTGTTTGGGACATAAGGAGTAATCAGATTTTGGATATACGATGGAGCTTTATTAGTGAGGGCTTTATATGTCAAAAGAAGAATCTTAAAATCTAATCTAAGTTAGACAGGGAGCCAATGAAGGGAAGCTAAAATTGGGGAGATATGATTTCTCTTTTTAAGCTTCATCAGAACTCTTGCTGCAGCATTTTGGACCAACTGTAGACTTTTAATTGCATTTTGTGAACTTCCTTCTAATAAAGAGTTACAATAGTCCAGCCTTGAAGTAACAAATGCATGGACTAGCTTTTCAGCATATATCCTGAAGAGAATATTTCTAATTTTTGCTATATTCCTAAAATGAAAGAAGGAAATCTTACAGACCTGTTTTATGAGACTTGAAAGACATTTCCTGATCAAAAATAACACCAAGGTTCTTTACATTGTCACCAGATGCCAACCTGATTCTATCCAGGTCAAGTGGCTGACTGAGCAATTTCTTTTTTTAGAGGTTCTGGTCCAAAGATATCAACTTCTGTCTTTTCAGAGTTCAAGAGCAGAAAGTTTAAAGTCATCCACATTTTTATGTCACCTAGACATGCCTGTAATCTACCAAACTGACTGGATTCATCAGGATTTATACATAAATACAGTTGTGTATCATCAGCATAACAGTGGAAATTAACACCATGCTGTCTGATGATTTTACCAATAGGTATATAGTAAATAGAATTGGGCCAAGTACAGAACCCTGTGGTACTCCACAAGTAACCTTACAATGCGGAGAAGATTTGTCATTCAGATGAACAAACTGGGATCTATCAGACAAATACGATTTAAACCAGCCTAGTGCTGTTCCCTTGATCCCCACAGTGTGTTCGAGCCTTTCAATGAGGATATTGTGATTGACTGTGTCAAAAGCAGCACTGAGATCTAACAAAACTAGAATAGACACGAACCTATTGTCTGAGGCCATGAGAATATCAGTAGTAACTTTAAGGAGAGCTGTCTCAGTGCAATGATGAGCTCTGAAACCTGACTGAAATTCTTCAAATAGGTCATTATTCATCAAATGCTCTCTAAGTTGATAGCAACAATTTTTTCAAGGATTCTAGATAAAAAAGGAAGATTAGATATGGGTCTGTAATTTATTAAGTTTTCTTGATCAAGAGAAGGTTTCTTAAGTAGGGGTTTTATTACAGCTACCTTAAGAGCCTCTGGTACATAACCATTCACTAATGACAAATTAATCATTTCCAAAATGGGGGTAATAATAATAGGAAATACTTCTTTAAACAATTTTGTCGGGAT